>OX243812.1:23242666-23299235 GCA_945859605.1 Lumbricus rubellus | reverse complement strand
TCGATAACTTGTCTTCAACATCTACGGCCAATAGAGTCTTCTCCGAACTATAATACTTCACACTATCCAAATACCCCGACCCTGCATGTCATCCCTTTGACTACACTCCTTGCCTTGATAGCCGCTGTCATCGCAATATGTATTGCCATCGTTGCCTTTGTCTTGATATGCAAGGCGAGAAGGAGACAGACGTGTGGCGGTAGAAGCAGCGACACAGAAAACCCTCTCCTGCATCGAACTGAAAGCGGTTCTCTTGGTACAAGCAATCTCAGCACTAGCTCGACTTCAAACGGCGGCTGCTGCATTCTAAACGCACAGAATGAATTACCATCCAGTAAGTTGTTTATTGTCGTACAAATTTGCTAAATTGATTAATTGGTAAATTGGTTATAATAAGCCGAAAGTTTATTATTAGGGCCTAGGCCTACTGAAATAAAATATAAATAAAAGTAAGTCGGCCTATAAAATATAAGCATGTATTTTTTTATAACATATATATAAGCAGCTGCCAAACAGCATTCTTTGATGTACAGCCGACGGGACAGTGTAGCCTATAGGCCTATAGGTCTATAACCATAATCATTATTGTATATAAACCTATAGTGACTGCATCACGTCGTTGAGCTTGAGTCCAGCTGGGTATATAGACCATAAAATTTATTATTATGTGTATTTAATACATAACCAGGCAGCCAATCAGAATTAATTTGGTTGTGGTTATAATATAGAACCTGTGACAGAATCAGTCATTTGTATCGTTGTGGTTTCTGTCCTTTCAGAAGTACCTTTGGTTTTCAATCGCTCGAGATCTGTTCCACCTGATGTAACACGGGATGCCAAAGCAGGCGACGACGAAAGAACGTTGGACACTAAGCACACGCCATCCTGCAGCAGCAGCAGCAACAGCAGCAGCAGCACCGCTACCACCACTACCACCAAGAGTTGATCGAAGCCATTAATTTTGAAGCCATGCGTGTAAGACATTCGACGGTGAAGTCTGCGACTGAACATCTGCATGCAGAGGACTGCGGATCGAGGAGTGAAGAGAGTCCAACTAAAGTCTGTACAGTGTATATAGGAATCAGCCTCAATCAGGATCGACTGATACAAATTAAGGACGAGCGTCACAATGATCGAATAAAAAATACTGTTGCCTGCAGTCAACTGCAGAAGAGACAGCGGAACGTTTAGGCTAATATGCATAATTATAGGAATATATAGCCTAGGGCTATAAAATATATAGTTGAGTCTATATAGGCCTATTGGGTAAACGACGTGGCTATCATGTAGGCCTTTATAGGGTCTATGCATATCAGACGGTTTAAATAATGAGCACGTGTGTAGGCCTACTGAACGCCTTACCTAGGCCTATAGGCTATGGGCTAAACGATCGATCGCCTAGGCCTACGGAATGTGGTTCAATATAAATTTATTCGAACATTGGTCCAGATTAACAAAATGTGGAGTCCCTGTTCGGTAAAACTGCGGAGCCCAACGGTACAGAGTCATGAACAAAAGACCCACAAAACGTGTGAGGCCTATAGGCATTCGCTGAATTATTAATCCGTTCCTTTTTACAAGGTTTTTTCAGCAGATCTTATTATATTCAAGTCTAGTATTAAAGTGTTAAAGTGTGCAGCATTCACAGTTTAAGCATATACAATACATGTACTATGTTAAATATAATTATAGCCTTTTTTAAATAATATATATTGGAGTGACTCGTGGATAGACATTTTCTGACCATGCAGATCATTATATCAGGACAATCGTGCAAGTAAACTGCGCAGAAGCGCTTTATGCCGTAAATAAATTATTAGCAGGGAAAATATATATTCTGGCATCTTGTGCATATGGTCCGACAACGACCAGAACAAAAGATTTTTACCAGTGCTAAAAGTGTAACAAATAAGTGCCTGGACGCCCCTTAATTACCTTTCCAAAAGAAGTGCCCGGACGCCTCTTACATTTTCAGGTATGCTGACCAAATAATTGGCAAGACGGCATAGAGATTTGAAAATAAGTGCCAGGGCGCCGTCCATGACCGTCCTGCCACACCTTAAGCCATGTTTTTTTTTACCAGGCCATGTGTCCTGCTTTTCCCCGCTGTAGTGCTGCCATTGATTGCAAACTACCGGTAACACATTAATAGACTCTATAATGATCCAACAAGGTTTACTATCAAAACCGCGCACACAAAACCGCGCACACAAAACCGCGCGCACAAAACCGCGATTCACAAAACCGCGCACCCTCAGAACCGCGCACGATCATTACCGCGCACTATCATGGTGTCACGACAACTGGTCTACAGACAACTCGTCTAAAGACAACTGGTCTAGGCCTACATACAACTGGTCCAGCGCTTGAGAAATTGAAGCGGGATTAAATTATTTAGAGGTGACATGGAGGCTGGGTTGATGAAAAACGCAAGAGAAATTGAGGCTGGATGAAGGTTCTTGACAGGTAAAATAGAAGCTGGATTAACGAAAATAACGCACGAAAAATGGAAGCTGGATGGAGGCATTTTTAGATATGAAATAGAAGCTGGATTAACGAAAATAACGCATGAGAAATGGAAGCTGGATGGAGGTATTTTTAGATATGAAATAGAAGCTGGATTGACGAAAAGAACGCATGAGAAACGGAAGCTGGATGAAGCTATTTATAGATATGAAATAGAAATGGATTAACGAAAATAGCGCATGAGAAACGGAAGCCGGATGAAGCTACTTTTAGATATGAAATAGAAGCTGGATTGATGAAAAACGCTTAAGAAATTGAAGCTGGATGAAGGTATTTATATATGAAATAAAAGCTGGATGCATGTTGAAATACTTGAATGCGGTTATGATCGTGCGCGGTAATGATCGTGCGCGGTTCTGAAGGTGCGCGGTTTTGTGAATCGCGGTTTTGTGTGCGCGGTTTTGTGTGCGCGGTTTTGTGTGCGCGGTTTTGACCGGATACCTCCAACCACCATGCAAGCAGCTATAGGCCTATATGCCCTGTACATCCCCAGGTAATCGGACGTCACACTGCCTCTGAGAGTCTAAAGCCTTAGTGCGGCTGGGATAATTATGGAGTAAAACATTGAGCTTGTAATACATGTATCTTCTTTCTCCCTTCCTCATTCATTCATTTCAGATATTTGTATAGCGCCTCTTCAATAGTAGCCTATCTACTCTGCCTTGCATTGGCTCCATTCTCGATCCGTAGCGGATTGCGTACATGGTCTGTGCGTTGGTTAGGCGGTGCATTGACTTGCTACCGCTACACTGTATCTTCGAGAACTCTGTTGTTCCACCTTGGTTGTTCAGCGTCTATCCACCCTTCGATCGGCGAACTAAGCTGAGCTTCTGGTTCCCCGCTCGCTGACTGCTATCCGACAGCGCCGTTCATTAGGCCTAATGCTCTGTCGCCGGTCTTACAACCTGGAATGGCATTCCTGTTAGGCCTACCCTGCGTTTGATGCCCATATCACGTGTCACTTGATCCACAGTCTCCACTCTGTTCCTTAGGAACCTCAAAACTCATATTTAGCCGTGGCTAGGCCGGGAACGCTTCTGAACAGCTACCTTGAACGTGCTTGAAGAGGCGATAAATAAAATGTCCAAAATACCGATAGGGCCTACTCAAAAGCCGGGGCAGTTTAAGTCAACACAGGCCTAGGCCTAATAAGTTTTTGCAAGTTATACAACTTACACTTGTGCTAATTTGTAGCATACCTATGTGTAGGCTATATAGGTCTATGCCTATATAGGCCTAGGCATGGACGGAGACCTAGGGGGGGACAGGGGGGACGGTCCCCCCAAAAAAAGATGTTGGGGGGGGGACGGCCCATGTATTGGGCCCCCCCCCCCAAAGTTGAGCGTTAAGACTTTCATGGCGGGCGGAAATTTTTTATGACTTTTGGACTTTTTTGGGCAAATGACTAAAAAAAAAGGTCATCAACTTTTTGGCGGCGAAAATAGAATTTTTTCCTTGACGTTTGGACTTTTTTGGGCAAATGACTAAAAAAAAGGTCATCAACTTTTTTGGCGGCGAAAATAGAATTTTTTCCTTGACTTTTGGACTTTTTTGGGCAAATGACTAAAAAAAGCGAAAATAGAATTTTTTCCTTGACTTTTGGACTTTTTTTGGGCAAATGACTAAAAAAAAAACATCAACTTTTTTGGGCGACGGAAGTAGAAAATTTTTGTGAGAAAAGGGTCGCGGAAAATTTTCGTCCGTCCAAAAATCTTCCGTCTTTCCTTCAGCCACCCGTCAGTCCCCCCCCCCAATCCTCAGCCCAGGTCTCCGCCTATGGGCCTAGGCCTACATTTATTTATGCAGAGATTGATAGCCTATAGGGTACAGCGTTTCTCTAATTCTCTTGAATTTCTACTCGATAGAACTTCTATCCTAAAAACCAAAAAACTCCCCCCCCCCCCAAAAAAGCAAAAATCCCCAATCCCGGCCATTTATCAAGGGAACTGACTCTGTTAGAGTGAGTGAGTAAGTAAGTAGGCTGTAAGTGTGCTCAATTGACGCCTCACATAGGCTATAACGTAGGCCTATATGGTATAGCCTAGGCCCACGTTACAATAGCCTAATTGTTTCTTACAGACTGAGAAGGTCGAAGCCTACCATAGGCTATAACTTTGGAAATACCCAGAACAGTATTGCCTACAATACATCATAAGCGTCACTGCGTCCAAGAGGCCCGGGTTCGATTCCCGGTAGGTCGATTTATCAGATTTCCCGGATCTTTACTGCGGGTAGGCCTACGTAGCTCGGTCGCAATATAGGCTAAACGTGGAGTGAGAGGTTGTAGGCCCCTACTCTGCCTCCGACGCTAATCATCTTCGAAATGAAAGTGTCGTTAGGCCGCGAAGTACACGCAAGAACCCATGCTGGATCAAAATACATTGGGTGTGGAAAGGAGGTTAATGGCTCGTAGCTTGTAGGCCTAAGCCCTTGAACAATGGTGTGGAACCGAAAGTAGCCGCAAGGCTCTGGCCCCTGTGTAGTGTTACAGGTAGCCCATTCCAGATTGGCTTTAATAAGTGACCGTAAATAAACTTGCTATCGCGATTTCTTTCCAATTTCCGATCGAATTAATAAAAAAATTATGATACAATATTATTATTTACAAGCGGTTAACCATGAATTACATATCTTTACTAGAGGGCGCCTAATGTTATTTTTGGGACCGCAACGTTCCCAGTATATTTATGGAATATATAGCCCGTGTTTGATTGCGAACGACATCTATCGTCACATCGTCAAAGAAATATGTCGATTGATGGTTTCTTGTTCTTCATCTTTATTTTGTTGTTTTTCTGCCAAATCTGTATTTTATATCTGCCTGCGAATTTGAAATAGATTGAATGGCCGTTGTTTCAATAGGAGGCCTAAGTGCGTGTGGGGCTTCATCTGCTTCCATGGTTCCATCCGATGGCTCAATGGTAGTGTCGCTCAGTGGGGCCTCTGTGGCACAAGAGGCTGCTGGTGTGCAAGATATTCTTCAACAGGCTCTGGACGAAGCCTCTCATAACGAATATCCACAGGGAACAGTTGGTGCGTACGAGGGACAGAACACTATGATGGCGGCAACAGATGATTCTGAGACTATAGTGCCTTGTGGTAATCCAGAAATCGGAATGACATGCTTGAGGATAGTTGATCCAGAGCGACTAGTTTTAGGTGACAACGAACCAACTTACACGTATTTTTCTGAAACTGGAGAAGCTCTGCAGACTTTTAGCAATATCCAGCCTTATAATTATGCAACAAATGCATCAAATGCATATCAAGAGACAGGAAGCAGTCCCAATATATTGCCAGATTTAATAGGTGACCAGAGCCAGTTTGTGAATGGCACTGAACAAACACACACAGAAAATCTGATTTCAGAGGATGCTATCACTAGCAACTTGCCAAGAGAAAATTTAGTTCACAGTTCGGTGCCACCAAAATTTACATTCTTAACGTCTGCCTCTGCTACAGCAACGCAATTTAAAACTAGTGCTAAGAAAATGGCCCCTCTTGGTTCAAGTGATAATCCTATTAGAATCATACAGCAAGGAAATCAGTATAAATCTTTACAGAATCTGACACCAGAGCAGCTTGCTCAGATAATGCAGGTTGTACAACAGCAGCAGCTAATTCGTTCTTCTCAACAGACGGGACAGGCAAGTATCCTCTACAATCCGCAAACTCAAACAAAAATTGTATTTAAGGTTGTATATCCATCTGAGCTTCACAAAAATTCATCGCTGACTACCAGTTCATCAATGGCTATCAACGGGTCACAGATTGAAGGGTCGAAAAATGGAAATTTAACGTTGAGCCAGAAGAAACTGTTCCACAAACGAAAGCACTCAAATGAAGAAAAAGGAAATTCACCAGAATTCAGCAGGCAGGAGAAAGAACTTCGCAAGAAACATCGACAGAGAACTCGATATGGTCGCGTGTCACGACCTCCACAGTACATGGTAAAGGATTATAAACATATTCATCCAGTCGATTATGATGAGGACTACGATGATTCTGATGGTGGATATTCAGACTTCAAGGAAGGCAGCAGTGAAGAGGATGGAACTGGTGGTCAGAAAATGAAACGTGCAGATCATATTTCTCTTGGACAAGCAGGACAGCTAGGTATTTTTAAACAGACTTGTTTCTTAGACTCAAAATGCTGTAAAGTTGTGTTCTTTAAATTAATAATTGTCCTCTTGTTTTGTGTGGCATTTGTTCACAATTGTCAGTTTCCCCCCCCCCCTCCACCTGAAAATGTGTACTAATTAGGAATTCTCTGACTGAGATTGGTTGTTGTTGTTGTTGTTATGACACTAATTAACAAAACCCTCTAACCTAACTATGACAAAAGTCACTCACCCCAGTCTTAATATTGTATTCAGCCATGAGCTGTAAAGGTGTTTACCCGTTTGCGATCCAGTTGTTCTTGCAGAAATTACTGTTTGAAAGTAGGGACTGCAGAGGGGCTTACCCTTTGCTGCAAAAAGTGGCTGCAGAAGGCTTTACCTGTTTGCAGCTGTAAAGGGGTTTACCCCTATGCAGCCCCTGCTAATCCTTAATGTAATATTAGCTTTTAAAAGCTGGATTGTTGTTAGAAATTTCTTTTAAACATACACTGTGATTGGTTTGTGGTTGGGGTTTTGTTGGAGATGTTACCGAGGGACATTGCATTCAGAGTTTCACACCCCTTGCACTCACAGCACTTCATCATTGGAACCTGTTGTGATTCATGCGCTAGAGATTATGTGAATTGAGCATGTGCTTAAAACTTCACAAATGTTTAGCATTTATGTTGGCCTAGGGCTGTGTACACTTCTGCATCTGCCTATTTACAGCTGGTGCTTATTACGTCCTTAGTCAAAACTATCTGAACAGTGTTTATAAATTATCTTTGCCCAAATGTTTTAGTTATGTTAATACTTTCATGAAAAATACCGCAATATCTTTACTTGATTAAAAGCGAAATATTAAGTATTTCCACACAAAAACTACAAGACAGCCACATTGATTTGTTTCTTAGATAGTTACCAATGTTTTCAATTGCTGCAGTGAGGATCGCACATTTCCTAACGATATCATCATACTGTGCCACGAGAGACAGCATGTGCAGCTTTTTCGCCATCCTTTTTCAAGAAGAACTCCTGTTTAATAGAAGTGAATGATGTATAAACATATACAGCATTTAACAGATGTTTCTTGCAATGTACATTCTATCCCTTAGTCCATCCCTAAATGAAGGAATATCCCAAAAATATCTTGAAAACAAATTGCGTATATTAAAATGGAAAAAAACAGTTGAGTAAAAAATGTTAATTGTTTTTTCCTAATGTTTTATGATGAATCTGAGCAGTGCGCATTTTGCAGTCACTTGTATCAACTGGAATGCAGTGTAATTGGTGCAGTGCCTTTGAGAGGTTAATAAAAAAGGAGGCTAATAAAAAGCAATGTTTTGAGTGTCTTATTACATGACCTGACACTGGATAGCAGCAATGGGTCCGACGCTCACGAAACGAGACTGGCAATACCATTACCTTTCACAACGGAGATTAAGCATGTAATTGTTCTTATATGGTTTACAATTTAAGGCATTCATGTGCATGATCAAGAATGAGACTGAAAAATTGAATGAAGTGCAATATTTTGTCAGGTATTGGAAAGCCACGAAAACACAAGTGTAATACATGTGACAAGGGCTACATTGGTCTTGGAGGATTGGCACGACACTATCGATTAAATCCAGCACACGGGAGTTTGACTGAGACTGGTATGTGATTGAAAATGTTGTATATTTATTATACATGTATGTTATGATTGTTAATTTTATTTTAATTTGGGCATTTAAGCAATGGCATTATCGGCGCTACCATAGGTCGCAACAGGTCATCTAACTTCCATGATCCATCGTATAGTGTATTTGCCATCTTCTAAATTTGTCTATATTAACAGTTTGTCATTGTAGAATTCTAGTAGTTAGAATAGATTAAGTTTGAAACTTGTGAAATTTTCCCATTTTTAAATCACATACTTTAAGCCAAGTATCTAAACTTCCCGTACTTGTTGAACTTTGCCTTTACTTAGTAAGCACAGTTTTGCACATTGTTTAAACACATTTCGTCAAATCTTTCTCTCCTACTGGTCTTTTTATTCATGAAGAGTGATAAATGAAGGTTGGCTTTAAAGTGAGTCTGTTTACATGACACTGTTGACTAGATGGGATTTATGTCTCCAGGGCAACTAGTGCAGTTAGAGTGTTTAAAAAGTGTGTAGCTTTGGTTTCAAACTGAAATGTACACACAATATTAATATGGAATTCTGGATTTAAATTTCTATTGAAACTTTTCATGTCGTTTAGGTACAGATGCGTGCAACAGCAGTGACAGTTTTCAAAGTGTGAGCACTACACCGTGCAGCACCCAACCGATGGTGACGACTTTTGCCGATGCAATCGTATCAGCTTCCACATCTGTGCAGTCATCATCATCTTCATCATGCAATGGTAACCTGGTTACCATCGGTGATGCGATCCAAGAAATGGCAGAGATAGCTGATGTCCCTCCTCCTCCAGTTTCAAGTGGAAATCCTCTGTCTGCCTGTGAGGATCAGGAACAGTCAAATTCATCTCCCGTTAGTAAGGACTTGACGGATACAACAGACCAGCATTCCAACAGTTCCACTCCGATGCTTAGCCATCCTCCGAAACGAGGTAAACGCGGTCGACCGCCTTCCACTCAACAGGCAGAAAGACGAAAAGAGAGACTTCAAGAGGTCTGGCTTTATTGTTCTGCATCAATTGTATGACTTTTGAAGACCAAGATGATTGTGCTTTCCATGCTTTCTTTCAGGGCTTCTTTTAACACTTTAATGCTGGAGGGTATAGGATTTCCCATACCATTTACTACCATCTCGGTATTAAAGGGTTAAACAATTTTTAGAATGGAACAACTCCTTATCTCCCTTCCCATCCTTGATGGTAAATTATTCACAATTTGAATAACATTGAGCATTTTGAAATATTTTGTACTGTGCAAAAATGCTTTTACAGCTGCACAAATTCACGTAGAACTGCACTTTTGTGTAGAACTGCTTGCTAAAAAAATGGTTTCTTGCATTTATCATTTCCTGTAATAGCATTGAGCAGTTCTCTCTGTCCTAAGTATATTTTAAGTTATTTCATGATTGTGCACTTTGTTAAGTAAATACCGTAAATGGCTTGTAAACTTATGTTTAGATTGGAAGTAATTTGAATCATGGTGGTTTGATACTCAGTGGAAGATCTCCCTAGATACATTTGACTAACTTTTTTTCTTTAGTTGGTGCGTCACTGCACTGATGAGGAGCTCATGGAAGTGGTCATGCCACGCCTTTCCGCTTCAGTAAACCTCTGGGAATTCTTGCTGATGAAAACCGAACGAAAAAATGCCCGACCAGATCTCAGTGAGATGATTAAAGAGTTTGAAGACTTCCGTAAACAAATTGCTGCAATGTTTCGTACAAAACTGGTGCCTATTTCAACCGACTCATCTTCTTCCAGTATGGTGGCCACTGACGAGCAGAAAATGGAAACTGATAAATCGATGGACGATCTGGAACTCCTCTCCGCTGATTGCCACGTGAAACCTAAAGCCAAGTCTACAAAATCTATAATTGAGGTAAATAGAACAATATTTGACTCTATTATGATTTAATTTTCTTCAATGGTTAGAAACTTTTCTTACTTTGCTCATGTATACATTTTGTTCAGTCTTTATATTTAGAATCCTTTCAAGTAGTGTTAATATTTCAGTTGCAGACCAAAATACAATACAGTGATGATTATGGTCCTATACCAGTTTTAGTCCAACTATGCAATAACGTCTTTAGTTATTATAGTCTGTACCATTTATATGTAAATGTTGTAAATCTTCAATTTTAGAAATAGCACAAAGTTTTATCTCAATATTTAGAATATTATGATGTGACAATGCATCTTAGAGCTATGTAAGTTATTTACCAATTCAGTACTTGGTTATTCATTTTCCAACCAGTGGAACATCATGACTTCACTGACATTATGTCTAAATAATTTTTCCATTAGTGTAAAAGAATTGCATTTGTGTCTTGTTCATTGTTATAAATCTTGTAGTCTTTTGTAGTTTGATGCTGAAGCGCCTGAACAATTGCAAGTGAAGGACTTGCTCAAGGTCCTTACACGGCGGCTTGAGGTGGATTTGAACCTGCAACCTCCGGCTGCAAGGCAACGAACATACCCTCTTCACCACCATACCCCATAATTTGTGTCCTCTTTTCTTGATTTCTGTCAATCCATTTTCCCAAGCATTTCCTTTCCAGGTGTCACTTATTTGTGCTGGTTCTGAATGCGTAGAATGACATAACGTACTTAAATGTGAATATCATATCCATGCATTGCGTTTTAGTTTTTTGAAATTTCACTTTGCTCAGTTTGCTGTATACTTTTTCTGTTCGTGCAGATTTCTGACTCTGATATTGCTCACTGCTTGGGAATGAGCAGCGGACGGTACGAGGTGAAAGACGAGGAACCGCTGCGTCAGTACAAACTGCTTACCTCAAACCCCGCACTCGTTCATCAGAACCCTAGTCAAACAGCCATCCGCACAGTGGAACTCGTTTCGCAGGACCAGCTCATAGCTTTGCCTCTAAGGAAGCGGCTTCGTCTGACGGAAAACTTACACGGAAACACGGCGTCCTGTACGTTGACCAGTAGCAGCAGCAGTGCTGGACCAGATTATGATTGGAAGAGTCTCCAGAGCTGTGTCTCCTCATCCAATGGCATCGGCGTCAAAGACGTTCACAACGGTGAATTATCAAAAACAGCGGATGCTTTAGGAACTAGCCATACCTCACAGAACGAAAGTTTTCCGGCTGACAATGAATCAGTGCGGCAGCCAAGTGTAAATAATAAATTGATTGAGTTCATTAGCACCTCACAAACCATTGGGTCTTGTAGTCTGTCCAGTCCTTCACTGGCCACAGACGGTCCGGTCAGTGCCAATCACCATTTGGTTAGAAGTGAAGAAGACGTTAATTTGTCTCCTCATCACAAGTTATCGTATGTCAGTGCAAAACGTAACTGTGTCACGCTTGCGTCGAGCAACAGTCTGCCTTGCGTTAGTGCAGAGCCTTCATCACAGGTGCTTCATTTGATTGGCAGTTCTGCGTCGTCGGACATAATGACGTCTGCTTGTCTTAACGTGAGTCAGTTTTGTAACGGCAGCCTGAGCGACATGGGTAGTCTCTCAGATGGAAGAACATCATCGTCGTCGTCCAGTGCTATGCCTGCTAATTGCCTGTCTACAAGTAATTTCACTGCAGATGAACTTCAGTCGTTATTTGTCGTTAAATCTGAATCAGAAAGTAAATCCTGTCGTTCAACTGAACCCAGCCTGATGGAGACGGGTCTTTTCTCTGTCAACGGCAATGCAGATATAATTGCAATCACGAATGGAAGTCTGCAGTCTTCTCTGGAACACGAACATGTTAGCACAGTAGCAGACGGACAAACGGGTCATGTCCTGCGATTTATATCGAACAACGTGGAAGAAGCGGCTTCTGGTGGCAACGATTTCATTTCTTCACCCATTCAAGACTTTGGTGGGAATGTCGATGACAAGCTGCAGAGTCAGCAACTGCTGATACAAGACTGTGAGTTGGGCGAGTATGCAGAAGGCAGCCACCAGGAAATACAGCTGGATGAGAATGCGCAGGTCGTTCAGACAAGCGACGGTCTGATAGTTATTCGTCATCCGGATGGAACTATTCAGATACACGGTCAGCCTGGGCAGCAGATACCGTTCGAAACAGTTCAGGCTCTTTTCGGGTTGGATCAGGATAACCAAATAATGTTTACAGATGTTCAACAAACATAACTGTAACGTCTCCGCAAAGTGACAGAGTCGATGCTAGAATGCTAGATCTAAATTTATTTTGCAAAAGCTTTCGATATGATTGGTGACTGTCCAGTTACGTTTTCAGTTGTAGCATTTCAAATGATATGGCTTTTTTCTCTCTTGAAATTAAGAGCATTCGTGCACAGTATTGTGTATGAAATATAATTTATTGTTAAGCTTTAATCTGGAAAAACTACCTTTTATTCGTTCCGAATTGGCTAGCTTTTCAAGAAACCTGTTTCGCAAGGAAAATTTGGCTTCAATATGAACTTGACATGTATCTTGTAACATATTTTTGAAGTGCTGATACAATGACCCACGTTGTTTCGACTGTTGTTTGCTTGTTACTAAAGCTAGACCATTTATTTGGTTGACTTTGATGCAAGATGCAGTTGGCTGTTATGGGCAGTTGATAGATTTTTGCAATGGCTGAAATTACCAAGATACATGTACACATTTGTAGTCTCTCCTCTGAAATAATTATACGAGCTTCCTAAACAATAGTTACGTGCTACAAAATTTACTGGGATCTAAGTAGAATTGTATATAATTTAAACAAAATGACATATAATACTGACTTCGGTTAGGGGGTCATCCATATAATATTATGTAAAAAGCTATACTTTCGTACCTCTGTTGCACCTCATATATTTTTGGACCCCTTACCATATGTACGTACAACTAAACGTCTCTAACCCTCCTTTTTACAAGTTTATTACCTAAAGTCATCTAAAAGACATTTATTTTACCGTAGGCTACTGTTTATTTTTGTTAAGCATCATAATTATTTGCTGCTAAAATATGTTTACTGCTTTGAAGAAATAAAATGCAGCATTGACACGTGAATATAGTCAGTGATTTGGTTTTTAATTCTGATTGTAATATTCCATAACTTTAGGTCTATGCAATCTAATTAGAATTTAATCATATGACAAAAAATGACAATAAAAATTCAGATTTCAGTAACATTTAAAAAAATATTTTCCATCAGTCTGTCAGCGAACTGGGACTTGATGACAGGACTATTGATTGTTATTTCAGCCAAAAACCATAAATACGATAAAAACAGTGGCGTAGCCAGGAATTTATGATTGGGGGGGGGGGGGTTATGGCCTGGTCGGATGCCCTTCCTGGCACCAACCCAACAGTATTACAAAGGGCATAAAGTAAGAAAAACAATTGCTACTACAAACAGTTTTTTCTTTTCTTATTTAAGTGGATAAGTAACCTTTTTAAAAACTTTCTCCTAAGCCAGTGGGAGGTTTTACCTCTGAAACCCCCTTGTCTACGCCAATGGATAAAAAGATATAAATTTCACCTGTGTTCATGTACGGTATGTTCAATTCTCTGTTAAAGGTTGCATGTTGTAAACAATCATTTGCCACACGTTAACGTTGGTGCGTTCTGTATCTGTGCGGTTAGTGAACTGTTTGTACTCGAAGCTGCTTGCATACACTGTCCTAGTTGGTGTTGCCTTGAAGAAGTCAAAATTTAGAACACATTTCTGTCGTTTGAATGTGGTAATGGCGAGGGAGACAACTTAGCTCTTTGACTATGGATGATGAGTCTAGGAATGCATTGTTAACCTTCCAGATGAACTCTGACACTTACAAATTTCTAATGTATCTTATCAAAAATTTGAGAAGAATTGTTGACTCTTTAACCCTTTAATGCCGACATGGTAGTAAATGGTATGGGAAATCTTATACCCTCCGGCATTAAAGGGTTAACACATTGCTCGATGTGAACAGGGTGGAAGCTGCCGAGTAGATATAAAACTTGCCTTCTGCTAACTTTATATTGGACAGTATGTTTTTCTATTAACACTGACATAAAAAAAGCAACTTGTTGTGAATGACAGATGTTATTAATACTCACCCTGCATGAGCTACTAATCATTGAGCTCTCCGATGATTTTCTGATTATTTTCATCATAAATTTGTGTAACGTGTGGTTTAGAAAACTCATGAAAATGTACAGACCTGATAGCACTGAATCGCAGTAAAAAGGAGATTTGAAAGTGATACAGATGCGCTCATGTTGTTGATTGCTAGGCAAGTAAGGCAACCTATAGTAGAAATTTCTGCTAGCGTGTATCTATAACAGAATCTTTCCAGTCAAATCAACCTGTGTGCTCTTTCGTATACCGGGTATACCCTGTATAGTACATGTATACTCTCCTGTATAAATCTCCTTAGCACCTGCTTGGGTATGCATAATGCATGAGACACTTGTATTTGTTTTTAATTTGAATACATATAGCACCTTTCAGTGTCTTTTCCTTGAGTCTGTATTGTTCTTTTTCCATTTGTTTTAAATTGGCTTAGGCACAGCATGGATATAGCGCATGAGGTGTGCAGACAACAGAGCGTTTATCAATACGACTTGTGTACAATGGTGTTTTGTTTATAGGTCCCATATGGAAGGAGTTAGGGTAATCGTAATCGTAACTCTTGCAAAGATCAGCGTGTGGAACGCAAGATCGATTTCCACACTACCCTCCCAAAAGTTTTTCTTTTCAGTTGCCCGGAGGGAGGGTATGGGATTGGTAAAATTAATTGAAGACGCCTTGCATTGCTTACATACAGTTGAATTCTGCAACTTACCTGTAATTGTAATCATACAGCATTCATGTCAGTTTGAATTAATAAGCAATGATTATTATTATTCTCACAATTTGGCCCTAAAAAGCCTATAGGCACAGCTGATTGCGTATCTTAAATTATGACCAAGGAATGATTTTTTACCAGATCTATAATAGTATAGGCTGATTGGTTAAAAAAACAGCCCTGCTTCTCCAATTTCACTTTGTGCGCAATACATTATAGGTGTGCTAAAATAAATTCACATAGCCTAGGTAGGCCTATAGACCTCTCAGGGATAAATATTAGTATTAATTAATAAATATTAGTATTAATTCGGAAATATGTGACCAAGACATAGGACTTAGCTAACCATGGAAATACTCCGCCTACATTCACTTTGAAGCACTTTCTTAGAAGCCATTATGTTCTATGTGTACACCATGAAAACAAGTTTACTGTTAACCATGCATGTGGGTTAACTGTGCACTTGTTTCGTTACACTTACTATCTACAGCCAAGCAATTGTCTGTGGCTTATTGTTAACAGCCGAAGTAGTCGTAGATTCCATCGTTGTTATCTAAGGTACGTAGTCTAGGCCTAACCACTTTGGATGAGATAAAACAGTTTTAAGATATCTTGCGATGGCGCTCCGGACATAACGTTTAGGCACGGGGGGGGGGGGGGTATGGCTCCAACTCAATTCCACGCCGTGAGTGGCTGCCTTGTATCAACTCCATAGGCCATAATGTACTGACCGTTCGATCTATCCCAAGGAAGTTTGACAGTATATATATATATATATATATATATATATATATATATATATAATATATATATATATATATATATATATATATACTAGCTGGGGTACCCGGCGTTGCCCGGGAAATTTAGGATTCGCCCCGCTTCTGACCAATCTCCTACTTCTCTACCCTCAATTGACCCCATCGGCTCCCCTCCCCACGTTTTCCCCAGTTTGTCTTCTCCCTCGATCGTTGCTGAAGTAATTTAATTCGCAGTTTCTTTTTGTCGATTTAATTATATTCAAAGTTTTCTGCTTGAGATAAGTACGTCTTTAAGCTTATAGGCTAGGTTAATAATTTATTATGAGATTAATCAATTATCAGCCGTTATAAGCGTTCATTTCAGCAGCCAGAAACGGGCATGAACATCTCGAGTTCCAAGATGTCACCGTGTATTTCGTCGAAGACATCACCTTGTCGGTTGACAGAAACTCGAATGTCATACTTTCATCAATTCGCACCGATGCAGGCAAAGTTATAACGTTGGTGATAGAGTAGGATCGTCTCTTACGTTTACACTTGAACTCCGGTGACACCAAAGTCGAATCCTTCCTCACGTTGTTGAAATTTGCTGAACCATCTTTGCAATTTTCTGAGTCCCGTTGTAGGCCAACGTCAGCTGTAGGCCTAATTGTAGTTGAGTGGTAATTATTATCATTCTCTGTCGAAGTAGTGCTAGTTCTTACAACAATGTTATCCATCTTTCCTGTTTCCATGATGTGGATAATTGCGTCGCGCGCTTCGCAAACAATCACGCAGGATATGACTATTGAAAAGACGCCGAAGCTCATCAATATTGGTCCAAAGTATATCAACAGTTTCACTTGGATATTGCCGAATGTTCCATTATAAGCAGACGAGAATTGTAATTCGGTCTCCGAAGAACTGGTAATATTTCCTGTTGAATAAGTGCCGTAATATCCAGCCGTGCAGATAGCAACACCGCATCCGATGAATATCATTCCACCTATCGTCATCAATAGAGCGGGCCAGATGAAAGGAATAAAACAATAATTATTGCGTCTACTTTTTCGCTTACTTTCAACGCTGTTTGATGAAACTGGCGGTACACAAGAATCTGCTCTATTACGGATAATTCTACCTGCAGCATACATGTTTTCCTGTTTCTCTATGCCTACATGCACAGACCTTGCTTCGAGCGGATCAAGGTCTATTCTATAGCTTGCGTCGGAAGAATGAAGCGTCGTTCTACAGGCAGACGACTAACGACTGTAAGCACATTAGTGTTAAATTGAAGTACCTTGCACTCAAGACGCGTGTTTTATGCCACATTTATTGCGCTTCTCTGCCATTACTTGTCTCTATCTATGCTGGCGAAAGAGGTTTTTTGGGAGCTTACATTTTTCCTAGCAGGCCTACACCAGAACCTCTCTAAATAGCTTCGAATTATAACACCGTCAGGCACGTGGGTCCTTACTAACACACGGTCCGGTGTGTGGATACCAAAATGAATGTTCTCCAGAAGAAGATATTCAAGATAGGCTACCTCCTAATAACAGAATCTTGCTATTTCTTGACATGGTTCCAGAAGAACGGTTTGTACCGAGGTTCCACTGTATTTGAAATAACATAATTATAGCCAAAGCATTGTGCACACACAAGTAGGTCTCGAGTCTAGAACAGAACACAGGCAACACCATTAAGAGTTGTCCTTACAAGAAATACGTGTAGCCCTTCTGTAGGCCCTACGGCCTACACTGTCTTGGATTGTCTCTATAAGATTCTCTTCATTGTTGTAACCAAGTAGGCATAGTGGTGGTTGGACCATAATTCAATAGTAGGCCTAATCAAGTGAATGTCATTGCAGGATGCCTTTAGGCTTTCTAAATGGTAGATGTAAAGTTTTTTAATTCATTAATCAGTAAATTCTTTGTACTGTCAGTTCTTCAGAGTCACTCATGCCTAAACTCAACTGGTCCAACATTTTTACCAAATGCAGGTACTAGACCTATAATATTCAACAAAACTCTTGAAAACAGTTGGAATTTTAATTGGACCTTACTTTCATTACCATGGACATAACTAGCATTGGGTTTGGAGGCTTAAGCACCCTAAACAAATCTGAAGCCCATGCCAGAAATATTTTATTGCCCCAAAAAGTTGAAGACCTTTTTTAAGTTATTGGATTGAAATCTCATGAAAACTACAATTTTTCCCCGGACAAAAAAGTTGATGACCTTTTTTTAGTCATTCGATTGAAGTTTCGTTCGTGAAAAGAGCCATTTTCTCAAAAATATTTTTGAGTCCGTGCCTTCTTTGGGGGCTAACCCCGGAAAATATACCATTTTCATGGTCAAAAAGCTGAATCTGGGCCTTCTTGGTGGACTTTGCCCCCAGCCCCTGATAAAACTCCGCCCATGTGAAAAGTCCTTGTTACGCTGCTCTTCATTGCACTACAAACATGGTATAAAGTGCGACTCGATAGCATTCACGGACTTATTTTAAAATCTGAACACTGTCGTGCCACTTATTAGGAAATCAGTCTGGAAAAGTAAGGGGCGTCCAGGTACTTCTTTTTCTACACTTTAAACACTTGATTCGTTCAAGATGTCAGGTGATGAAGTTTACTAGATGATCATGGCTAGAGTGTCAGGTGATAAGACAACGAAGTAAATGATCAGGGAAGAAATTCCTGACTACTTATAGTACTTATCCATCATAGGCTGCCTCTCTCTGTCATACGACTTTCTGGGTCGTGACCACATTATGGCTTGGTTTGGGTGGACCATAAGTAACTCATCTCTTGTGCATTAGACACTAGCAACAAGTTACTGTAACTACAATTATAGCTAAGACACAACGCTTCAATTGTCATTATACATATTAAATAACGTCGGCTAGCAATGTCCAATGCTGTCACCATAAACAACATGGCTTATATTATTCACAGTCGAAGTACATAAAACATCGGTTGTATACATGTGTAAGAACGAGAGAATCAAATTTTAAATCAGTTTTGAATCAGTTGCTTTTATTGACCGTTGACTTCTCATCATTGAGACTCTTCCTTATCTGGTCCACAACGCCTTCCTCATCTCCCACAACTTGCTTTCCTGACAAACACAATACAAGTACAAAAATCTTAAACAAAAGTACAAAAAAACAGTTCAAATTTAAATTTAATTAACTAAACTGCAATAAAATGCCAGCTTCATGGTCATAAATCACAACACAAGGCCAAAGCTAGGGGATCAAGGTTACATGTCATAAAGCCATGTACAGTGGCGGCACCAGACACTTTTTGTAGCCAGGGCAGTCATATAAGTAACCAGGGCAGAGGGCAGGTACCATGCTTCCATAAGTCATTCTGACAGGGCAAAAATTCTGGTGGGGCAACGACCAGTGCAAAGAATTTTTACCCTGTCATGCTCTGGCATAGCGCCGCACCTGTCCATGTACTGCAGAAACTGTTATTTCTAAACATGATTTTAAACTGTTTGCAAAAATTTTCAAACTAACACCACATTAGAATATGAAAATATATGTATCAAGCCTTCATGAATAGATTAACATATATAAAAACAGGGGATGTTTGAAATGAACTTGTTAACCAATGAATTGTCCCCAAAAATGGAAATTGAAATCTGTCTTGTCTACCTCACTGACTTATCCAAATAACTTCTTTTTAATTTTGCCAAGGAAAGAGTCGTCTTTGTCGTTCACCACTTTTCCAGAAATAGGGGATGAAGAAGAAGCATCACTGCCCCCTTGCTTATCATCTTTACCTGAAAATGAGATAAGCAAGGGGACAGCGTTTACAACAATGTTTCAAACACAACAAATGCTATTCTAATATTATAGCTCAACTCACAGCCATAATTGTAAGCTTGATACAAATCTCATATATCATAAAACGTGATGAAAGTGAGCTTCCTATGGAATCTGGCATTTTATTGACTTAATTTAACACTTTAACTACAAGTTGCCTTGACTTATCAGTGACCTTAAATGCATCATCATCATCATCATCCGTGGGTTCAACACCCGTTGGTGTCAATCCTTTTTCTGGTGCTGCTATGGATACTGACCACTTCCCTTTTTCAGAATCTGTATTTATCTATCGAAGACGTAAACAACGTGACTTATAGTCAGAAAAATATAGTACATCATGAACATCGAACTTTGAAATCCATTTAACTTGGTATGGTGAATCTAATTACAAAGTATAGGAATTCGTAAAACCAGCTCACCATCTTTTGTCTGTGTTATCCCATTTACAGTACCATCCACATTCGTCTCCGTTTCTGCATACGCTAGCAGCAAAGCCTTCTGTTGCGACGACAGTTTGCTATATAAACAAACAACAAAAGCCTCATCTAGTTTAATCAGCACACAACGAAAAAGCAATGATGAGCCTTAGTAAATATGATATAAATGGATATAAATTAAATAAATGACATAAATAAAATAAATAAATGATATAAATTAAATATGATATGGAGCGCCTCTGAGTAGAGAGAGTTTGAAGGGGCACTATAACAAGTGCACATGTATACAAACAAATAAACACATCAACTTGCCATTATAAATCAATCAACACCACTCTTCTGCTGTTTCTGAGACTGCTACACATTCCGTAGAGACGAGACTGGAATAGAAGTTCAGCAATATGTTCTGGAGACAACTAATATCCAGAAAGTTTCACTATATTGAAGGTGAATGCTAAGCAGCATTCAACATACTGGAGCATGTCAGACATGGATTCAGAATATTTTCTAGAGAATACAATCTGTAATTTGTAGCCGATACTTTATGAAAATACCTAGGGCTCCTATAGTCGTGCAATCTGCACGCGGTACTTGCAATCTGCGCTCGGTACTTGCAATCTGCACTCGGTACTTACACTGGTACATTAACCTTCACGTGAACGTAATGATCTCCATGTCCGTAGCTGTGTGAACGAGGAATTCCTTTGCCCGCTAGACGTATCCGTGTGTGCGACGATGTGCCCGTAGGAATCTAAAATTATCGAGCAGTCGACGGTGGTTGATCAACAGAAAATACATTTATGCATAAATCTGACTAATTTACAGTAACAATTGCAATCGCTGTTCCTTTCTTCTTTATTCATTTAATGTGAAACAATTCTGTGATACGCTAATACAGTAGCGTCTTCGTTAAAGTGAAACAAGATCCTCTTCCATCAATGATAAATTAGTAAGCCTCATTCAGACCCAACAATGTTCACATTTTACATGCTACAGGACAAGGCATTTCCCCTACAATTTTACATGAACAAGTCCACAATGCTTACCATATTAGGATGTGTTGCTTACCAGGGTATATTACATCTTTCCCATAGGCTACAGTCGATCTCCTAGTCACATAGTTCGCTTGCAACACGAGAAGTGTATTGTACAATGTGGAAAAAATAAGCATGATTAGGTTACATTCATGAATAGTAGTACAGACAAATAAGAATAAAGAAAGCTCACATTGAGTAGGATATCTTCGTAAATACCAGGAACACGAATCGTTCCACCGAGCGTAGCCTGAGCTAAACTCACAACGATTTCTGAATGAACGTCGGCGCCTTCCCTTCTGAACGTCTTACTTTTCTCAACCTACATCAATACAAAAAAGAAAAGTGGCAGGTTGAGTTAAGGAAACTAATGACAATACAAATTAAAACTCAGGCATCTGAATTGTGCTTTACTAAACTTTTGACAGTCCTTGTGCCTTGAAGACGCAAGGACTGTCAAAAGAAGGAACTTAACTAAGCTTATTTATGAGAAGCTAAATTAACCATGTAATGAGCAGCTACATTTCAGTGCTAAATTAAGGCAAAAATAAAGTTTCACTTGTGCCGCATAATCTGTAATTTTTGACAGTGACATTGCACCATTAAGCCTACCCGAAACACTGCAGATACCACAAATATGAAGATAGTCAGAGTGCACTATAAACCAGATAAGTAATTGATGCTCAGTGCATATTTTTTTGGTCCAAATGAAATATTTCATAGAAATAAGTTCATAAAATTTAAAATCCCCAATTTTATGGTGCAACTACACTCTTGTGAACATTCAAACTTGAAAACATAAAATCGGAAAAATGTCTAAAATATATACTGAAATTCAGGGTCAAGTTATAATACTTTTCCAAATTTCCAAAATATCATTCATATTTCAAAGAAAGTCAGCTCATGCAACACATATATCGGTGACCTTACCCTGAAGGTGATAAAAATTTCTTTACTGCCTACGGGCATTCTCACTGTCTGTCCATCTTCAACTCCTTAAACAACAGACAAAATACAATTAATGCTTAGCTGAGTGAAGGAAACTAATGATATTACATATTAAAAGAAAGAGGTTGAGTAAAAATTAAAATAACTCACACATCTAAATCAAAAGAGTAAGTAAGTACATTTTACAATGAAATGAACAGCTGCATAAATACTCGTGCAAAACACTGTCAAGTAAAAATAGTTCAACAATGAACATAAATAATATATGTGGTTGACTATAACCTGCCATTTGAACATTAACATTGTACTAGTTGTCTCCTGCATAAGCATGTTCACCAAGAGTTCCCTCAAACTTCAGTCCAGGCTGACCCAACCATGGTTGGCTTAGAATAAAATCAGCTGTGTGCAATAAGCACTGGGGAAAAAAGCAGAGAGCTTGTAGGGGATTGCAAGATAAACTGGATGCCAAATCAGTAATATCACCTGCCATACATTTCCACACAATTTTGGATTATGATGAACATTTGATCAAAACTTGGGATGTCAAGTCTAAACAATGGGAGTTTAGAGATGAAATGCATAGTCTATTTATGCATCTAGTCTAAGAAGCTAGAACTTTCCGCATCAAAAGAGCAAGTAAGTACATTTCCCTGTGTCAGAACGCATGAAATTCTACCTGCTGGAACTGGAACGATGACTCTTTTACGCTGGACTGTTTTGCCTTTTCCGTGGCATTCCACACACGGAGTCTTAATCAGCATGCAAGATCCAAAACAATGACGACATGTTGATCGCATTATGAAAGGTCCCGTACTGATAGTTTCCTGCAAGCACCAAAAACAAAATACAACTTTGAGAAATGAACCAAGGATAACAGACAAGGGATAAGCAAATCACAAAGTAAAATGTAACTAAATACAAATTAACAATTACTTTTAAGATGTAATCCAATAAAAATTACAAATTTCTGTATAATTATTTGGAAAATACAAATCAATACAAATGATGTCATTTAAAAATACTAAAATTAGAAATTACCACAAATACTCAGGATAAAGTCACCTTTGTCTGCTACCACACTCCACTAACTGTTAATTTGTACTCCGCCCTCTATGTTCAATTACCTTTAAGTTCTAAGCATTAGCCACCCAACAGTTTACGTAATGCACAAGACTGTTACTTGTAGGCGACATTTTCTAGCAAGTCGAGGACTCCATTAAATAAAAGTTGGCCAAGTTATCCAGTCAGGTGACATGTTGCACCAATCACCTTAAATTCATTGTAGTCTGTTCAAAAAAATATTACAGCAATGTGCTACTTATAATTGTAGGAAAATAAGAATAATTATTTCCAATGCTCACTTGTACCGATTGCTATATTGTATACTCACCATGCCAGTACCATTGCAAAAATGGCATCGTACTTTGCGTGTACCAGGTTCAGCCTTCTCACCATTGCATCTTTTACATGTATCAGAGACATTCAGTTCTATCTCCTTATTGCAACCACGAGCAGCTTGTTGAAATGTAAGGTTCATCGCTATCTGACATAAAGTATACAAATGTCAAGATGTCATCATGTGTTTCCAAATAGTCATGCAAAACCACTTTTATGAATTTGAACATTTTTTAAACTCTTGACCCCCCCCCACATCGATTTTAAGTTACTAGCGTAAGCAAACAAAGTATGGAAAGAGCTGCCAAGCAGGCAAAGAAAATCTTAAGTAACTGGACTGCACCTTTTTCCTAATACCTACAGTCCTTCACTACAATAAAGAAAATGCTTTAAGTTTATTCATTTTTAAAAATGCATAAAACAGATGAAATGTGTCCAAGTGCCAGGTACAATGCTAATATAAAAGACATGTCAAGGGCTGGTTCAAAGGTCCCCAGGGTAGGACCCACCCATGAGCTGTATGTCGCTTACGCGAAGTTACATCTGAGGTAGAACCATAAAAAGTTTAAAATTTATGCAAAAATATATGTGTTATAATATCAGTAGTAGCAAAGCCATAAAGGAATTGAGAAGATAAATACTATATTTAAAACCAAAACACTCACTTCTGAAGCAGGTGCAAATCCAAAGTTTGATTCAGCAAAATCACCAAAATCTGAAAATCCTGACATCCTAAATCCCTCTTCTCCAAAGATTTTTCGAAAAAGTTCCTCAGGATCAATGTTACTGTGGAAATTTTCGAAGCCTCCTGCAAACATTAACACAGCATATTATTGACTTTTTAAAGCAAAGTCTCAGCAATAAACTAAAACAGTTATGGCAGACAACTGCTAATTCACTGTGCATATATCATTATTTATCTGGCTTATGCTTGTTAGAAAGTCCAGTTTATAGTTGATGTTCTAAGGACTTTGCGTTTCTATATGACAACTGGGATGTGATGGTGTTTGGGGATTTTGGTGACTAGGAAATGCATTTGTGGAACTAAGCATGAGCAAGCAAGCATCTTATAAACAGTGTTGTTGAAAGTATCGGGGGAATGTACTTAAGTAAAAGTAAAATGGATTTTAATTACTTAAGTAAAAGTAAAAGTACTCATCACAAATTTTACTTAAGTAAAAGTAAAAAGTAGCCCTTTCAAATAATACTTTTTAAGTAAAAGGTAAAAGTACAGAGTCTTTCTATAAGCTTAACTCAATCGATTAGTAGGCTAACCTTAAAAAATACTAAATTCTCGAAATGGCACTTATCGTTTAGTCTAGTACACACGCTTCCGATTCATTGTTAGCACAATGCACAGCTGAAGAGTTGTTTTGCTGCAGAAATGGCAGTGCATCCAGCGTGCACCACCCATCGAAAATCTATTTTTAGGCACGCAAATTTGAATAAGCTGTCTTAGCTTAGCGAAACGAAATGTTAATTAGCGCTTTGAAGTAACGAACATTGTAACGAGTGTCACATAAATTGTAACGAAGTAAAAGTACTGAAATATGGGTAAAATGTTACTTCGTTGAAAGTAAAAGTATTTCATTTTTTCGATACTTCGTTACATGTGAAAGTACTCAAATTTTTACTTAAGTACAGTAACGCGTTACTTTTACTTCGTTACTGTACAACACTGCTTATAAATGTCTTCAACACAAAGTAAAATAAAACCTGATACATACTGCCACCACTTTTGAATGGTCCCCCAGAACTTCCAGCAAACTGTTCGCCACCCATTCCATATGTATCATATTGTTTGCGCTTCGCATCATCACCCAAAACCTATCCAAATAAAACAAAACCAAGAAATTACAAATACTGAATCTCCTGTGGAATCCCAATAACATTAAATGTATACATGACAGTTTTACCATGCAGGCATTGTCATCAATAGGAATAATAGTTGGTGTATTCTGACAATTCTATCAGAGGATGCTACAAAATCCAGTGTATAAGAATTTACTTTTACCTGTTACCATCATTTAACTTCATAACCATCCTGAACTGTTAACAATCATCAAACATGAAAGCCCTGATGCACCCAAACAATTGTACAGTGAGTTAAAAGAACCTTGCGAAGGCATTCCGGTGTCATGCAATGTAAATTAGCGTATTGCTGTCACACTTTAAACCATAGACCTTCCAACTACCTCTGACATAAAATTTAGCTCCAAATCTCAGCATTAAGTCATGACAAGAATCGCTTACAGTAAATACATTAAGACATGACATTTTAAAGGAAAAACATATTACTTCGTAAGCTTCAGAAACTTCTTGAAATTTCTTCTGTGCATCTGGGTCACTTTTGTTCATATCAGGATGACATTTTTTTGCCAACTGGAAAACAACAAATATTACCATTGTAAGCAAGTACATTCTTTATTAAACCAATTGCATATCGGCATTCTGATCTAGATACAGTTTAATAACAATCAACCGTCAATATGAGTATAATATTATGCTACTGTATTTTCTTGCAACTACTTAAAACTAGATGGACACATTAAATTTTTACACAATAGTACATTCAACAGCACATATGCAATTATGCATAACCTCAACACGCATCCTCAACCTAACTTAAGCATAATTTACCTAGAATGAAACTAAGTTTTGTGATATATAAGTGCGTGCAACCTATTTAACATTTAATTAGCCCAGGCATTAAAAACACTAGCAGAAGATGTCATAGATAATTTAAAAGGAACATATGTCTACCTGATAGTAGGCTTTTTTAATCTCTTTTAGTGATGAAGATTTTGGAATACCAAGCACGTCATAGTAATCTCGTTTTGGGTTATGTGCAGATGAAGACGTGTGAAAGCAGCAGGCAGGTGAACCGAAAGACAAATGGATTTCAACTGCGAAACAGAACCAAAAAAATCACAAGGTATAAAGCATGAGTAAAACATAAAAAAGTAAAGAGTATTTTCGCTCTTATGTACTTATTACTTGTTGAATAGTTACCAAGTGCTGGTCCTATTTCTGTCACAAGCTGAGGTGGCCATGTTGATGATACTTACAATCATACTCACAACCATGCTGTTGATATTTACCTGTCCTTATCCGACTCACTTAGAACTATGTAGCCATAAAATATGGTAAGTTTCAATTTAAGCTGCCAACAGTTGCAAAATTATCAACTAAAACCCCAGATTTAAAACAAAATAAGAGTCCACAACGTGCTGCACACATGAAATACAATAGAAACAAATAACAATACAGTAAGAAACAGGATAATATAAATCTTTTTGGTCTAAATAGCTGTGCAAGTTTAGTTTCTGTTCTATAGATTTGAAACAAAACATGACTGGTGCCAAATTGCTTCAAATTCATATTTGGCATGCATCCATAGCAGGCTGCTAAATAATGATAAATTCATTGGTCAAATTGATGCACACAACTTTTAACTCTCTCATTTCTCTCTCAATCTGAGACTGGCTATCACAAGTGGGCAAAGCAGCTATTTCACCCTAGATTTAGCAAAGCTCCCTCTTGTACCACAGACAAGAAGCAGCCCCATAAGACTAATAATTTTTTTTGCAGACGTTTAGAGTCAACTGATCACTAGGCAAACAACCAAGATGACGACCTTTACCAAAATTTCAAATTTATATACGGCTGATCCCCATGATGGCATGACTACACAGCACATACAGAAACGTGGAGAGCACGTGGTGGAAAGTGAGAAAATGACTAGCCCCATTCAAGTCATTACTTAATTATTTGTGGACTTAAGCCGTGGAAGGTCGCAGCACTCTATTCTACCAGAGTCTATGCGATATGTAGTTTATACGGCGTTTATTGAATGAGGCATCCCGATAATATGTATTTTTCATCGCCTGACGATCGATATGTGAAGATTATCTGAATGCCTAATTCAAAACACGTACTGAATGAGGTTTCCAAATGTAGAATTCAATATGAAGGCAATAGGTTAGATTCAAAGTCTAAATGCACATCGCACATGTTTACCGTTTGATTTCGTCAGCAAGCAACCATTCGTTTTATAAAGCTTGTTTGAACATCTCCATGTTGCTATTGACCTACATGACTTTAGCTCAGGACCTATCCATAATTTTGTAGGAATGTGCGCAGACTTTCCACTAAAGATCAAGCGCAAGGTCGTTCTATAACCGGCCGTCGCCATCCTTTTTAATCTGCATCACTCCAAACACAACAGGAAGTGCGCCGCGGCGAACAGACCAAAGACTAACAATTAAGTAAGAGTGAAACTTATCATGATTGGAAAAGTTGCCGCTCTTAATAAAAAAAATATAAAGTTTACCGTATTATATTATGATGAGTAGGCCTATATAATCAGATCAACAACTCTGCTATTTACATAATATTTTCACATATATTGCATTTCTATACTTAGATGTCTTTTTCAGTTATTATTTTATGAATTGAAAATTTTCAGATATCTAGGCTAAATATTAGACCTAGGCCTAGACTATCACATGGCTTTGCTATTCATTCATCGAATCCTTAATTCTTACTTGGTTTATGTACCGTTTGTAAACTATTTTTGCTAGACACGCTTTATATTGTGTTATTTATTATTTATAAGATTTAAAATGTGTCTTTTGAAACAGGGCGCTCATAGCGCACGTCCTATTATGCCACGCATATCACCAACGCCATCTGTCGATTCGAAAGTTCGGTGGACCTTTCGGAGGGTAGCGAGAGGCGATTTCGCAGTGGTGCACTTTCGCACCAGAGTAAATGTGTAGGCCTATGCTCCCATTAACCTAAGCCCCCATCCCGTGCCGGAGTGTTAAGTTGTTAACCATTAACCTAACCCCCTCCAATAAACGTAAGAAACCCAACGTTTTCATGGCCTCGATTCCAAATTTAATTTTTTTACGACATATCCATTGTAAAATAGACCATAATTATGTTTGTAAATTCGCATGCGTTGGCCTATGAGTGTGTGTGTGTGTGTGTGTGTGTGTGTGTTGTGTGTGCTGTGTGCGTGTGTGCATGTGTAAACAAGGTAGGTAGACTGGTGGGTGCCAGTTGTGAAAGTCCACGTACGCTACCTCTCATGCAATCACTGGTGCCTGGCCCAAGTGGCGATTAATCCAAACAAATTCAGTTCTTAAGAAAATCTTGTTTCGTGATTTTAAATGATTAAGAACTGTAGTCCCATAATTTACTCCTATAGCCTAAATTCTCAGAGTGAACTGTGGATCAAAATTATATATTCTAATATTATTAGGCTACTTTTATAACCAACGTTTTACGCAATTACGCGCGTAAAGTTACACACAATTCGTATCCATGCAATGGCGGCATTTGGGACTAACCTGAAGTGAAAATAAACAATTATAGCCTATTTACACAATTCAGAGTCAGAGAAGACAGAGAATAAGATCTATAATAATAAATTCGTCACTGGTGTTTCTGAGAAGACGCAATTTCCACGCACTATACCGTGCCCGTGGTGATACAAAGATCTCTCGATCGGGAAATAAGTTCGTGACCTTGATGACAACGTCGCCAAACATTTGCCAGCTGAGCAGAAAGTCGTATACACAGCGGCATATATCGACAAGATTCTAAATGGTCTATTGTCTGTATTTCGCATGCATTCAGGGCTGATTCTCATCATCATTACAGCCATTGCATGCGCGACAGTTTCAATGCGATCTTTTAGAAATCTTGGGCGGATTAAGCATGATTAAATGACGTCTGCAGCAGGCTTTGGTCTGCAGAAGCGGGCAGACGACGACTGCAGATCACTGACGACGACGACAGCAGTCTCTCGTGCAAATGTGTCTGCAGAATGCGCGTCATCGTCATCGTCGTATACTATGGTGGTGGTGCGTTTATTGGGCGGAACCAATCATGCACTTGAGCGACGTCCCCGCCCCACCATCCTCCTCTGCTTCGCTGGGGGCTGATGACCGTCCTCAGCAGCAGCAGCAGCCGACTGATGTCATTTAATGACCGTCGAACGTCGGTGGTCATTTAATCGTCCAGTGTGGTCAGTCCATAAAGTCGGCATAACCTCTGAAGTGGACGTTTAGCTTTGCACGGTCATGTGGTCAATGTGTCTTGCACGGTATAATGGCAATAATGGCAAGAAACGCCTCGATCGGTCGCCTTCTGCAGAGGAGTCCTTCTTCTGTCCCTCCTCATCGTCCCATTTCAATCAGCACCCTTGCTTGCAACGACCATGCAGTCATCATTCACTTTGTTCCCTTCTAATGGAGACACGCGCATAGTCAACAATAGTCAATGCTCAATGCTCGTGCAGCTTTCAACCAACCGCTCTATAGATATTATGGTCGCAGCATGCACCCAAATGATGGCTGCATTCCCCACAAGTATCTATCCGTCTCGTGAGCATCATCATCGTATACACCACAAGTTGAAGTGCTTTCGGCAGAAAGAAAAGACTGCGACGTTAAAGTATAAGTGCCAAAACATTTATGCCGTGCAAGCGACACAATCAGCTCGTCCAGGGAGAGGATCTGTATAGGCTTCCAGTTTATTCATGACTATTCAAATGAAATAAAAGATCGACTATGGAAATTCAGAACGATGGCGACTATTCAAAAATCTATAGTGCTATTTATAATAGGTGTAGGCTACTCTGCAGTCTCTGCATGCTTGAATGACAATCGTATACCTACGTATATATACGTATGCTCTTCTGTTTGAAAACAATTGTAACCATATCTACGTATATGCTCTTCTGTTTGAAAACAATCTTAACCATATCTACGTATGCTCTTCTGTTTGAAAACAATCGTAACCATAAAAATTATCTACGTATGCTCTTCTGTTTGAAAACAATCGTAACCATATCTACAGGGACGTAACTAGGATTTTTTGTTTGGGGGGGCTTAAGCCTTAAGTATGACCAATGCTTAAAGTGTAAAAGAAGAAGTGCCATGACGCTGTATTGTAATTGGTCGTGAGTGGCGGCGCCGAAGGCGCGAAGTTGCGAGTGCCGAAGGCACGAAGCCCGTCCCGATTAGGGGGTCTGGGGGAGCGTCGTAAGCTCCCCAGCGGGGTCTGGGGCGGAGCCCCAGCGACCAGCGCATTTTTGGCTGTGTCGACCTCAAATGGAGCCATTTTAATGCTCTTGTTTGCCAGCTATTTGTGAACGGAAAAGTCGCGAAAACTTTAAGAATAAGTGGTTTTTCAGTGTCGCAAAGCTCAAGCTACCAGGGTAACAATAAAAATAAAACTGCTACTGTAAAAGAGAAAGGTTTTGTCTTTACCGTAAGCTCCCCATCGGGGTCTGGGGCGGAGCCCCAGCGACCAGCGCATTTTTGGCTGTGTCGACCTCAAATGGAGCCATTTTAATGCTCTTGTTTGCCAGCTATTTGTGAACGGAAAAGTCGCGAAAACTTTAAGAATAAGTGGTTTTTCAGTGTCGCAAAGCTCAAGCTACCAGGGTAACAATAAAAATAAAACTGCTACTGTAAAAGAGAAAGGTTTTGTCTTTACCGTAAGCTCCCCAGCGGGGTCTGGGGCGGAGCCCCAGCGACCAGCGCATTTTTGGCTGTGTCGACCTCAAATGGAGCCATTTTAATGCTCTTGTTTGCCAGCTATTTGTGAACGGAAAAGTCGCGAAAACTTTAAGAATAAGTGGTTTTTCAGTGTCGCAAAGCTCAAGCTACCAGGGTAACAATAAAAATAAAACTGCTACTGTAAAAGAGAAAGGTTTTGTCTTTACCGTAAGCTCCCCATCGGGGTCTGGGGCGGAGCCCCAGCGACCAGCGCATTTTTGGCTGTGTCGACCTCAAATGGAGCCATTTTAATGCTCTTGTTTGCCAGCTATTTGTGAACGGAAAAGTCGCGAAAACTTAAAGAATAAGTGGTTTTTCAGTGTCGCAAAGCTCAAGCTACCAGGGTAACAATAAAAAATAAAACTGCTACTGTAAAAGAGAAAGGTTTTGTCTTTACCGTAAGCTCCCCATCGGGGTCTGGGGCGGAGCGAGTTGCGAGTGCCGAAGGCACGAAGCCCGTCCCGATTAGGGGGTCTGGGGGAGCGTCGTAAGCTCCCCAGCGGGGTCTGGGGCGGAGCCCCAGCGACCAGCGCATTTTTGGCTGTGTCGACCTCAAATGGAGCCATTTTAATGCTCTTGTTTGCCAGCTATTTGTGAACGGAAAAGTCGCGAAAACTTTAAGAATAAGTGGTTTTTCAGTGTCGCAAAGCTCAAGCTACCAGGGTAACAATAAAAATAAAACTGCTACTGTAAAAGAGAAAGGTTTTGTCTTTACCGTAAGCTCCCCATCGGGGTCTGGCGACCAGCGCATTTTTGGCTGTGTCGACCTCAAATGTAGCCATTTTAAGGCTCTTGTTTGCCAGCTATTTGTGAACGGAAAAGTCGCGAAAACTTAAAGAATAAGTGGTTTTTCAGTGTCGCAAAGCTCAAGCTACCAGGGTAGCAATAAAAAATAAAACTGCTACTGTAAAAGAGAAGGGTTTTGTATTTACCGTAAGCTCCCCAGCGGGGTCTGGCGACCAGCGCATTTTTGGCTGTGTCGACGTCAAATGGAGCCATTTTTAGGCAGTCATGGCCGGTCGTCCGTAACTGCATGTACGCCGTCCATGCGGTAGTCTATTTAAATTAGCCGTAAGTATACAACGGCTTGATTTCATTTGGGGGGGCTTCAGCTTCGTTTGGGGGGGGCTTAAGCCCTCCCAAGCCCAACGCTAGTTACGTCACTGCATATCTACGTAAATGCTCTTCTGTTTGAAAGCAATCTTAACCATATCTACGTATGCTCTTCTGTTTGAAAACAATCGTAACCATAAAAATTATCTACGTATGCTCTTCTGTTTGAAAACAATCGTAACCATATCTACGTATATGCTCTTCTGTTTGAAAACAATCGTAACCATATCTACGTATGCTCTTCTGTTTGAAAACAATCGTAACCATATCTACGTATGCTCTTCTGTTTGAAAACAATCGTAACCATATCTACGTATGCTCTTTTGTTTGAAAACAATCGTAACCATATCTACGTATGCTCTTTGTTTGAAAACAATCGTAACCATGTCTACGTATGCTCTTCTGTTTGAAAACAATCGTAACCATATCTACGTATGCTCTTTGTTTGAAAACAATCGTAACCATATCTACGTATGCTCTTCTGTTTGAAAACAATCGTAACCATAAAAATTATCTACGTATGCTCTTCTGTTTGAAAACAATCGTAACCATATCTACGTATATGCTCTTCTGTTTGAAAACAATCGTAACCATATCTACGTATGCTCTTCTGTTTGAAAACAATCGTAACCATATCTACGTATGCTCTTCTGTTTGAAAACAATCGTAACCATATCTACGTATGCTCTTTTGTTTGAAAACAATCGTAACCATATCTACGTATGCTCTTTGTTTGAAAACAATCGTAACCATGTCTACGTATGCTCTTCTGTTTGAAAACAATCGTAACCATATCTACGTATGCTCTTTGTTTGAAAACAATCGTAACCATATCTACGTACGCGCTTCTGTTTGAAAACAATCGTGACTATGTATACGTACTTGCCTCAGGCAAGTTGCCTGTTTGACAACAATCGTAACCATAGCAACGTTCTCTCCTGTTTGACAATAATCGCTATATAGGACTACCTTATTCGGGAATGCGCTTCTGAATGTAAGCCTATGTGTGCACAATGCATATGCATTTAAGCACGCGTGAATGTATTCGTGTATATGTATACATGGATTTATATAGGTATGTATGATTATATACATGTATGTTAGACTGGTCCAACTTACCATGTAAAAAATAAAATTGCAAATATCAAATTGGGTCACAGTTGTCCTTGTTCCTATACACCAGGGCAGCTTACATGCTAAAAATTAAAAGGATTCAATTATATTTAGAGGTGACTCAAACTTGAACATTTTTTCTGTCATTAGAACTGCCACACGCAGGCTAAGGCTGCAGCTGAGCGGGAATTGTATTCAGCCGAGGTACCTCTCCTTTTGCACTGCGATGGCAAATGTTATCTAGAATTTATCCAGACCCTTCTGAAAGTGTTTTTGGAGCTTGAGAGAAAAGTTTCTTGTAGTTTCCAAGTTTATTAGAGAATTTAAAACATCAAATTAATGCTGGTCTCCAAATGTTGAATGATCGGAGGCGGAAGCAGAGGATATAATATAATATGGCCTTGCATTTGACATGCAGCCTCACACACGGCCTTAAAAACTTGCACATGTACAGTTGTACTCTTATCTAACAGACACTCAATGAGGAGCCACCGCCGTATGCTCGCATCTGTGAGATCCAGTGTTTTTTACTCCCACAGCCCTCGGAATTACGAATGGACCAAAACGATTTCTATGAAAAGCCAACACTAACGCGAAGATTGCGGCGAGTTTCTGCAATTATCGTGTGTCATCCTTCTTGATAGGTGTTTGAGAGAAGAAGTGCAATTTTGTTTCCAGCTTCTGGGGCAGTACACCATGCAAGGTGGCTCATCAACTTCTAGCTAAATAGCAAAATCCTCAAAAATGAATGACTTTCCGCATTTGGAATGAAAAAGTTTTAAAAGATCTAATGTCGGCCTTTTTTGTTTCTCTTGCCTATGGAGTATATGGTCATGAAGCTTGCTTAAAGAAGAAAGAGCTCCAAACTATTACTCAACACTGTTGAACTAATCAGAACTTAATATCTGTAACGTCATTGTGCAGAAAGCTGCCACAACGGCTTTCAAGAGACGCCCCTGGTGTTTTTTCAAGCATTTTATTAGCCTGGTCTCTTTGACCCAGCATTGATGTGAATTAATGCAAATACCATTTTGGATAAGAATTTCAAATGTTCTGAAAAGAATATAACATCAAACAGGATTGAATGCAAAATGATGAACTTCGGAAATCCACTGGAATCCTAATTTATGTGACAAGCCGAAGATCATGACTTATCGACGTATGATCATTGCCAGCATGTGACTGGCAGAGATGGCTTCTAAAGGCTTTCTTCTCGACGACACCAGACTTTGGCAGTTGCATTCAATTTATCTCATTTTGAGAGACAAAGCCATGCAGATTAAAGTGATAAATTAGGCCTACTATGCAGAGAAAGATACCCATACAGATATTCAATCCTTCTGTAGCAAGAGTCAAGAATCAAGACAATACCCTTTGTCAAGCCATTACAGAGCCATACAAGTCTCTGTAGAGGAACATATCAATGAAGACTTGTGTTAATGTTGTTCTCAGTACCTAGGAACTTAAAACAGTTAGCACTAAATAGTGATTTCCTGTCGGTTTTGTTTCAAAAGACTTTTTGGTCATAAATGCGAATATACTTACATTATGACGAAATTTCGAAGAAACAATATTTATCGTTCAAAATTGAGCCGCCTCTAGATATCCCTCAAGTGACACAAAAATTGGTCCAGATACTCACTGAACTGAGTGGAACAAGAAGACAAGTGACCCAAATCAATTTTCAGACTTTTGTCTTTTTGGACCACTCTAATGTATGTATATATATGTATGTATGTATGTATGTATGTATGTATGTATGTATGTATGTATGTATGTATGTATGTATGTATGTATGTATGTATGTATGTATGTATGTATGTATGTATGTATGTATGTATGTATGTATGTATGTATGTATGTATGTATGTATGTATGTATGTATGTATGTATGTATGTATGTATGTATGACATGTATGTATGACATGTATGTATGTATGTATGTATGTATGTATGTATGTATGTATGTATGTATGTATGTATGTATGTATGTATGTATGTATGTATGTATGTATGTATGTATGTATGTATGTATGTATGTATGTATGTATGTATGTATGTATGTATGTATGTATGTATGTATGTATGTATGTATGTATGTATGTATGTATGTATGTATGTATGTATGTATGTATGTATGTATGTATGTATGTATGTATGTATGTATGTATGTATGTATGTATGTATGTATGTATGTATGTATGTATGCATGCATGCATGCATGTTATGTACATGTATGTATGTATGCATCACGCATGTATGTATAATATGTATATGACTGTGCAAGTGTATATGTATGTACGGTATGTATGAATGTGCATGTATATACATGTATGCTTCTGTAGCCTATTATAATGTGAGAGCGAAAGAAGATGACTATTTACTTTGGTTAGCAAGTCCGTAAATGTTGTGAATGTTTCGGTTCAAGAAATTAACCTCCAATTACTTAGTACAGGATCGGCCGCGGGTCGGTTTACAACAGAAGAGGAAGAGGAGAACGAGGAGGACGAGGAGAAGAAGAATATAAGGAGGAGGAAGAGTAGAAGAAGGAGGACGAGGACGAGGACGAAGACGAGGAGGAGGAGAAGAAGGAGAAGAAGGAGAAGAAGAAGAGGAGCTGCCGCCGGACGACAGCTGCAACGACCGCCACCCGCTACCGTCACCGCCGCCGCCGCTGCTGCCTGGTCGGCCTGGAGTGATCCACGGCGGTGCATGGACGGGTGGAAGAGAGCATGGTGTATACACGCGGAAAGGAACGGAAGGATGGAGAGAGCGGAGAGCCTGAGAAACGATGTTTTGAGTTAGTCTGATTTCTGGCCCTCTGCGCATGTCAGAGGATGATTGATTCGACCAACAGTTGTACGACGCTGCCCCCTGCAGCCTCTGCAACCCACTCTCCCCCATTCCCCTCTTCCTCCATCCCCTCTTCCCCCACTCGACGTCGTCTATACACATTCCTATGAAGTTATCTCGTTTATTGTCGGCCTTTTATGTTAACAACCGATGGAGAACTTGAGAAATGGAAAGGTCGAAACGTGGAGAGATGACGATACGGTTAGGTGGAAGAGGGAAATATGAGGAGATGATGATGCCGCAGAAATGGAGAAATGGATGGATGGATGGAGGAAATGCGAGGAAAAGTAATGGAGAGATGGGAAGATGGAATTATGGAGAGATTAAGTGATGGAGAGATTGGGCAATGGGAAGATGCATGGAGTAATGGAGAGATTAAGTGATGGAGAAACAGACAGATGGAGAGATATAATACAGCGAAATGAGGACTGGACATTTGAGAAAATGAAGAAATTTTGGGCCATGGTAAAAATGTGGTGAATGGGCCGACTATAGAAAGTGATTTTCAAATAACATTAGCTGAGTATAAACTAAATGGATTGTTAACAAAGTAACAGTAGCATGTAAACAAAGAATCATGACAATTTCTTACCACTCAGGCGCAAGCTATATAGCCTAGGCCACCCCATCGTAGCTGTATCAGTCGTGTGTATACAGTACAGCCTTGCTTAACTTAATGAGTTTTCAGCAGCAGCAGCAGCAGCAGCAGCAGCAGCAGCAGCGGTAACACCTTTGCCACTCCGCTTACCACCACACTTGCCGCCTTCGTCAACCGGTGAGATTACGTGTCCGTCCGACCGACCGACCGGCGTTGTCTTTATGTGAAGCGAAGACACATACACACACACGCACAGAGACAGACATAGACAGACAGAGAAAGACACACACATAGGTAGACACAGAGAGAGGCAGACGGAGACAGACACACAGGTCACAGTCGAAGCCGACGCTGCAGCAAATGTGAAAATATTTATTTTGCAGGCGCTGTCTGTTGTGAATTATTAGACGAAGTTGTCTGTTGTGTTAGGAAGTATACCAATGTTGCTTCAGCTGCTGCACGTTTTCTGTTGCTGCAGTTGCATTCAGTTGTTGCTGTTGTTGATGTCATCGTCGTCTCCTCATTCGACCGAGCCATGCTAACCACTCTCCCACCCACCAAGCCGCCGCCGCCGACTTTGTTGAATCACTTGAGCAGTTCTAAGCACCGACTCCTTTGCATGGCTCTCTCCTTTCTCTCTCTCTCTCGTCTAAGATTAAGAACCCTTGCCATGCAACACTACACGTCCACCTACCACTGTAAATGACTATCAAGATCATTATCCCACTGCAGCAGCTGACTGTAGTCAGAATCATTTTCCACCTCGAATAGCACCGCTGCCCCTGCTGCTGCTGCTGAAATTCGATCGAGTTCAAAAGATGGCCACCAGATGGCGAGCGGCGAAAGGTTTCGACAAGTTTATGACGTTCTATGGCTAAGAACATTAAATACCGCGAGATTGACGACGGACGATGTAATACACACTCGCTCGGAACAATGACAGCAGAATATATAATTATTGTCGATACAATACGCATTGGTTTTGCGTGTGTATGCGCTCTCCGTATAGACATTTCAGAATAAATCAACGACTCCACTCCGTGTGAAATAGTACATAGCCTACACTGCGGAGAGAGGAATGCAGAAAAATGGCTATGAGAACTAAGAAACGGAAGAAGTTATAAAAGGATTGCATGGAGGAGGAGAAGGAGCAGGAGGAGGTGGAGGTGGAGGATTTGGATGGGAGGGGAAAAAGTGGAAGACGAGAACAATGATTAGGAGGAATGACTGGAAAGCGGTGAGGAAGCGACGAAAGGTATACATCATACATGTATAATAATACATGCAGACGATATACATGTACTTGTCTCTGCTGTTTATGCTAATTCCGAATGGACTGAAGACAGGAAATCCATTCTTATGTCGTCATCTGCTATTTACGAATATAATCGACTGATGAGAATATGCAGCTGGACGAGATATCCTCCCCCATCACCCCTCCCCCCATGCATGCAGCAGTAATAAAACTGACGTCATTCATCTCGATCGTAAACTTCCGGCTACGTCATCATCCAAAACCGTTTCAAAGGCTATAATAGTCCAAAGGGATTCAATTCCTGAAGTATATAAAGTCTGTCTGCAGGCAGATCTTCATTATAAACTGAATTGGAGATGTGTATACCGTGGACGCACATGTGGCATCAAAATATATAGGCCTATGAGGTCATGTGGTTTGTAAAACGATGTGCAATCAGTGCTTCAAAATTAAACTTAAAATGTCAGGGGTAGGCCTATTTATTGTCAGCTATAGGCCTACTCCAAGAAACATATAGGCACTAGGCCTAGTTCATCTTTTAGAGGTCATATATAGGCTATGCATCCTCATAATGCCATGAGATTTTGGGTTACTTTAATTTTGTCATCTGCACTTTATTTTTGAGTGCGTTTTGGCACTCTTTCACAATGACGGATTTGCATAATATATATGGAATAACATGCATGGCAGGGAAAGCTAAAATACTTCCAAAATGGAGTTTAATGGACTGCTCGGGTGAGTTTTGGAAATAGGCCAAAACTGCATACTTGCGTGTATAGGCCTACTGTATACATACGTACATCACGATGTAGCCTACATGTAGCCTATGCATATTTGTCTTAAGATTATGTCAAAGAAATTTGACTCGTATGAAACATGTTAGAAACCTAATTACTTCTTATCATACATTTGGTTAATTAATTGTTTTATTTACCCACCGTTAGCCGACAATTTGTCAGCTGTTATAGATATGAAATGACGCCAGGTATCTATAATAGGTCTTTAGTTAAATTAGTTGTCACAAGGATTAAATAGGCTACATTAGTTATCGCTACGACAAATGAGGATGGTGTTGGAAATTGACGAGTATGATGAATAACATTATGATCTGATAGACGATTATTAAGTCTTATGTCAATGTAAGCTATTTGCACTCGTTGGGTCCATACAAGTTTAATATATAGCTGCAGTGACATATTTGCAATCGAGGATGCCACTCGTTGCTTTTTTCCACCTAGATCTAGGGTTTTCGGTCTTGTCTATAGGTTTATAGTTTTTTTCTCAGTTTCTGTCATCATCATCATCGTTATCCGTGGGTTAACAATCCGTAGGTGCAGTGGCGGATCCTGAACTGTTTCAAGGGGGGGCGCCAAAATCTGAGATCTTGGACGGGAAAAAGGAAAAAAATCGAAAGTTGGAAAAATAGTAGCAATAATAGTAATTTTTTAGTCATCTTGCAATTTTTTCGGGAAAATCATACCATTTCATCCGCCAAAAAAGTTGATGATCTTTTTTTAGTCTCCAACTTGAAAACCGAATGGGGGCCACGTTCCATACAATTTTCCGAATAGGGGGGGGGCCAATATCCATTACACCCATATTCGTTTAGCTAATTTCACACCAAATGGGGGGGCCACGTCCCATGGCAGTTTTCGATGGGGGGGGGGCCATGGCCGGATTGGCCCCTGGATCCGCCCCTGAGTAGGTGTCCGACGCCACTCTCTGTCTGAGTCTGTTTCGCGTCATGCTGCCCAGCCTTACCGGTCCAATCAGCAGGTCCGCTCCATACCATTAACATCTTGGAGCAGCTATATAGACCACCTTGTCCGATGGAAAAGAATATTGGGAGAGAGGCACGAAGGACAATGTGGGTCAATGCCCGTATGTGTCCCAAGTGCGCTCTCTCCTCCGACTCTCTCCACCGGTCTGTCCTGACCGGCCTGTGCATGTATGCTATGCTCCACATCATGACACATTGAAGCATCTGGGTCGCTCTGTCACTTGTGTCTTGGATTTTGCGGATTTCTGCCGTCTTGGTCTTTTAATGCCAGCGTATCGCCACCCGTCTGGCAAACCTTCCTCCTTTGGCCGGGCTTAGGACCGACACAGGGACGTTGTTGTTTCCCTGTGGCGGATGATGGATGCAGTTTAACGTCGTGCCCAGGACCAGTTTCTGTAACTTTTGTTTTATCCACGAAGGTTTTTCGTGCTCAAACATGAATTATAGCAATTCCTGAAACATCGCCGACATTTTTCTGGCATTTTCACAAAATAGACACTCAATCAGTGTGTAAAAACAGATGAAACACTATTGATAACAGATATAGGCACATTTGTACTCACAGACTAAGATTTGTACTCAAAGACTAAGAAAGGTCGTCAGAAAATTCAAGCGCATGCAAGGCAACTGACTGACTGACTGGCGACTGCCTGACTGACTGAATGGCTTATTAACTTTATTGGCTGATTGATTGATCGAATTGGTTGATTGATTATTTGATTGATTAATTGATTGATTGATTGATTGATTGATTGATTGATTCATTCATTCATTCATTAATTGAAACCATTTTAATGGTTGACAGAAGAAAAGAAAACAAAATATTTGCAACGACGACGCATTTATAAGATTTCTCTGTTGTAGCATAATTATATGTGTCAAATTAGCAAACACATAAATAGTGAGGACCGTTAACACTTAAGACCATGGTTGTCCTCTTTCCATTGGAATTATTTCCGATGGTCAAACGATATTTAGATATAGGGCCCATAGTTCTATAATACACAATGTTAGATAAGTAAGAAAGATGATAAAACTTAACTAATTTTACATAACTATAACAGGCTTCAATTTCTACTAAATAAATCATCATAATCATCGCTATCGTGCACCATGCATCACTATACCACTCACCATCACTGTAATCACATTCATAGGATAATGACAGTTTTTATAAGCGGAGACGTTTTCAGACATCTCAGATAAAAGTGATTCAGTATACAGATCGAGAGAGAAAGAGACTGTTGAAACAAGTATTGAACTTAATAAATTGAAAGTTTGTTTCTATCTTTGCTGGCAAATGAAGACAGGTCGCGATAGGCAGAGTACATTATTTATTCGTGCTGATAAGTTGTTTTTAACGTTGCCAGCCTATAATAGGCCTAATGTAGACCTTCTGCTTACACATGTATTTAATCTGATTTGGTGAAGTGTCATTATATAAACGGGAATGATCTTCTCGCGAGTCGAAACCTCAATCAGTTTCTTATCTTAAGATAACAACACAACGGTAACTGCAGACGACTCTTCATGTCTCTTCAACTATATCTCTCTCGCTCTCTCGCTCTCTCATAGTCGTCGTTGCCACTTCAGTTCTGTCAACAGTAGTGAGTATACACGATTACATTATTTGTTTTGCATGGGGCCACTCTTTGTCTCCTTGAGTCTCTGCATGTCTCCCTGTCTCAGGCTGTCTGTGTCTGTCCCACGCACACACTATTGCGTGCACATGAACTGCATGCATGCTTGCTACTTTATTTTTGCTAAAGACTAACACTTAGTCTACATAATATCAGAGTCCTTATCGTTGTTATTCTGTCTAGACCCATCTTAATTTCTTTGTGTATACCTACACGTTTCTTATTGATATTGCCAAAGCAAGAAATATTTATAAGATCAAAGATGGGCAATTTGCAACCAAAACTAAGCGCGATAATTAAGAGAATTGATGGCTGCACGCATTGTAGTTGATAAGAGAAGATTTACCCTAGGAGCACACCAACAAAGTCATTAAAAACTTTACAAAGAAACTCTAAGAAGTTTGGGCACTGGTGGTTGACACACATTGAACACAAGTTGTTAAGCACTGTCAAATTCAGTTGATTATAACAATTATTTGAGATGTGACCAAATAATAAAAAATTTCTACTTTTTTTGTTGCGCTATGTTTTGAGTTGTCGAAAACAGTTGGTTGACTCACTAAACGTGATAGCTTTTGTTCTGTTTGAAATATTTTGGTGAAATTTGGTAGTTGTACGCACATATGAATTGCCTTTAAGTCTGTAAAATGTGATTTAATAATTCGTACTTCTGGACAAGATAATTGGCAAAAGAACTTAGGGTTGTCCTTGGCTCCACCCTGTATAATATGTAGGTCATGAGCTAGCTCAAATGGCGAAATCTATAGCGACCTCAGCAGTAATGAGAACATTGACCATGATGCATCACGCATTGTTTGTGTGAAGAAGAGACGGAGAAGGAGAGGACTATCTAGACACTCGTCATCGTATATACAGATGCCATACAAGCTGAATTTGCACACTATATATTATCCATGACTATACTTTATGACGATTGTCTCTCGATCGTGGTCAGCTCAGTGTAGGCCTATATTAATTATTTTGTCTTCTTATATTTCAGTCTCTTTTTCTTTTCCTTGCGTATCTTCTCTTCTTATTTATTTTAATGTATTTATATTGTGCTATATAGTACGTCTTCCTCTTCTTTTTCGTTTCTTCTTGTTCTTGTTCTTCTTGTTCTTCTTCTTCTTCCTCTATTTCTTCCTCTTCTTCTTAATTCCAACTCCTCCTTCTTTTCCTCCTTCTCCTCCCCCTCTTCCTCAATCTCCTCCAAAGCGCCAATAACAATACAATTAACAGATTAAAGGTCGTTGGAAATAAGATGATGAGCGACGTAATTAATAACAGTCTATTCTCCTTGGACATTCAGGTACATGGGCTGCATAGTGCATACGGGGGCGGATGGGGAGCGACGCCGGGGTGAGTCGATCCTCTCATGAGCGGCTATCATTCATTCATACAGAGGCGTGTACACAACACATGCGACCGTTTGCATCAGTGTATATTTAGCATGACCGTTCTTTAATCATTCCGCAATGATATTTCACTCGATAACATTATCTTGTGGGATTTGACTTTTGAGGAAGTTGCAGAGATAAGCTAATCTCATGATGGGGGAGTTATGTAGGGACTATAGTGTGATGGGGGGACGGATCGACGAAGATTTCCAGCGTGTTACCTCTCATCCTCCTGGGGGTGTTGTCTCATCGTCATCAGCATCAGCAGCAGCTGATGTGTTGATTATTTTCCTCTGAACTTCCGATGAACGTAATCAGACAGCATCGTTAATTAGGACACTAATTAGGCAATCGGTCGACTTTGAAGTGGGCCACCATGCATGCACCGTCCCTCTGCAGATCGCGTGGCTGCCGCAGGGAGGACTGCCGAAATGACTTGCATGGAAAGGGGGGAGGCCGACACATGCATGTAGATATATAGATATACACGGAAACTGATACTGAGACGAATACAGAGCGATGCAGAGTGATGTGTACAGAGGAAGACAAACAAGCAGACACAGAGAGAACGTTGTATAAATAAGCAGAGGCAGAGAAAGAGGGGCGTGCGAACAAAGGCAAAGATGACCATCATAATTATATACATGGAGATTTGGCAGAGACCAAATAGAAGCAAGAAGGACACACGCAGATATATACGGATTATTACGGAGAGTCGGAGACAGAGAAGAAGGTGTAGGCCTATACATATGTATACGCTATCTAAGGAGGGGCAAAGCAAGGACGACACAGACATGTCCATAAACCGATCTGTTTATGTTCGCTAATAATCAGAAATATTGAAGTCGATCCATGCATGCAGCGTGCACCTCTGTCATGTCTTTCTCTGTCTGTCTGTCTGTCTGTCTGTCTGCATCTGTCTGTCTGTCTCTCTCTCTTTCCGTTTCTCTCCTTTTTTTTTCTCTCTTTTTCTCTCTTTCTCTCTAGAGAGAGGAGATAGAGCAAGAGACAGACAGACAGACAGAGAAACAGACAGTAGCGAGGGAAAAAGAGAAAGAGACAGAAATACAGAAATAGACAGACAGACAGACAGACAGACAGACAGAGACAGAGACAGATAGAGATAGAGACAGACAGAGAAAGCATGCATGAGTTCGTTATATAAACGCGCCATATAAACGGGAAGTGATGAGGAGTTGAGAAGGGAACGGGTTGCAGCAGATAAACGATATCGGATCTGGTATGAACAACAGTTCGTGTTTAAACGACATCAAAGGAGGATATGAGAGGCAGCAGATGAAATGTCTTCCCTGCAGTCGGTCGACCGTTAGAGAGGGAGAGGTGGAGAGAGGGAGAGGTGGAGAGAGGGAGAGGTGGAGAGAGGGAGAGGTGGAAAGGGAGAGGTGGAAAGGGAGAGGTGGAGGAGGAGGTATACTGATCGTTGAGCCGAGGAAGAGACCTCCGCCGGGGACTTGGCAAATTGTTTTTCCAGCTGCTCTTCCACTCAAATAAACTAAAGCGGAATCGTAGGGATTCACGCCTTAATTGAAAAAAGCGCAAACTTTCTCTGATCCCTCCAGCGGTATATGCATATATATATGTGCACGCAGACGGCAACGGAATAGGACACAGACAGAGAGACAGACACGCGGACAAACAGATAGATGCGCGAATAGACGGACAGAGAGAGAGAGAGACAAAGACAGAGACAAAGACAGAGACAGAGAGAGAAAGGGAAAGAGAGAGAGAGAGACACAGACAGACAGACAGACAGACAGACAGACCGGCGCACACACATACATGCGGATGGAGGATGGGCAATTGGCATACATGTGTGCTGCAGACATATACATATACATATATATCTATATATATATATTTATGTAATAAACTAATAATAATAATCAGATATGTTTTCTTATAGTGAAACGCTTATACAAACGCACAGCGCTGTAGGCCTATACATGTAGCGTATACAAGCTATGCATCAATCTTAATTAACATCAAACTTTACTATAACAGAACAGACAGCCTGCAATACACGGCACGCACTAATAGCAGCATATATATACAAAGCACATCTATCGTATACGAAAGCTTCGAGAATCGAACCCAGCTCCGCTTATCTCCATCACTCCGTGTCAGTGTGTCATCCACTGCGCTATACCGGGTGAAACAGATATGCAGAGAAAGCACACAGTCAGACAAATGGACAGACAAATTGATAGACATATACATACAGACAGATTTATAGAGAGACATATACAGTCAGAGTGACAATCAAACATAATAGACTTTTACAAACGGACACATTGATATAGATAGACATACAAACAGACACATTGATAGACATTATTAAACAGACATACAAACAAACAGACCGGTAATCATGCAGCCAAACATAGCCTATTATACATCTCATGAGTCAGCACTGCATGAACGCCTTAAGAATTTGTCAGCGTCAACCAAGGAGCTGTCATTTCTGATAATTTTTCAGTCCTTAGATTTCTGCCACTGAGTACAAATTATTATTGTGTCGGTCGAATTATTTTACTGTCGACCTCTGTCGACGTCTCCCTACACTACAGCCTGTGGTTGATGGTGAGGGCACGAGGAATTGCAGAATTGACCCCCCTCTGCATTTGGAGGGGTGGGTGCTCCTGCAGGGGGTGGTAGTCAATGCCCCAACCGCCGCCGCCAAACATATCTCCGTCGGCTGCAACCTAAGATCAGTCGACGCAGAACTCCTAATGACTTTAACAAACAAGGCGACGACGCGTTTAACCGAGATCCGATGCATATAATATAATACACTATATGCAATGGCGGAAAGAAAGTGCCGACGCATGCGTGTGGGAAGTGTAGCTGGCCGTCAACAGAGGCGCTGCAGAGAATCATGCAGGAGGAGGAGGAGGCGGTGCTGCTCTCTCCGTTTGACTATAATATGTAGTCCATGCTGGAGCGGCCTAGATACTTGAAGCTCTGTTTACATCATCTATCGCTTGAGACGAAATATAAGACGGTCTATAAAAGACGTGGTGAAGGCTGCAGCGAGTATGGTAGAGTGCTAGAGGGACGACGATGGGGGGAGGGGTTTGAGGGGCGGTGGGGGTCAGGGTAGATTAAGAATGGAGGGCCTGTCGTAATTCGCAGACGATCGACTTCTGAGGCCGTATATAGGAGGGGAGGGTGGGTATGATCTATATAACGTATAATCACACGATGCCAACAGCTATAATAGGCCTATACTTAATTGTATACGTATACCGGGTATAATCGCTAACGTCGATTGAATGCGGAATGCGTACTCCTCCTTCTTCTCGTCCTCCTCTTCCTCTTTCTCCTCCTCCTCCTACTTTTCCTCATTATCTTCCTTCTCGTCCTCATTCTCGTCCTTCTCTCCCTACTCCTTCTCCTTCTCATCCTCCCCGTCTTCTCCTCCTTCTCCTAATTCCTTCTCCTCATTCTCGTCCTCTTCATCTTCCTCCTTCTCTTCTCGTCCTTCTTCTCGTCCTTCTTCTCCTCCTTCTCTTCCTTCTACTCCTTCTCATCCGCCTCCTTCTTCTCCTCCTTCTCTTAATTCTCCTCCTCCTTCTCGTCCTTGTTCTCTTCCTCTTCCTCCTCATCCTTTTTCTCCTTCTCCCTCCTTCTCATCTTCCCTTCCCCGCCTCATTTTCTTCTCGTCCACCTTTTATGCTTCTCTTATCGATCTCGTCTTCTTCCTTTTTCAACCATACATGGGCGCCGACTCTGCGAGGCCCGTGAGTGCTCAGCACCACCAGAAATTGGCCATGCGAGGCCCTCCTATGCATGGGCACCACCTGAAATCAGCCGGCAAGATGTGCTTTTAAGATATTTTTTCTCTGTCGGAATTCCTTATCTATGAAAATCATTCCATCTTTAGTATACTTTTTAAAATCTCAGTTAGTTTAGGCCTACCTTACAATTTCTTCAGTTTTATCCCATCTGGTGGTCTGAACTCCATTGGTCCTAAGCCGATCAGCGAATGCGAGGAAACCCCGATATCCTGCTTATTCGATCCGCTTCCGTTATTTTTTTATTACGGACGAAGGCGACGATTTGAATGACATTGTTTCTTTAGGTCTAATAGTGTATAGGCTACATGCTCAATAGTGTTCTTAATTCAGTGCTCGAGAGTCACCTCCCAGCATCATAAAAGCGGGATATTGTTTTGTCTTTAAAAACTAGGCTACTTGAAATACTATTTGAAAACCTATTCCACAGTGTTAATATTGGCTCACTAAACAGTGGCCAATTGTCTGATTTCTTGTGCAAAATTTGAGTATGTTGACCTAATTGAGGGTACTCCAAGACGCCCATGAAAACGAAGATTGTGCTTTTCTTCTGTGTGGATTCCAAGAGAAATAGGCTGCATCAAACACAAAGGATGATCAAAAAATGCAATGAGATAACAGGAAATTTTGACAAGGATGTCATGATGTCAAAATGATAGCCTAAGGTTCTACTATCGCAGTGTGACAATAAAAAAATCAAAAATGGGGAGGAGCACATCCCGTTCCCAAACCCCTACCCTGCTCGGCGCTGTGCTTCTCGGCGATCATACTTTGGCCGCGAGTTCGTCCCTTAAAACCAGGACCAAGTCTTCGCCTATGTGAACAGTGGTGATTTCAATAAGTCTCCTATAAAAAAGGGTCAAAAAAAATTTCGCGCGCTCACGCGCATATTTTCACATTCTTTCGGCACCCCCACTCTTCGGATCAACTCGGCGCCTATGCAACCATATACATCGTATACAGTGTTATACACCATAATTTATACCATGCATGCACAATTTATACCATGCACAATTTATTCTCTGCATTCTTCGCAAAACTCCGTTACTGCTCGTGCCCTGGCAGTGCCAGTCCCAAGCTTGATGAGCTGAGGAGGGTGACGCTAAACATCTTTTTCATGCCACGTTGTCGTTAAACATCAGCCAATCACAATTCACCTCATCCACATCACTTCCGCAGATGCGATGAAATGAGTGAGGTGAGGTGGAAATTTTTTTATATAGCATAAATTTAAGCTATATATTATGCCATGTATACCTACCAAAAGTTATTCAGATTGGTGGAAATTTGACGAAGTTCTGACAAAAACACTTTTGCACAGCTTTTTTAGACAGAATTAAGTCAATTGAAGGTTACGTACAGGCGCTACATAAAGTATCTTCATACAAGAACACGTGTAATGCAATGCATTGAATGCTTTGTTGTCCCTGCAAGATATACGAATAATTGCAGGAGCCTGCATGCAGTGCAGAGAGGTCGGGCTAATTGAAAGATAATTATTTGTTTGCATGTGTATGCGATTGTAAGCCCACAGAGGATTGGAGTCGTGATGGGTTGTGGGATCAGCAGCAGACACCGTAACTATCTCATATGCAGTGTAACTATCTCATGCAGTTGACCAAAGAGGATGATGACGATGAAGATGAAGATGATGATGATGATGAAGATGAAGGTGAAGATGAAGATGAAGATGATGATGAAGATTAAGGAAACGCTCATGACGGAATGCGTTTCATGATCCGCCCTTCGCCCTGCCGTGCATGCTGCAGCCCCGACCCTCCCCCGGTCCCTGCCGACAAATCGAGGGAGTAAGGAAGGGGCGGAGGGTCCGACGGAGGAGTATAGTAGGAGGAGACAGAGAAAGTGGAGAGCCGGGCTTTAGTCATGAGTAGCTGCAAGGACGGTTATATGATGGCGGCGGTGGCGGCGGCGTTTGACACGCGGTATACACGTTCAACCGTGTCGAACTAATGTCCATGGATGCAGCAGCAGCAGCAGCAGGCAAGTGAAATGTTTACAGATCAGCCTAAACTACAGATGCGTGGAAAGAAGGGGATGAGCAACGGCAGCATGCAGTCTCATGACGAAGACGTGCATGCCGAAGAGGAGGAGGAGGAGAAGAAGGAAGAGGAGGAAGAGAAGGAAGAGGAGAAGGAGGAGGAGGAGGACGAGTGGGAAGAGCTAGGAGGAAGAGGATTGATCGGACAATCCCAGCAGACTGATTGAATCAATTGCCATCTCTCCTCTCCTATTCCTCTCCTTCTCCTGCTCCTCTTCCTCTTTTCTGTCATCTCCTGCTCCTGTTCCTTCTCTTCTTCCTCTTCCTCCTGCTCCTCCTCCTGCTCCTCCTCCTCCACCACCTCCTCCTCCACCACCTCCTCCTCCACCACCTCCTCCTCTTGCTCCTCTTGCTCCTCTTGCTCCTCTTGCTCCTCTTGCTCCTCTTGCTCCTCCTCCTCCTCCTCCTCCTCCTCCTCCTCCTCCTCCTCCTCCTCCTCCTCCTCCTCCTCCTCCTCCTCCTCCTCCTCCTCCTCCTCCTCCTCCTCCTCCTCCTCCTCCTCCTCCTCCTCCTCCTCCTCCTCCTCCTCCTCCTCCTCCTCCTCCTCCTCCTCCTCCTCCTCCTCAACGCATCGCCTTCCTTATTAGACGGCCGCGTCGATTGTTTGAAGACGCGGAAAATAAATATAAATGAACCGTGTATACAAATAAAGTTCCCCATGAATAATTATGCCACTGGGATGTTGGATTCACACACGTATACACACACACACACATCGTCGTCGTTCGCTGCTTATACAGTTTACATCGGTCGCGCAAGCAAATGTGCAACACATATGTTTCAAATCTCCGACGGCGGAATAAATAATATATACATGCATGGGAAGGAAAGGACGGCTGCAGAGGGAAAGGGAGTGGAAGATGGATGCAGTGGACGGAAGGAGGGGTTCATTAGGGGAAGAATAATAGAGGTGGAAAGAGGGTGAATAAGGGTGGATAAGGAATGCGGACTTTTTAATGTTCGCATACACGATTATCGACATCGTGTATAGGAAATTAGGCATGTATATATTGAGACTAACACTGGAGGCATCGCTGTCGGCTCAAAAGGGGAGGGAAGTGAAGGAAGGAAAGGAGGGAAGGATGGAGGGAAGGAAGAAGTATGGGGCAGAGGAAGGGAGAAAGGCATTTTTAAAAATGCGTTATGTATATATACAAAGAGATAAACAAACATATATGGCATAAATATAACGATCATTGATCGCATGCCTAATGTGTGCATGACGCACAAGGATGACATGTGCACATTGCACACAACCAATAGCGACATGCATTTCCTGCGTATATACATGAATGAGAATTAGGCAAAAGACGAAGACGGAGACGCATGCATGCAGAGAGAGACAGAGACAGAGGCAGAGACATAGACATATAGACAGAGAGAAAGAGAGAAAGAGAGAAAGAGAGAGACATGCAGACGGGCAGACAGACAGACAGACAGACAGACAGAAAGAGAGACAGAGAGAAAGAGTGAAAGAGAGAGAAAGAAAGAAACAGAGAGAGAAAGAGAGAGAGACAGACAGACAGACAGACAGATAGACAGACAGACAAAGAGAGACAGACATCCTCTCGTATAATCTCTGCAGTGGCACATATTTTGTACAATGCAATATCGTTTCCTGCTGCATGCATGCATGCATGCATGCATGCATGCATGGACCCCGACGGACGGACGGCGATGATGTGGCGCCCTCCTAATCGCCTCTCCTGGCAATTGCCATAGCTGAACGCGAAGTGGTCTCGACAGATAAGCAAAGCAGCAGCATTCCATAAATAGAATTAAGTCTTGCAATGCTTACTATATCGAGTGCATGATTACACTTCGAATGACAGCATGACGGATGGAAGGACAGACGGACAGACAGAAGGAGACGGAGGGACGGAGGGACGAAGGAAGGGACGGACGAAGGGAGGGGGACGAAGGGAGGGAGGGACGGAGAAGGGAAGGGTCTACGCCGTAGATGCATGAGCAGTGAGCACTCTAATTATAAGCAGTCGTAGCCTATAGATCTACATGTATATGTTTGGATATATAGTATCATAGATGTATCATAGATGTATTTGTTTAAGCGCAGACGACGACGCAACCACCATCGTCTTAAACTTATCTTGAATTGAGAAGAATTAATGTTCGTCTCTTGTCCGGATACAAACCGTCCTTAGTCCTTATCTTCTTATCACCACCATCGATCCTCGCCACCGCATTGTCCTCAAGAGCGAAACGAAGTTCTTCGTACCTGGCGAGTGGTGGGCGGAGTCTATGAAAAGACAGCCGTGCGACTGCTCGCTCTCATTAGCTCCGCCCATCGCTTGGCTCAATGTGCTGCGCGGTGCAAAAAACTTGACGATGCCGTCGATGATTGACAGGAAGCTCTGACGAATGGGAGACAGCCGTGGAGCGTTGTCCGCAGCGTATACGGGAGTGGAGAGCGTTGGGATGAACGGTGAAGATCGAAATGTGCGAGGGTGATTTGTTGACGACAAGAGTTCGGACTTAAACTCGCTTAGACCGATGACGACGATGTTGCTTAGAGAGACGTCAGTCCGTCCGTCCGTGTGTCCAGTGTGTATGTCCTCTTCCTATGTGTTGTGATCTAACGGAGGAATAATGTCACAGTAATTTAGTGGAATTGCTTGGCGGTCCTTCGATCGATCCAATTGGCGAAACTGCGATTAGGCTACATCATTATCATCCGACTGACTTCAGTGGAATTGATTAGAAGACGCTGAACGGACGAAGTAAGTGTTTGGAGGCTTCCATCTTCTGCTATAAACCAACCGTAACCGAACTACTTCGAATAATAATTATATTCTACTTGGAATACGTGGAGTAAATAGTCTACTTTGGAAGAAAAGGGCGACTCCTTCTTTTAGCATAGACTGGCTGATCGCAGAGACAACTGCAGGTCTCTAGGTGGAAGGGTGCTATTGTCTGCAGCCTATACCTGTACTGATTGCCTCACCTGCAGTACGTATACAACATCGTTCCTCAGTTACCATGGAGACGACAAGGGAGCGTGTTGGTCAGTCGCTGCATCTTCCGTTCTCATCAACTCCATCTGCATTCCGAAATTTCGATTCACTACTGCATCATCCATCGCCGTCATCATCATCCTACGAAAGATCTCTGCAGCATCATTATCATCATCACCATCAGCAGCAGCTGCAGCAGCAGAAACAGCGTCAACAGCAGATGCAGCATTTTCCACTGCAAAGGACCAGAGTGTATAATTCATCTTCATTGTCGGAAGAAGATGAGGAGGATGAGGACGATAATGAAGAGATGGAGAAGAGGCGGAAGTTGATGGTAGGTGAGCTGAAGACGTCGTCAGACAGACACTGTGGTGAGAGAAGAGACAATGCGACGACCAGCGACCAGATAAATGGAACAATGGATGGAGACAATGAACTCAAAGACAAAAGAGAAGGAGACAAAGACGGACAGCAGAAGACGACGACCTTGAAGCGCACCAGCTCATCCGCTCATGACTCCTCCGATCACTCCATCTCCCCATCCTCCTTCCTTCCTCCTCCTCTTCCTTCTCCTCCTCCTCATCATCCTCTTCGACCTCATCATGATCCAACTCCAACGGACGTGACGATGTCTGATGATGCACCTCATGACGTCATGTCATCATCATCATCATCTTCATCATCACCAACTATCTTACCTTCATCTCGTCTCATCTCTCCCAACTGTTCTGCTCCAGTGGATGGAAACGTCACTGAAGCGCAGCCAACGACGACGACGCATCTGTTCTGCTCCAGTGACGATGACGATGACGACATGGACTGCAGCGTCATTGATGACGTCACGGAGTCACCAAGCAATGACGTAGCGACGACGGGATCGTCATCATCAACGTCATCATCGAAAGGCGGCGATTCAAGTGGCAAGCAGCAGCAGCAGCGCAGCCTCGTCAAGCCGCCCTACTCGTACATCGCCCTCATAACGATGGCGATTCTCCAATCGCCACACAAGCGACTAACGTTGAGCGGAATCTGTGAGTTCATCATGAACCGATTTCCATACTACCGTGAACGATTCCCTGCGTGGCAGAACAGCATCCGCCACAACCTCTCTCTCAACGACTGCTTCGTCAAGATTCCTCGAGAGCCAGGCAACCCCGGGAAGGGCAACTACTGGACCCTCGATCCTGCCTCGGAGGACATGTTCGACAACGGAAGCTTCCTTCGTCGACGCAAGCGATTCAAGCGCCTCAGCTGTATGCTCGGCGGTGGCGGCGGTGGTGGTGGTCCTGGAGGGATCATGCATCATGGATCCACTGGTGGACCCGGCGGTGGGGGTCCATGTTCCGGGGGAGACGTCCTTCAGCAGGCTGCAGCCGCCGTCCTCATGCTCCAGCAGGCAGCTGCTGCCGCAGGAAATTCCAGCGCAGCAGCAGCAGCAGCTGCAGCGGCCATGGGTCTCTACAGTGGCCACACCAGTCAACGTCATTCGTCGTCAATGGCTGCATATGTAGCAGCAGCAGCAGCAGCCGGGGTCATCCATCCACCGTCAAACTGCTTCAGGACATACTACCCTCCACCTCCACCACTCCCTCATCATCCTGCTCCAGCTGGGTCCAACAGATCAGCAGTCGGACATCACCATCATTTGCTCGGTCCCAGCTTTGCGACGTCATCGCCTCATCGTCCAATGGGAGCTCCTCCTCCTCCTCATCCTCATCATCCGTCAGATTCGCAGCTGCAGTACCAGCTGAACCGAGAGAGAGGAGATGGTTCGGCAGCGATGATGACGACAACTATGATGAGGATGATGATGATGAACGCGAACAATAACGGATGCTCTTCTGCTGGACCTCGGGATGCAGAATCACTGGCTCTGCAAGATGCGCTCTTTCCCCATCAGCATCCTCTATATCACCAACATCACCAACATCAGCAGCTTCAGCAGCAAGGACAGCACTATGACACCATGACGATGACGACGACGACGTTTCCAGCTAATGCACCACCGCCGCCGCTACCACCAGCGTCATCATCACGGCCATCATCATCATCGTCGTCGTCATCATCGTTTGGATCTCGGACTGTGCAAGACGATTGCAGAACAGGATCCAGAGATCCAGATCCATTGTCTGTTCCTCATCCAGACATCAATTCATCAACTGCACCCACCTCCACATCCACCTCATCTTCCACGTCCTCTTCCTTCTGCCGCTCATCTGCTGCAGATGCAAATCCTCCTGCTCCTCCTCCTCCACCTCAGCAACATAAGTTCTCCATTGACAGTCTGATAGGAAGTTGCCAAACAAATAAGACGACCTCTGTCGCCGAGTCAACTCTCTCCAACTCGTCTTCTCCAGGTCATCATCCACTCCAGCAGTCCAGTCGCTCTCATCCACATCCTCATCCTACTCCTCCTCCTGCTGCGTCTTCCTACGTGAAATTCTGCTCTGATCCTGGGTCGGGAAAAGACAATAATTCCGATATAACAAAACACCGATACATGGAAACTCGACTGATGACAAACGGAGAGACTGCAGCAGCAGCAGAGACACGAATCCCTCCTCCTACTTCTCTTCCGTCTCATCATCCTCCCGCTTCCTCTCCTCCTCCTCCTCCTTCTCCGCGTTCAGCTTTGCAGTCGTCTGCTTATCATCATCATCACCACCTGCATCATCATGATTCCGTTCGAAGCGGTTCTTACAACGTCTCACAAGCATCATCATCAGCAGCAGCAGCAGCAGCATCACCATCATCAGTGGTCATGTCTTCAGGTGCAGCAGGTCTGATGTCGATTGGTCCTGCAGCTGCTGTCATCACGTGCAATCCATCACATGTATCGATTCCTCCTCCTCCTCCTCCTCCTCCTCCACCTCCTCCTCCGATCGCCTCCTTCAACCACCATCAGCATCAGCAGCAGCAGCAGCATCAGCAGCATCAGCAGCAGCAGCAGCAGGACAGCAGTGCCGCCTTCAAATACCGACATCATCATCAACATCATCTTCATCATCAACAGTCGTTGCAATCAAACGGATTAATTCCTCTGCTGCAGCAACCGAATGCATCGTCGTCATCACCCGCATCCTCCATTCTCCTCCATCAGTCGACCAATTGGCATTGCATCCGCTAAAGACGACAAACTCTCATCAGCATCCTTTTGTTGTAAGGAGATGCATGGGAGAAGGATCGAAGGTAAAACCTTGTTAAGGTCAAGGTCCAGAGCAGCATGCAGCATCAGAGAGCGGAGAACGCATGATGCACCGGAAAGACAGTCACTGCAGGACGCTCAGCAGTTAACAGTTAGGCCATGCATATGTGCATGTGCATATACGTATATAACTATATATATATATATATATATACATATATATATATGTATATATATATCCGCTCCAGTTAATTAAGCCATATATATATATAGGCCTACGTGTGTATAATATTTATGTATAAATATATACCGTATTATATGGTTTGTCATGGTCTTTTCATGCAGTGCATAGTTTCAATGACCATGCATGCATACAGACGTATAGGGTTATACATGCATATGTACAATTGTACATGTACATGCATGCATGCATGCATGCATGTAGGCCTAGGTCATAATTGCGTCTTTATATTACTAAGTTCATACAATATTCTACACCTTACAATAATATTCGAATCGTTGGTCTCTTCTATTTATCGAACAAAGCAAATACAAGCATGCACATAATTATTTAAAAACTGTATAATATTATATTCTGCAGCAAGTTCAACTGATATTATTGTAATCTTTCCCAATTTCAACAGATTAACGTATTCACGCGACAAGGCCTATATACATATATATAATTTATATATAATATATATTATATAGGCTGCTGAACTTCAGATATGAATGAATAAAACATTTTAAATCAGGATTCGGAGGTCGGGAGGTGCAGTGTCTGGAGGTGACGTGGGAGGACGGTGTAGAGGTGACGATGGAGAAGCTGCGTTGCCCAATGTGCAGTCCTGCACGGGATTAAGGACTATAAGGTCTAAGGTTCAAAGGTGCACATGAACATAGGCTATACTCTGCAGTTGTTGCACAACATTATTGATGATGACGATGATGATGATTATAATAATAATTGTATATAATGATGATCATGCATGATGAAGGTCATGATGATGATGAATTGATGATTATAATGAAAATACCAATAATAGCAATAGCAATAGCCGTTCCAGAATACAATTTTGTAAGTCTCCGGATAATTTTTTGAAATCCCGGGGGATCTGAGATACCTCGGGTAAAAATAGCAATAATAGTAATAATAATAAATAATAATAACAATAACAACATGCAACAATAATAATAATAATAGGTGCATGCCGTTCCAGACGGTTTTGTTCTGCACTTAATTAATTTTGAAGTCCCTGAAGGTGTACCTCATGCAGGGTTATAATAACAATAGAAATATTATATGTAGGCCTATATGCATAGTGTACACGTAGGCCTATAATTATATGCATGTTTACTCATATATCACAGAACCATCAGACGAAGTGTATATATAGCCTATACATACAATGTCATACATATACATCCTAATAGGCTTAAATAACCACATTAACCAGACGACAAGAAATATGCAATTACGCATATTGTTTATATATATATATATACAAGTATATAATTATATGTTAAATATTATATATTATTGTATTGAATAACAGAGGAGGTCCCGTGATCTTAATATATTATGTAAAAGTTGTTTGGGTCTCGGATGTTGTGAGATACGATGTGTATATTAAAAGACTTCATGATTATCATTGCAGATATCGGCAAAACTTTGTATATTATATATGCATTGCATGCGTGTGTTTGTGCGTGCGTGCGTGTTTGTGTGTGGATGCGTGTGTGTCTCTCCTTTCTGATTATTATTATATACAGTATATTCACTCATCAGATAACTTTCAAAAGATTGTGTTTTGGTTAACATTTCTGCCATGGCAC
>OX243812.1:23175166-23237666 GCA_945859605.1 Lumbricus rubellus | reverse complement strand
CACTATAGCTACACACTAGGTGTGCACCATAACTACACACTAAATGTGGACCATAACTACACATGAAGTGTGCACTATAACTCTACAGTAAGTGTGCACCATAAGTACACAGTATTGTGCCATTGTAAAATACACAACAATGTGCAGCTTTCCTTCACACCACATTTTGCACGGATAGTGTGCATTTTAAAAGTACAGCTGAGTCCACCGGAATGTGTACCTGAACTGCACAGTTCAGATACACATTCCAGTGGACTTCAGCTGTACTTTTAAAATGCACTTTCGGTGCAAAATGGGGTGCTGCTTAATGCACATTTAGTATGTAGACACAATTATGGTGAATATATACATTGCAAGTATCATTAGCTGTGTGTACATGTGAAATCCAGATTTTGCTGTCATTTAAAGTAATTTAGTATTCTAATTCATACATAAAAAATAAATATACTAAATTATTACAATTTATTATAAGCATGGACTCCAGTAATCATAATTTATATTCATATTTATTGCATGATCAAAATCTGAGAACAACATAAAACTTGAAATGTCACACATCTTATAAAGTCCACACTAGACTACAATGTCCATTGATACAGCAGCTGTGAGACAGAATTTTGGAGAATGCTTCAGATGCTCTTCCCAATGAGGTCGGTCTCTTTGATACGGTTTAACGCCACAGGAAGACCTGAAAACAAAACATTTAACTTAATTTTTAACAACACTGATAATTATAATATAGCAGTAGTTCATGTAGATGGATATGTTGTCTGATGTTGTCAGATCTCTAGTGCAACGGTGGCGACTCTTTATATGAGTGCACACCAAAACGCCGCTAATTCATTTTGCAATTAATACTTGTGTAAGCCCCTTTGACCTCTGCAGAGTTTATAGTAATGCTTTCCTGATTTATATGTAACCTGACTGCAATTAAACGTTCTTATTCACATCTTCAGAACCCAACGCGTTCTTTCCACTACCAGCTAAGGCGCCGCCAATGGAAGATCTGTCTCCTCTGTTTTCATAGCCATAGTCCATGCTTTCTTATATTCCATACATTACTGTACATCATTACAAGTTGGCCACATTAACTTTTCTTCTTACATCCAGTTTCTATTTAATCAAAATGAGTTTGTAGACCAGTTGGCGTTAGACCAATTGTCTGTAGACCAATTGTCGTTGAACCTTGAGGAAGGGTTGGTGGTCAATGGACTCGGTGCAACGGAAAGAATGAGTAGAAAAAGGGGCACGAGCACAAGGGTCTAATTCCAAGGTCAACTCTGAGAAGGTAATGGCCAATGTTTATATTTAGAACAGAGTAATAGAGTATGATAAATTGAAAGATAAAAGGGAGGTGGCGCAGGTAATTTCAAGGCCCAGAATGCGATTCTTGATGAGTCGGGAAGTCAACCTAAATTGAGTCGGATTCAGAAAGTCAGAATCAAGAGGGTTAAATCGATTGTCGACATCAATATTTAAATCGCCTGCGAGCAAGAATTCATTGGGAGTGGTGGAAGAAACTGAAAGGCGGTAAGGAAATTACTGATGGTCTGTAGTAATAGGAAGACACGGTAGGAGGACGGTAAATAATGAAAACAGTGAGCAGATCCGAAGCAAGACGGAGTGCTGTGGACGAGCCTTCAAAATAACTAAACGTGTGGCGATAAGAATTCAGGATAGCCCGCAGTGCAAGAACAAGGAAGAAGGTGCAGCGAGCATACACGTGGTTGGCCATCAGCTACAAACTGCTACATAGATCAACGTGGTCCATAGTCGTCGAGAGTTTTCAGCATCGGAAGTAATCAGCTGATCCAAGTATTCGCACTCTATCTCACAGTTGTAGCGCTCAGTATCAAGCCCGATTCTCAGGAGAGTGCGTATCTTCTAATGATCTAATCATCATCAGAAGTGTGAGCCACTTATAAGGAGGCGGCACAACAAGCAAGCACTGAGATACAGGAAGAAACGGAAGAAGAAACCAAGGTAAGTGCTGGATCTGAATGACCAGAGAAGAGACATGAAACCAACAAAGCACATAAAATAAGCAGTCACAGTCCTTCCGACGAAGACGATTGGACCGGCAGCCTTGGATAACCTGGCTTTTCAATTCGCGGTTCACGTCGTTGAAATCGCATGTGACGGCCAACTGACGAAGACGGGTCAGGTAAGAAGCAATGTCCTCCAGGTGGCTCTGCTTGGCCTGACGAAACTGAAATACTGCGAACTCCACGTTCTCTTTAGGGGCAAAGAATGCCGTCAGCGCGTTTATGGCTGTGTCTGTCGTGGACTCGTTCTTAGTAGGGTTTGGTACTGGTAAAGTGTCAAAAATGTCACTTACGCGCTCACCGGCATAATGCAAAAGCAGAGCTTTCCGTCGCACATCGTCCGTAATGTTGATAGCGATGACGAGATTTCGGAAGCGCCCGACCCACTTCTTCCAACGCACCGCAATGTCACCCGCTTCAGGCGACGGGTCGAAGGTTGGAAACGGAGGCAGACTTTCGGCCATGTCACGTGTAGAATTCCAGATAAACGATAGTTTAGCGTCGTAAATTATTTGCACGCAAGTTCCAAATTATCCTCGTCGCCATTTACATACATACAAAAGCTAGACGTACTATTTATCTGGCCGCACCATTTAGTACCGACTGTAGAGGTGAAAGATGTGAAAGGCATGACTACTCCAGGTTTAAAACATGATGGAACATAGCCTTTGACAGCACTATTTATACAATCTTTATGTTATATAAATTACAGAGGAGTGGCTCAAAGAGGAATGCACAGACGTTACCAGTAGTTCAATATGTGCCATGAGGTCCCGTATGCAAAATGGTGTTGGGGAATTTCTCACTTCCAATCAGTCAGTGGGTCCCTAAACTGAAAAATCACCGAGGTACTTGTCTGGCATGAATGACGCAATTGACAAATCCAATATGGCCGCCGGCCACATTGAAAAATTCATCTTTTTTTATTTCTTACACTATAAGTAACTAGCTGTACCCGGCCACGCGTTGCTGTGGCTGAAAAGAGCGTACAACCATCCCTCCCTACCTAAACTCCCCTTCCCCCTACTCCGTTTCCGTCCAACCTCCCTCTCCCCTTCATTTCCCTTTCCACCCTCTCCTCCTTCCTCTCCCACCCCAGTTCTATTCCCCTCCCTCCCTCCCTCTGCCTCCCTGCCTTCTCCATCCCTCCCCTCCGGTACCTCCCCTCCCTCTTCGTCCCGCTCCCTCTTCCTTCTTTCCTCCCTCACACCGTTCCATCCTCACAGCGATAAAGTTGCTCATTCGCGACTTTTGGGCGACTTTACAACGTAATTTCGCGTTTTCGAAATTTCGCGACTTTTGGGCGATTTCACAACGTGATTTCGGGACAAAGCGTTTCGGAAATCTGGCAACCCTGCGGTTTTGTTGAATTTGCAAATGGCTGTCGAGCGGAATGCAAACTTCACTTTTGTCGAAAAGATTTCGTTTTTTCGGATAAAAAGCATCAAAGAACACTGTCCTATTGGAATGGAAGGTTTTGTTAAATTTTCAAAAACAATCTGTGCGTAACTTTTCGAGAACACGGGGAACAAACTATTCGAAAGTTTCATTTGTATTTATATAGATTGTAATAATTATCTCTAATTTTACTGATCTGGTGTGTCGAATTCATTTCTGATATTGTTTTTGCCATCCGTGGTTATCCTAAGCTTAAAAGGTCATAATATTACATCAAATATCTTGATTATAGCTTGACTGAATGTAATTTGCCCTTTCCAAACTTTTCTGTGTTGCTGCCTCTAACTGTCACCACATACACGCAGTTGAATGTGATTCATGGCGTCATGCCGGACAAGCCCCTTGTTTATTTTCCATGTCCAGGGATCCACTGACTGACTGCAAGTGAGAAACTTTCCCAACACCATTTTGCATACGGGACCTCATAGCACGGAAAGGACTAAAGGTATTCCAGGTGGCGGAAGGAAACTGAGGTACGATTAAACCAAGCATGCCAACGCTAGAACACAAAGATGAAAACCATTAGGAAACAAAGACAAGATTAAACAGAGCAGGAAAAGTGCTACGAAGAGCTGTATAATGAAAAGAATCTGGTCATAGTACAGCACTACCAACTATAAATATAAAAATGTGAACTTTTATCCTCTAATTTTGTAATGCAGTGTTGATCCGCAATCTGCAATTTGTTGACAATATCGATCTGGTTGCAGAGTCACAGTAGAAACTGCAGGAAATGATTGACATGGTGGAAGTCAAAAGTCAAAAACTGAGCCTCAAAATCAATGTCCAAAACTAAAAATGACTATTGGAAAATAGCGTGCGTAACCGGAAAGTATACTCTAGAGTCGAGCAGTGGAATAAGTGACAATTTGAGGAATTGGTTGGTCTGAAGATAGAAGATTGTTTACGTACAAAAGACATCAAATGGAGAATTAGGTTGGCATGTGCACACTGAACATTGAACAAAATATGGAAAAACATCGTATCGATAAGAACAAAGTTGAAGCAGCACGCAGCATTGTCATCTGGGTGCTACAATAAGATATAGAGAAGACTTGAGACTGCTCTAGAGAATGCTGGGTAGTACATTCGCCCTTGTAACGGCATGCGATGAGTTACGGCGCCATTAGACATTGTAGTCATTATTATTACTATTACTATTATTATTATTATTATTATTATTACTAAGTAGAAGGCAAAATCAGAGATAGGTGACCCGAGTGGAACTGGTTCAAAGATAGACAGAGGTAAACAAGATCAGAAAAGAATGATCATGTGGTTCTAGCATGTGACATGATTGGACAAAAGTCTTCCGGCAGTTACTGTAGGTCTGAGGTAACAAAATGCTGAGCAAGGCAAAAATGCTACCTGGATGGGCGATATAAAAGGAGGATGTGAGGGCCGTGAACATGGATATGAGGGAGAGAGGATATAAGCGATGCTGTTGATAAAAACAGAGACAGGGCGATTTTTAGATGCCATGATGAGGCTTCATCGATGGTTTCAGTGGAAGTTTGAACCCATAGTCCTCCTAATACAGGCTGAACACTCGATCGATTTGCTACCAGGCTTCAGTATAACTACTCACAGCAAAATCACATATCACACATGCAAAATACACAAGAGATGGTAATGACTAAAAGTGACCAAAGAAATTAACTAACCTTCCATCGACAAATCAAATCTGTAGAGGATTGGAGAAGCACAGAATCTCTCTTTCTTTCCACGATGTCTGTTGCTTATGTTCTTTGTGGAGGATTGATATCAAAGAATGATCTGAAAACAATAGCCAAAGTTCGATTGACAATCTTAACCCTCTACCATTCCACTCTGCATCACTTCGTCTACAATACACTGCATCTGCTGGTAGCAGAGTGCGAAAGTGTGCCGTGGTGCCGAATACAGGTTGGGTACATGGGAATAAACTGTCGAAGAAATATGATAACAAAGTAGGCCCATATAGCAGTGCTGTGATTTCTGTGAAGTGTGCAAGAAAACAGTTTTTATGAAGAATTCGCACAGGAACGGAAGCAACTTGCAATAACTCGAGAACCACCAACCATTGGCTGCCGAGAACAATGACATAATTTATAGTTTCATGTTTATTGTTGATATATCTACACGACTTTCGATGTCGTCCAGAAATGAATGCTGAATCTATTGCTGTATTACAAAATCAGCAATCTCAAATCAAAGTCAAGGGGTGGTGGTAACCATCGCCTTGGTAGTCCATGTCACAAAAAGCTTGGTAGTCTGAGGGTTAACAAAAACGTTTCTTAAAATTATAATATTATATTATAATTATAATAATTATATATGAATATCCCATAAGAAACAGGTAGCACACCAAAGAGAAACAGGGGACACAAATAAAACCAGGTAAGCTTCAATGCGCATAATAACACGCATAAAAGAACAAAATGCCACTAAACAATTACTACTGAAGGATATGACCAAGGTCCATACTCACTGGTTACTCGATTGAAGTGTTGAACACTGCTCCATGGTGTGACAGGCTTTACGTTCTATCCGTTCAGCTACCTTATGCATCTGTGAAAGGTAAGTACAGTCTTTATAAGGCACTTGCTAATCGCACTTTATATAAACTAACATGAAAGTTGACTTGGAAATCGTTTGTTAATTTACTAGTCTAAAATCAAGTTTCATATCACTATAGGTATACGAAATCTTATATATAAAAATGCTAGTGCAAAATTGGCAAAAATAATTCATATATAACAGTAACAATTAATTCATTTCCGATAAGCAGCGACAACTCTCGAATACTGGCTGTGAGACGCTGCATGCATTTTGAATTTTGGACCTGTGACTTTATGAAAGGTCAGCACTCTGGAAATATGCCACTCGAAGTTGACAAACAGTCCTTGCAGGTAGGACATATTTCTGCTAGACCTGCCACTCTTATCAAACTCAGTTGCAACGAATACCCTGAGCTACACTGTAATATAACCAAATTGTAACTTCACCTTTGGATATGCTCCATCATACCCTACAACTCCATCGAAGCACAGGAAGAACTCAACACCAGTCATCCCATTAGATTCTGGAAAAAAACACAATTCAACACTCAGTACATAACCAAAATTAGTGCAATTTTAGCATTTAAACAAAGATAGAAATATTCATAGATCTGGCCTCACTACATCCCAGTTGACTCTTAGCATTAATGTAATCAAGTCCAATGAAGCTGAATTTGTGTCTAAATAAGCCGAATCCGGGTTTTAAATGTTCCAGTCCGAGTAACTAAGGATTATTTGAGGTGCTGTGATGGATTGATGGATTCATACTTGAGTGCAAATTCGAGATATATACAGAATTCAAAATAGACTGAACCATCAAGTCCAATGCACTATGCTTTGGCAAGGCCATATTCATTTAAAGGGCCAAGTAATCCTACGGGATAACTGGAAGCAGCAAGTGGGCTAAACTATGCGGGACTAAACATGGAGAAGGTTACTTTGACACAGTTTCTCAGTATGTGTAACATCGCTTAAATGTTTCTTATAAGTTTAATTAAGATTAGCGGTCAATCTTTGTTGGCAGAGCAGCGACTGCAGGACCTGCAGGTGTTTCAGTGGAACAAGATGTCCTGCCAGCAAGCCCTCTAGATCGACGACCACAGTTGTCTGGGATTCTTGACGCTGCGTGAGACCAGTTATCCACCTAATAAATAAGAAAATAATCTTAAACTGTTTTCATCATGACCCATGAGTGGAAAGCGAGTCAAATATGGGTCTAAAACAGGAACAAACCATTTTCTCACCATACACATCCCACCCCAAAAATGTGCTACAGTATATTTTTCTTTTAAAATACGATGTAATATATATTAAGAAATGTGCTCCAATATATTTAAACATCTATGAAAAGTACGATGTACTACTACTACTGCTACTACTACTGCTGCTGCAACCACTACAACCACCACCACTACTACTTATAATACTTATAATACTACTTATAATACTACTTATAATACTACTACTACTTATAATAATACTACTTATAATAATACTACTTATAATAATACTACTTATAATAATACTTATAATACTACTACTACTACTGCTGCTGCTGCTGCTGCTGCTGCTGCTACTGCTACTACTACTACTGCTACTACTACTACTACTACTACTACTACTACTACTACTACTACTACTACTACTACTACTACTACTACTACTACTACTACTAATTATTATTTTCTTTAATTGAGCGCCTGCAAAACACAGTGCGCTTTACATGTACAAGTTATGCAGTGGCCTTAATTAACATCAAAGTTAACTACACTAACTGAACAGGCAGCCTGCAATACACGGCGCTAATCGCAGCCTACAAAGCACGTCCAACGTCATCCACCCATCGGAGGCTCCAATTCGTTACCTCTCGCTCTCCAAGCAAGCGTGTTATCCACTAATCTACCGGAAAAAGGCGTTCCATGCCGAATGTAACTTGTTGGAATCCATACCGAACGTACCTGTACAGTTGTGGCCCAATCTGAATATAACACGAACTTACCCGTCGGAATACCTCTGTATGATCCAGTATTTAATATGACGGTGTTCGATCCTTTCCATTCGAATTGTTCGTCAACCATAGACTCTTTTCAACTCACTTTCAAATCGCTTAAGTAAGTTCGTTTTAACTGTTAATAAATTATTATTGAAATGTTCATGTCTTTATTGTCTTAAGTTTACACAACACTCTGCCTATTTGAATTTTCAATCCGTTACTGTGATTGGTTCATTTGGATTCGGCGAGTCACCGGCGTCGCATCTTGGCTCAGCGGAGTCAGCGCATCTCTTGCCAGTCAGGCAAGCTGCCAGTGGCTGGCTGCGCTATGAATAGGCGGAGAGAGGCTGAAGCTAGTATGACGTACGGAAGCCCATAGGGGACATGCAATATTTTTGTTTATCTAATGCGCACTAGATAGTTTATAGTGCTCAATACGTAATATATCTTGTGCACACTAGATAGTTTCTAGTGTAGTGCACAATAGATATTATATAGTACGCACTAGATAGGCTGTTATCTAGTACGCACTAGGTAAATATAAAATTATGCACGTCCCTATGAGCTACCGTACTGCTGGGCCCGCGGAAACAAAATTTCAATTATACAAGTTAGTAAATAAGTAAGTAGCCTTTGTTTGCATTTGTCTAGCGCATTATTATGTGCTACAGCCGCTATACATTAATGACATTGCAATAAAACGATTGTATAATTATATGCTAAAATGACCTACAACAGGAGCATATAATTATATTATAAATAATGAAACGTGTTTTATAAAAGGTAGAAGTAACAGCAGGTAGAATGAGGAAACGCCTGTCTTAGATCAAGGTGATGCTATTGCAGGCTGATAAAGACTAGCGTGGCACACTGTTAAAGCAGTAGTAGGCTAATTAATTCGCTATACACGACAGTAATAATTATTTGAAATAAGACCTTTAATAATAATAAACGCCTTAGATAGCCTACACTCATAAATGGCACTTTAGATAAACTTATTCCCATGTCAAAGTCAAACTTGTCTATAGTAGCCAAGCTCGTTGATCTTTCGACCATCATAATGCTGTCAAATCAATTCATTCGATCTGAAGTTTCTCAAATTGCTAAATCATATAAAACTGTCTCTTTCAGACACATTGTCAACTGCATTTTCATAGAAAGTCTTGATTTAAAGCGCACGTTGATGGATATTATTGTTGATTTGATGAATTGATGGACGGGTGAGTGGTGGATGGATGCTGAGTTGCTGACCGATAGCCGACCGACGGGCCGTCTGACTGACTGACTGACTGATCCAAGGACGGACGGACGGAAGGTCTGACTGACTGACTGACCAACCGACCGACCGACTGACTGAATGACTGCCTGACTGACCGACTGACTGACTGAATGACTGACTGACTGACTGACTGACTGACCGACCGACCGACTGACTGCCTGACTGACTGACGGACGGACGGAAGGTCTGACGGACGGACGGACGGAAGGTCTGACTGACTGACTGACTGACCAACCGACCGACCGACTGACTGAATGATTGCCTGACTGACTGACTGTCTGACTGACTGACTGACTGACGGACCGACCGACCGACCGACCGACTGACTGCCTGACTGACGGACGGACGGACGGACGGAAGGTCTGACTGACTGACTGACTGACTGACTGACCAACCGACCGACCGACTGACTGAATGATTGCCTGACTGACTGACTGACTGACTGACGGACCGACCGACCGACTGACTGATTGCCTGACTGACTGACTGACTGACGGACCGACCGACCGACTGACTGATTGCCTGACTGACTGACGGACCGACTGACTGAATGATTGCTTGACTGACCGACCGACCGACCGACCGACTGACTGAATGATTGCCTGACTGACTGACGGACGGACGGACGGATGGACGGAAGGTCTGACTGACTGACTGACCGACCTACCGACTGAATGATTTCCTGACTGACTGACTGACTGACTGACCGACCGACTAACTGAATGATTGCCTGACTGACTGACTGACTGACTGATTCAAGGACGGACGGATGGAGGGTCTGATTGACTGACCGACCGACCGACCGACTGACTGACTGCTTGACTGACTGACTGATTGACTCATGAACGCACGGATGGACTTACTTACTGACCGACTGACTGACTGACGGATTGACTCAGGGAATGACTGACTGACTGAGAGACTGACTGACTGACCGACCGACCAACCGACCGACTGACTGAAAGATTGCCTGACTGACTGACTGATTCAAGGACGGACGGGTGGAATTTGACTGACTGACTGACCGACCGACTGACTGCTTGACTGACTGACTGATTGACTGACTGCTTGACTGACTGACTGATTGACTCATGAACGCAAAGATGGACTCAAGCTCACTCCACTCACACTCTGTTGCCCTTGTCCGTACCTTATGCACAAAGCCAAGGGTAGGGGCTGGGAACCCGGAGAAGGAGAAGCGACAGAGACAAAGCCGATTAGGGCAAGCTACAGTATGGGCCTATAGGGCGTAAGCCACGAGACTTGGCGCGGAAATTTAATGACTGATCTCGAGCGCTATCTTCTTGTTACATACAAGGATCGTCCGTCTGCCTGTCTCTCTGTCTGTCTGCCTACAGAGCAGTCTGTCTAACTGCCTGACTGACTATCTGCATGCCTGTCTGACTTTCTGACTTTCTGTCTGCCTGCCTGTCTGTATTGCTGCCTGCAGGATTGTCTGTCTGCCTGTCTGTGTGTCTGCCCGTCCGTCTGCCCGACCGTCTGCATGCCTGACTGCCTGTCCGCCTGTCTGCCTGCATGTCAGGCAGCCTATATGTCAGTCTGCTTACATGTCAGTCTGCCTACATGTCAGTCTGCCTGTATGGCTGCTGTTTGGTGTACCTGCTACAATATTATTTAGACTACTGGCTATGTTGTCCAACGATAGTTTTCAAAATTTCGATATGCGCAAAAATCACAATAAGGACTTGAATGCACTTTTCGGATTTCTTTGAAAATAATTATGTTCATAGGCCTGCGGCCTGCCCTAATTGCAACAACAAACTTCAAATTTATAAAATTCCAATTGAAAGGCACACGTTATGCCTAATTGCAGGCGCTGCGTCAAGGCAGAGAGGTTGTCTCTAGAGTTATAGATGGCCTAGGTATAAAGTGAATATCAGAAACCTGTTGCCAGAGACTAAAGGAGGGGGAAGCAGAGGAACTGTTGGACGAGCCTTCTGAGGTCGAGAGGTTATAAGGCCGAGGAAAGGCTGAGTATAAAATGAGTCACGCTGTGGAATATGTCGAATTCTTTCGCCCGAACGATAGACGTCCTATACCCGAAAATTGCACAGCAATGTGCAATTTAGTTCTTTATAAGCAGATACCCGGTTTAACTACACACAAATCTATCCATAAATGCACATTAATATGGATATAATACCCTCCACATAGAATTGTGCTATTTATCCTGTACTTTTATGCACAATAGTTTTCAGAGTGTTGGGGCAGAAAAAGATTTCTTTCGGAATCATTCGATTTGCTCATATTATGCAATCAAAGTAAAACCTCCGACTGCCAATTGAGGCGGGAAGGGCGGGGACTGCATGACCATGGATGTACCAAACGATCAGAGACAGACTATGGTCGCCTCGTGATCAGAGACCCAAGTGAATTAATTACACGGTCAGTTTTCCGCTTAAGGCATTCCTCTTCTAAGACATGTTAGACAGTTACAGCGACGTGCAAGTTTAGCTGCACTGTTATAAGGGATGGTCGGATGGAGCACAAACGTATACGTATACGTATACGAATTTGCTTGGAACCCTGTGGAGTGATGTCCGGGGCAACTGGCAAGGCCCTTGATCGGAGAGATCAAGCAGAGTCGCTGAGTATACATGTAGGGCCTACATCAAAACTGAGATTTTGTATACCAAATACGCAATCTTCTAAAGGTCGGCTATTTAATTATGCTGCTTTTTAGCCCATATATTTTGTGGCCTATAGCCTGCTGCAATCTGTCAACATTTATGCTGCCAACATTTTGCGTAAGATCTAACGATGTGTTTACGTATATTTTGTTCAAAAACTCTTAGTTTAAATTAACCTCATGAGAACAAGATGCGTCGCTGCATATAATTTGCAGGTTGGCGTTGCATCGTCTTATTATATCAACGCAAAAATTGTAGAAGAGTGTTGTTTTTGTTTCGTCTTTTATTGTTCCATCATTCAAGACAGGGCCGCACTAAGGCTACAAGTGTGGGCCCGAGTGTTGTGATTAACCTCCAATGCCTGCCCCCTTCCGCAGGGCCCTGCTGATGACCAACCCACCCGCCCACCACGCACATGTTTGCAACTGCATGTCTCTCAAACTGCGGGTTTGCAAGTGTTGCTGAAGCTATTAAAGTTTAACGATGCGACATGTGTGTTAACATAAATTTTAAAAAATAGTATTCTTTAATGATTCAATCTGACAGACCGCAGAATGATTACAGGTACAGGTTATACGAAATACGGCCCACTATAACACGACACGCAGGTCGGCTTTACAGCAATGGGTTCGGTAGCTTAACACTAATAGACTAGACCTAAGTGCTGGATCAGTCCTGGTTCGGCCAGACCAGAAGTGAGAGGGGCTATCTTATTTTCAGCAGAACCCGAGTCAAACAACACAACAGCAAAGCGCCTACGGCAGCTAACAAAACTGTAATAAATTAATGCCATGTGTGAGGCTCGAACCCAGGTCGCGTGGATGACTCTCAGTTTAGCGACCAGTACTGTTTCAACTGAGCTACGTACCACCCACCCACCCACCCCGTAGACCGTTAGCGTCGCCCTACTCCTTTATCCACGCTTGAGACTGGCACAGGCAGTGGAGCGCGGTGGTCTAGTGGTGGCGTCGTTGCCTTGGAGCCGGAAGGTCCGAGGTTCGAATCCACCCTCAAGCCGCGTAAGGACCTTGGGCAAGTCCTTCACTTACAATTGCTCAGCGCTTCGGCGTGAAACTCCGATGCAGTGTCCGCTCTGCATCGGGAGCGCCTCTGAGTAGTTGAGTAGAGAGAGCTTGAAGGGGCGCTATAACAAGTGCACATACAAACAAACAAGCACGCTGTTCCATTGTGGCTGAGTTTGCTGCAACACCCTTAACACCGACCTTATAAGTTATAATATTACGTATACTATAGGGCCGGATTCATGCACGAACAATGGAACATGCTAACCAAATTTATGATTACATACAGTGGCGGCTCTACAGGGGAGGCCAGGGGGGGGGGCAGCTGCCCCCTTGCTGAGCTCGTGCCCCCCCAGTTGCCCCCCCAGATTTTTGCGTCCAATTTATTGCAAAATGTGTTACATACTGCTTACTTATTTCAAGTTATTTGCTTAGACATAATTAAAGATTCACTTATTAATATTATATTTTCGCGTTAGTAATTATTACTCACACAACACTTACTTACTTGCTCATATATGATATATCTAGTCAATAATGGCATGCTCGTAAGTCTTTGGTATGAACTATGTATTCAGGATCGTTGGTTTATTTGCATTAAAGCTCTTCCGGAAGTTCCGGTCATTGCGGTCAATCTTTCTTTCATGCGATTGATTCGCACGCGGTCGGTTACAGAACTTTCACGTGTTCGTTAAGAATAACTTAAAATGAGTGATATTAGACAAATGTTCAGTAAACCGAAAAAGAGGGCTAGAAATGAAGACGAATCTGTGCCTAGGTTTAGCGTTACAAAGGAACCTTCTGCCGACATTTCATTAACTTTGGACTCTGTGGTGGTCACTTCAGAGAGCACGAGTTGCTCGATCGCGCTGTTGGACGATGAACTGCCCGACGATATCATAGATTTTGAATCGAATGTAGAAAATCTGGATGAATCTCAGGTGGGTAACTATATGTATAATGTGGTAATCGTTTTTTATTTAAACGGACGAGCGGTGGTGCAGGTTCTCACTCGATCATTCCATTGCAAAATGAAGATGGCCGAGGCCATTAAACGGCCGCTACAGAAAATCGCTTTACCTTTATGTTAAATATAAATGTACACGCTTTTTATAGCAAAAGCTACTGTCAATCGAAATACTTAACTGTACCCCTTACTATAACTAACATTTGCCTTACTATTGTATGGCCTCGACGCTGACCTACACCACGCCTAAATAAAATTATAGTAATTAGATAAGCTTATATGAATTGTATAGACTTTTGAACATAGCTATTGTTTTACCAGTGACATCGGCCAGGGGCGGATACAGGAATTTTCGAAGGGGGGGGCCAAAAAATTTTGGGCCTGGGTCGGAATTTTTTGTCGTTTGGCCGAAACCAGAGTTTAATTTAGTCCCCCCCCTCTGGGGGTGAGAGTGGTGAAGGAGGGGTATGGGGAGGGGGATATCCCCTCACCACCAGAAACTTTTTGAATTTTCACATGCAATTGTAGCATTTTAAGCTGTTTTCTTAGCAAAATAGCTGTATTTTCAGTGCTTAAAAGAGTGCCACAAAATCTCAATAAATATAGACTATACTTTTAAAATAGTTTTTTTTAAATTTCCACACTGCAACAGTGCTCTTGTGAGATGTCATTTGAACAGAATTACTCAATTTGTTCAGTACTAATAAAAAATATATATAATTAAAATATTAATATTATCTATATTATGTATCGAGTTCAGCGGCTCAGTTTTGCTGTTGCTGGGTTATTATAGTGAATAACGTCAGACATGAGTGTAATTATATTACATAAGCTGACTTTTCAGCACAAGTATCAGCTTATCCCTGTTTTCTAAGATGGTCCTGAATTACCAGAACACACTTTGCAGTTAAATAATAACAAATGGTACACAAACCAGCCAAGAACTAATAAATTGGGGGGTCAAAATCTGAAAGTCATGTAGTAACGATGTTGTTTTACCAGGTGTTCAAATAACAGAACCAAAACATTTTGAAATTTGAGTTTAAAATTGAACAAAAATAGTATTTGTGCAAATATTAAGAGTAAGTAACACTCATTTTAACAGAGGATTGTATCAGATTGCTAAAAACAATTCAGTATATGCAGTATACATGTAGCCTATAATACAAGGAATGCACTCTTATAGGCATGCACGGAGTTTATCAGGGCTAGGGGCTAAGGCCCCCCAAGAACCCACAGATTTAAAAATTGGCCGTACATTTTCAGGGGCTAGGAGGAGCTTGCAATCAAATTTTTTCTATTTTTTTGCATATTTTATTTAGATATTTGCACAAGAATTAAACCCTTTACCCAGAGTTAAATAATCATGTATAAGCCTAGGCCTACATGTAATTTAGCAGGAAAAGCTCTAGCTTTATCCTGCATTCCATAATGGTCAGGATTTGGAAAAGAAATTGAACATTTAGCCTACCATCGGTAGGCCTATAACAGGCAACTTTTTGATGTGCCCATTGAACCTGTTGAACTTTTAACATAATATTAAAAAAATCCTTCAAAGTTATTTCCAAATGTGTGTCAGGTAACGCATGGGCTTACTGTTGACAATTCCATCAGCGGTAGCTTCTGTAAAGAGATCATTTAGCAAACACAAAATGATAGATTTAAATGTTTGAAGATCTACAATATCTAATTAACATCTTGTGGATTTGGCCAGGTTGACCTTTGAAGCCTTTGAGTATAATATTGCTAGAACAATCGATTTTGAAACTGACACAAGAAAATTTGTAGAAAAAGGGGCCAGGAGTGCTCCTTTCTTGAGCAAATAGGTAAATTAAGGTTTTTTAGAAGCATAGATCAAACTCTTGTTCGTGAAAGTGGTTTCCAAAGTTTTTATTTCACAATGCAATTGTGCAAGAGGCTTACATTTGAGTCTCAGATTGAAGTGAAGGCACACACTGGCAGTGGACAGTTGGTTGACAAGTTGCATTGCAAATGTTGCCTGGTAGACTGCATATATAATATTATATATATATATATATATATATATATATTATCCTAGACATTATGGCTATGTTATGGATCATGGATGTATGTTATATCTGGCTTAGGGCCATAACCAGAGACTTTCCTGATAAATAATAATAGTGAATAATAGCTATTGTAGGTCTACTGCATACAGCATACAACATTGCTCCTATTAGCTGTTATTAATGGCAAACAAAAGTATTTTAAAAAGTATTTATGTATTTATAATATGAAGCACAGAATGCTCAAAACATTTCCAAGTTAAAGTATGAATAGACTGTATTATATTATTTTTAAGACTACAGTAAATAAAATACGTCCCACCACTGAATGAAACACAGTAAGAAATAAATAAGAACAAGAAGTAAACATGTGTGATCATTCACCGCAGTTTCTTGCACATATAGACTAAATTCAAAACTTAACAAGTTGCATTTGGAAAAAACTAAATTAATTCCTAATACTATTGTTAGTGTTAACTTGCTTTGTAATTAATAGTTAGTTGCTATTGGTTTTAATTGTGTTTATTGGTGTTAATATTTTTACATTTTACTATGAATATATACACGAATAACATACATTGTATGCCATAAATCATAGTCGGATACTGTTGAAAGATTATTTCTTTTCGTTGCTTTATATTAAGACAATGCAATTGTCTGAGAGGCTTAGATTTTAAATACATTTATATATTAATTCTCCTGGCCAGGACTGATCCCCTGCAAAAAATCTTTTGGGTGACCATGAATGGGGGGGGGGCCACGTCCCATGGAGATTTGGAATGGGGGGGGGGCCATGGCCGGATTGGCCCCCCCTGGATCCGCCCCTGACATCGGCAGCATGTGAACGTAGGCCTAGCTTTTCTACTCTGAAATTAATTAAAACATATCTGCGAAGTACCATGTCTGATGTTCGGTTAAGTAGTTTAGCAATGCTGTCAATTGAATCTGTTCGTGCAGAATCAATTAATATGGATGCTTTTGTGGACGAGTTTGATTCGAGGCACAACAATCGTAAACTTGCTCTTCATTAACTGTATGTACATGTATTGTGTCTAATTGATGTTTGAATTGTAAATTAAGTTATTCTGTTTTCAAAATTGATATTTATGTGTATAGCTTAAGGTTGTCGCTACCGTCGCTACGAAAGATAACTTTTCAGTGCCCTTCTGTGTGGATTCATGTATGTTGTGCAATAGGTTTTTATAGGCCAGGCTTTAAGCTGACCCCCCATAACGTCCCTTTGCCCCCCCATTGCCCCCCCTGTTGGAAAAACCTAGAGCCGCCACTGATTACATACGATTCATGTCTGTTGTTGAAAACTCGGTTCAGTTCTGAGATTCTTGTATATATAATTATGCTGTCAATTAAGTCTCGAGTTCCTGCAGCTGCAGAGGTGCTGGGGGAAAACACACCTTTATAAATATCGTCAGGATTTTTCTCTCCTTATTTGGACGAAGTGCAGACAACCGCGCCCGGTGTTTAAATCAACGACCTTTCCCAGCCGTTGGCAACACAACCACCACCATCGTCGTCGTCGTCATTATCATCATCATCATCACATCGCCGCCGCCGTTTATCTGTTACTTTACATACTTTGAGTCTGCGAATATATTGACGCATGAACATTCTGTCTGTCTGTCTGTCTGTCTCTGTATGTCTGTCTGTTTCTCTGTCTCTCTCTGTCTCTCCTCTCTCTCTCTCTGTGTGTGTGTCTCTGTCTGTCTGTCTGTCTGTCTATCTGTCTGTCTCTGCCTGTCTGTCTCTGTCTGTCTTTGCCTGTCTGTCTGTCTGTCTCTCTCTCTCTCTCTCTCTCTCTCTCTCGCAGACACCCGTAGGGTAGCACAACATTTGCCTAAGGATGCAGTTAGTTAGGCTACCCGACATCATTCTGCCCATGCAGTACACTCGAATCCCATTACCCGCAGATAACAAGGCGTTCTGTCACTTTACACGAATAGGCTTACGCAAAGCTACTCAGAATTTTGACTGTATGAACCTATACAATCGTGTCTTCTACACATGCACATGCCACTATAAGCCACTTTGTATATAAGTATAATGACATGGAGTTTTATTGGTCGCACTGCTATAAGAGATTATAGGTGGATAATTAGCAACGACGATGCAGCGGGCGTGACGACGATGAAGATGGGTGCGTGAAATGCACTGGTTCTAAGCAGAGTGTAAACGTCGACATGTTTATATAGCGCAAACAGCTGCACTGTTGTTGTCGTCGCTACACGACATGGATGTACGAGGAGACGATGACTGTGGAGTGGTTGATTATTGTTTAGCCCTACATGTTTATCGGACGATATAATCAATCGCGGTTACAACCGCCGCCTATGAAAACAGGCGAAGAAGGAGGGGAGGCGCCCGGCAAAAGCAATTGGTCTCAAGAGAGGGGGTGACGTCGTTCGTTCTCAGCCGAGTCTTCTACGTGAAAAGCAGCGAATTAGAAGAAGGCGAAGAGAGGGAGAGACTTTGAATCGTTTGCGACGACGACGACGACAACGACGACGATGTTTGAAGCTGTTGGTAATTGAGTCTAGCTGATCAAATATTTACATAAGTCGCAAATGCAGACGACGACGACGCAACAAAAGCGGAGTAGCGCCCTGAATGCGAATAGGAACGCAATGGGTTCATTGTGAAAATAGACTCTGTGCTAATGGCGATTGAAGGCGGAGGTCGTCGTCGAAACGAACCTAAAGGCTATACAGTACACGAAGAAACGCGGGGCACCAAACGAAGTTAAATCTGGCAGAAGAAAACATATCTACTGACGTATGAGTTACTGTATGAAGACACAGAGACAGCGTTATAGACGGAACACAATCGTAACATATGTGTGTGTACATAAACCCCGTACACATGTATAGTTTGTATACAGATCATACATCGCTTAAATACAACGATAAACTCTTCCAGATAAAGACATGCAGCACCATGTCAGCCGTAATTAAGCGGAATCGGCGGGCGATGTATTGTGGGGGAGAAAGAGACATATGACTGCTGTATAGGATATAAAGCCAAAGCAATAAGTGCCAGGACCGGATTAAGATCCACTTCTCCCCTTAGACAAACATACATCTGACTACATAGCTTGGCTTTAAGCCAATCATTGGATTCATCTCTTACACACTATATATATATATGTATATATATATACATACATGTATATACCCACATAGGGCCTACACAGGGCTTAAACCGGGCCTACACAAACACATACATACGCACGCAGCGGAGACATAGGCCTATATTACATTAATATATCAACGTTAATTTTATGGTTGATTTTTTACTTAATTTTGCAAAAATTATCTGTGAAGTCTTATATATTTGTGTATGGGGAAAATCATTAGCCTACCAAAATTTAGGGGATTCCAAATAGGCCTACGGTGCTCAATGTGGGAGTGTGCGACAGCACAGCTAGACTATAGTAGTCGACATGTAGGCTAGGTCTAGTAGGTCCTCCGTGTGAGCACCAGCTAGCTCTTCTGGAACGGACTGCCAATTAAAAGGCCTCGATCCGCCTGTTTGTTCATTCTCCTGTCATAATTATCAATTGCGTTAGCAATTGCTTTTGATTGTTAAACTTAGCATCGAATTATGTAGCCGATGTAAGCTTATGCCTACAGTAGATTCACCTAGGGCACTTAATATTATTGTTAGGGCTGTTGTTCGATTAAAAATTTTAATCGAAATTAATCGTGCGATTAATTTTTTTAATCGCAATTAACTGCAAATTAATCGCAATGCATTTTCTTCAAATAATTATATTATTCTAACCATTTTCTAAGGACCCCTGAAGCATAAAATTTAATAACTGAATGCATTCTTTCTATTGCAAACATACTCAATATCCTTTTGCTTAGGCCTAATGAATTTCTGCATGCAGTTTATTGAGAAGTTTTGTGTGACAGACAGAATTGAACACTGTTGAAATCAGTCAACTGCTAGCTCAAAATCCGTAATTTTTTCATTTGAGCCACATTTAATTAAACATAATGATATAAGCCTAAATGTGAAAAATAGACAACCGTTTTCTGACAATCAAAATTAGCCTATTTATTTATTCAGTCAATTGTATAGGTAGACCACTTTATTTACATTGGTCGGTTCAATGGATGCTCTTATTAATTAACAATAGTAGGTCTACTTTTGAACCTCATTATTTAGTCACAATTGTTCACAAGAGGTTGCGGTTCTTGACAAACCCCGTCTCAGTTGTCCTTCTGTAAACATTTATCATTTAAAACCTGGATCTATTGGTCTTGCCATCTCCTGGAGTTCAACCAACGTAGTCTGATAGGGTGAGGAAACAACCTCAGTGGACATGCGATGCGGCCGATGTCGACGGTTCATCGTTTTGGTTCGCATGCAGGCGATAATTGAGCAAAGAATTACTACGATAATACTCTAATTCTTATTTTTTGAATATTTGCCAAAGAATCACAAGTTTTAAGTATGAGCCTTCCGTTTAAAACGAGTTTTCTGCCTCTGATTCCATTTTAATCATATCCAATTAACGCGTACGATTAATGCGTTAAAATTTTTAATCGCAAATTTTTTTAACGCGTTAATCGCACGCGTTAACGCGATTAAATCAACAGCCCTAATTATTGTGCTTTCAAGTTTCAACAATTCTCTCGTCGAGTTTCAATTTCCTTTTGTGTCGATTATTTGAATATAGGGCCTACTGGTCAATTAAATATTGTGTCGACAGCAGAATAGTTATTTTGACCAATTTCTTTTTCTAAAAGTTTTCTCTTACCTTAAATGTTCGATGATTTCTGCTCGAAACGACAAGCCCAAATCGATCATTTGATTGCATTTTGTCAATTTGTCTTCTAAATCATCGATTTATATCCTCGAATTTTGATTTTATATTTCTTCTCATCAACTAATTTCGATTAGGCCTACTTTCTCTTCGAAATGTATTCCATTAATCTCTTTAAAGACGATTATCCAAATTGAAATATGACAGCAACTCTGTCGTTTCCAAAGCAATTAAGCAAATCCAAATATGATGTCATCCGAGCAACAATTGCAGTGACGCATTTCATTACAAATAAGGAGACGTAGGCTATCCGTTACGAATAAAGGTGACGTGTTTAATTCAAATACGTCACTACTTATTGCCGCTGATTCGTCAATTAAATCAGTAGGCCTAAGTAATCCTATGACCATGCATGATACGCTTTGACATGGACGTCCGCAGGAATTTTTCTAGGGGCCCAGAGGGCGCAAACTTTTAAATAATTGTCACATGCCATGGTCTAAATTTAATGGGTGACAGTTCGAATTTCCATATTACCACGAGAGAATCCTATAGCCTACCCATAGGTTATGCGCCCAAAGAAAGATATATAGGCCTAGATTCAACTTGTAGAACTAATCGATAGGCCTAATCATATTGAAAATCGCGTTGTAACAACCACAACCAAAATAATAATCTAAATTTATGTGCAACTAGGCCTATGCGAAAAATCCAGGGGCGCACTTGCGCCCCCTTGCGGACGCCCATGCACTTTGACAAAATCTGCAAGATGGGCAAAATCGTAGGCCTTATAACTCCTAAGCATTTCTTACCAAGTCCAAGTCTGTATTGGCTTGCGTAAAAGGGTTCTGGAATGTATGATGCTTAGGCTATGTTAGTTCTCTCGTCTTTTGACCGATGTTCATTATGATTGTTTCCGGTCCCTCCATCTGGCACAATCCCTCTCCTAAGTTTTCGAAACTCGCTCAGCGAGATGGTCCTTTGCTCTCGATAGGCCTACAAAGTCCACTTAGGCTATGTATAAGAATAAACCAAATGGATTGGGGCGTCTTGAGGCAGGGGCGGATCCAGGGGGCCAATCCGGCCATGCCCCACCATTTAAAACTGCCATGGGACGTGCCCCCCCATTTGGTCTGAAATTATCAATACGAATATGGGTGTAATATTGGCCCCCCCCCTATTCGGAAAATTGTATGGAACTTGGCCCCCCCCCCATTCGGTATTTAAGTTGAAGACTAAAAAAAGGTCATCAACTTTTTGGCGGATGAAATGGTATGATTTTCCCCAAAAATTTGGCGGATGACTAAAAAAAAGGTCATCAACTTTTTTGGCGGATAAAATGGTATGATTTTCTCGAAAAAATTGCCGGACGACTAAAAAAAGGTCATCAACTTTTTTGGCGGATGAAAAGTACTTTTTTCCTCAACGACCGATCACTATTTTTCGAACTTTCAAAAAAGTGTTCCTTTTTCCCGTCCAAGATCTAAGATTATGGCCCCACCCTTGAAACAGTTCTGGATCCGCCACTGTCTTGAGGTACGGTAGGCCTACTATAGTGCAGGTCTACACAAACTTTAAAAGCGCTATATAAATCTCTTTAATGAATAAAACAATATTCTGACTGCAGTTGGTGGTTAGTGCTAACATTATAGGCTACAGGCTTCTATTTCGGTAGTCCTACGTGTGTGTATACAGCCTATAATAAGGCTACGAAATAATAAATTATAGGAGCGCACGGCCGCAGAACTTCGGCAGAAGACTAGTCATAACCACTTTCCAATGTCAGCATTTCGATTACTTCTCTTTAAAAAGTACAGCCAAAGCGGACGTATCCGAACTGTTCATTGATAGTTGCATCATTATACATCTTCCCTCTAGAACTTTTCACTAAGTGGCTCAGAAAATGTCAATCTTGACTCCGGACCGGCGTACACGTCGATAGGCCTACACAATAAAAGAGCTGTCCATTGACAGTTTTTTCAGTAGCTTCTTCTTGTTGAACTTTTCATTAAGTGGGTCAGGAATTGGAGGGCAAAAGTCAAACGGAAATTCTGTTGCACACACGCGGCTATACAACTTATAAGCAAACAATGGGTATTCAAAACTTGAATCGTTCAGAAGTTGGTTGTGTTTGTATTTAAACTCGTATTCTATTGGTAAATGGAAGGACGGCATCATGTAACATGGAAGAAAATCCTGCAGGTAAAATTCGTGGAAGCACAGCATCAATTTCTCAACATAAATTCTGAGATCTTTCGGACCCATGTCCTCGTAGAGTAAACTGTTGCTTGTGCAATCTTTCAACGCCTCGATGCAGTAAAAAAGGCAAGTCTTCAAAACATACGTGAGTTTTGGTTGACCATAATGAAGAAGCAGCTGTTTTCCAACCATATAAGCTGCTCTTGCCACAGCTGGACAGCACTTTTTCATGAATCGAACCTCTGTCGGTGCAAAGGATATTTTGACAAATGGCTGTGAAAATGGAACCCATGGATAATGTCTTTGAGGTTGCTCAAACATCAGATGGCAACCTCCGTCCCTAAAATTATCATTTGAACTGGGTAATGCCTCTTCTGGCCACCAACCGTCAATTTTAACACAGGAAACAATATCTAACGATATTAGTGTGAACATGTATCTGCCTTCAAGCGGACGATTCAATTTCAGTTGAACAGTATTGCATGGGTAATACGAAGCCGACCCATCTTCAGAACTATGTACTTCTTTATATAATCTTTTTTCTTTCACATAAATCATGCCAACTTCGTTGTTTGGGTCCCACTCGAAAATATCTTGGCCTTTCCAGAACTCTGGTTCACTCAGTACTTGTAAATACAGAATTCTGAAAATACTCGCAATTTCAGCGGTCAGAAGAAAGCCATCACCGTTGAAAAGCTTATCAAAGTCCTCTTCATTTTCAAAACGTTGATTTTGGTATTCAGCATTATTTGATCTTCTTTTCAGGTGAACAAATCCACTTGGTGCCACCGGTGACGGGACAACTTCACACAATTCACTGAGTTTTGTGAGAATTAAATTGAAATCAAATTCGTCTGGTAATCCAACTTTTGTTCCTTCTTCAGCACTGCCAATTAACACAGGCTTACATTCAAATCTCGGATCCTTTTTCCTAATTTCGTTTGACAGACTACTCATGAACTGTCGTACCTTGTCGGACATGTTTATTGAAAACTGATTACGGTAAGAAAATTCTGAATCTTTCCAAATTATACATGGATCAACTTTTTCCTGATTTAGCTGGTCTTCTAAATTACGACGCAAATTACGACTGTTTTGTTCCTCATCTCGCAGTTGTTTAAGATCCTGAGGTATTTTTCCATCAATGTCTTGGATGTCTTCGTTAGCCCCTTGCTCAACAAGTGTCCTGTAGATGTCTTCGCTTTCACAATAGTGCAGAGGTGTTCTTCCGTAGCTGTCTTTTTCATTAATGGTGAGTCTCAATTTCAGGAAATCTATCAACTGAAGTATGTCTTCTGACTTCGAAGTTGGTGCGGCTTTGAAACCGGAAGCATACAAAAAGATGTCCGTTGGATTTACGGCATAATGCAAGGCTGTTCTGCCTCTGTGGTCTTTGGCAATCGCCATTTTTTCAGCTGCTTCTTTGTGAGGACTGCTATTTAAATGATGCATGATGTCAACCTTTTTCCCCAATGTCAGTTCTCGCAGAACAGCAGACAAACGATGGAGTGGAGTTTTTCCCAGTTTGTCGGTATACTGCTGGAAGGTAATATTTGAATAACCTGTGTGTTCGTTCAGAAAAACAAAAGAAGTTGCACCGTATTCCTTAAGCTTCTCAATTGTGTTCTGACTGATCTGGAGTTTTGTCTCCATAGCCACGTCAAGAACTGTGCTACCTCTGAAATCTTTAGCATTTATGTCTGCACGATCATGTGTCATTAGCACGTTCACTGTCTTCTGTATTAAGTTATTATCATTACACTGTGAGCGAAGAACTCTTCCCATCATAGATTGTGCAGCGTATTGGTCCAACACCGCTTGTACCCCTTCTGATGTAACCGCACCAATCATTGCAAGAAAATCACTTGAAGCATCACTGATTAAATTACTTTGGCCGTAAATAACTGCGTGCAACGCATAAAATCCGCGATTATTTTGAATTTCATTCGAGCATCCATATTTCAGCAGCAACTCAACAACATCAACGTGGGCCAATTTGGCTGCCAAAATAAGTGCAGTTTCTCCGTATATATCTCTTGCGTTCAAGTCAACTCCAGCACCGAAGTCGTCTCTCCAATCCAACAGCAGCTGAACAATATGACGGCATCCATGGTACGAGGCCCTCATAAGAGGAGTTTGTCCTTCGCTGTTTCTTGCATTAATATTTGCATTTTTCTTTAAAAGTAGTTTGATAATAGAGTTAACAGCATCTTTATAATCATCGCCGTAATGGTAAAACTCACACATACACTTGCCAGATGCAAGGCTGAGAGCAGTTTCGGATTCAACTGTCAAAGCATCAACGTTAAATCTACCAGACTCAATAAGAACTTGGACAATTCGTTGGAGTGCTGCAAACCATTGAAAATCATTCAGATGTTTGTTTGACTCTTTAAAATGCGCTATTTTCTTTTCTCCAGATTCAATTAGTTCAACTGCGGTATACACAACCGAATGATGATTTCTGTTCCGGAGCTCGATTTCTAAATCAGTTTTTAACAACTCCTCAACTGTGTTGACATCAAGGGATCGAATTGCTGACATAAAGCTCGCACTGATCGTCTGACGCTGATCTAGCCTGCCAAAGTAATTCATATAATCGTGCATTTATTTATATTTTATAGGCATGCTGATATAGGCGTACAATTAGTTGCCGTCAATAAATTGTAACAAATGTGGTCAATTTTGAAATACTAACAGATCTGTACGGTCTACTAGGCCTAATTTATTTCCCATGCATGGCATAGAAAGAGTGCAATAGATTGAAGACATCAAGGCTTTACAATTCAGCATAATAAAACATTTAATAGGGACCTACTAGTTTACTAAATTTAATACAGTTTGCAGTGAGTGATAGTTCTAAAAGCCAGGAAAACCCCTTTCCCATACAGGGTTTAAAGTGGGTGGGGACGCGTGGACAGCGTTCCCACTGCTCACCATGCATGGAACCCTGGAAACATGGGCGTTCCCAATAAAACTTCATCAGCGTTCCCACTGCACACAGTTGGCACTGCCACTGCTCACCCAAACCAACCAACCAACCAACCACTTTAACCACTGCCCTTTCCTGTCCTATAATTTGGCAGAAACAGAGATATTTTAGTCCACTTTTCATTTCCTTCTTTGCTATCTTAATTTTTCTTGAATAAACAAAATTATATATAATATTATATTCTTTCATTAATAAAAATAATAGTCAAACAGTTACAACAAGCTGTAATAGGCATACTGGACTTGCCTTAAATTTCGGAGTTCCCGTCACATGGCTGCTAGAAATTTGATATAGGGCCTACTGGAAATTATTAAAGCCGAATGTGTGAGGTAATTTTTGATTAGATGTCCTATGCTAAAGCTGGTGAGATGTTGCAGAGAAAGTCATTAAGGGATCACATGATGCGTAGCCTATAATGTGTGGGTCCTATGGTTGGTTCATTCAGAGCAGCATGTGTTTAATCTAGTTCTCTGCTTTCTTCATTCAGAGCAATGTTTAATCTAGCCCCGCTAAAAATTGAATTTCCACATCGCAAAACGAGTTTTTCCGTTTTGGGGGGTGGAGTGAGGTTTAAGCCTTGAGCATGTCGAGTGCGGTATAGCCCTAATCATACAGCGGCTTGACTCATTTGGGAGGGGGGGCTTGAGCTTCGTTTGGGAGGGCTTAAAAGCCCCCCCCCCAAGTCCAACGCTAGTTACGTCCCTGGCCACAGTGGCGGATCCAGAACTGTTTCAAGGGTGCGCCAAAATCTTAGATGAGGAATGGGAAAAAGGAAAAAATCGAAATTTCGAAAAATAGTGATTGGTCATTGAGGAAAAAAGTACTTTTCATCCGCCAAAAAAGTTGATGACCTTTTTTAGTCATCGGTCTTTGGCTGAGGAAAAAACCTTTCTTTTTAGTCATTGGTCTTTGGCTGAGGAAAAAGTACTTTTTCATCCGCCAAAAAAGATGATGATGACCTTTTTTAGTCCTCAACTTGACAACCGAATGGGGGGCCACGCCCCATGCAATTTTTCGAATAGGGGGGGCAATATCCTTTACACCCGTATTCGTATTGCTAATTTCAGACCAAATGGGGAGCCACGTCACATGGCAGTTTTCAAGGGGGGCCATGGCCGGATTGGCCCCCCTGGATCCGCCCCTGCCTGGCAACAGCTGCATTTTAAGCTGTAATGCTCTACTTTTTCAGTGCTGATAAGAATTGTCTAAAACTTTAATAAATATACTTGCAACAATAGCAATTTCATTTGGAGTTTCCACATTGTAACGAATTATATCATTTTAAGATGTCATGGTAACAAAATTACCCATTATCTCAGTGCTGATAAAAAAGAGTTATAGTTCAAGATTTCAATAAATAGGCCTAGGATATATAGGACTACATTTAGTAATTTCTTTATGGTTAATCTCTATAATGACTCGGTAGCAAGTAAACATCATGGCGACCAAAGATCCGCTCATAATAGAGCGCGGTCACGTGACGGCAAAAGTAGCCCAATATTTTCGCGGCCTACGGTGATGTATAAGCCAATGTTTTCGCGAAAGTAAGTAAGTAAAAATACCACGAAACGGTTATTTTAATAAATATTAATACGCTTAAATAAGCTAAAGAACACAACAAAATCGATGGACCTTAACACATTGGCCGCCATCTACGAGATATCTTGCGGTAAGCGCGAGATCTCGCGGTAAAAAACCGCGAGATATCTCCGCGGTTTATTACCGCACGATCTCGCGGAGATATCTCGCGGTAAAAAACCGCGAGATCTCGCGCTTACCGCGAAATATCTCGTAGATGGCGGCCAATGTGTTAAGGTCCATCGATTTTGTTGTGTTCTTAAGCTTATTTAAGCGTATTAATATTTATTAAAATAACCGTTTCATGGTATTTTTACTTACTTACTTTCGCGAAAACATTGGCTTATACATCACCGTAGGCCGCGAAAATATTGGGCTACCATTTTGCCGTCACGTGACCACGCTCTATTATGAGCGGATCTTTGGTCGCCATGATGTTTACTTGCTACCGAGTCATTATAGAGATTAACCTTTCTTTATTTATCAAGTTCAACAACTCAATCCTGCTGCTGGACTATAAGGAATAATTACAAAAAGAGTAAAACTGCAAAATTATAGCCTATTTTGTTGCACTGGAATCAGTTTATCTCTATCCCGTATAAGGCAGTCCTGATTCGAATTGCTGAACAAGGCATGTTTATTTAGCAGAAATTGTTACAATGCCTTGTACTGTGAATTTGTACACAAAACAAGCAATTAGAACTAGGACTACCAAGATGTGATCAGCATCTTTGATCAGTATGAATAGCGAGAAGCGCTATGTGTAAAATAATACAGTAGGCTACAACGCAACACAATTTGTTATAATGATGTTGTTTTCCGAAGCGTTCAAGGAAGAAAACATTTTGAAATTTGACAGTCTGAAATTTGAGAGATAGCACTGGAGCGAAGCCATTTCAATTGTACCTGGGATTAATTCCAAGGTTTACAAAACTAATTTTGTATAAATATTAATAATAAATTATGCTCATTATAATATAGCATCATTTCATAAAATAGTAACTAATATTATTATAATCATACAATATTAGTAAATAAATTTTTCACGATGTATTATGACAGTTCAGTACATAGCGGTAATCCTTCACTTTAGCGTCCGAAATTATATCAATGGTTTTAATGGTAGCATCCGATAATATATACTCCGAGTTTAACTGATGGTTTCACTTTAGCGTCCGAAATTATTAATGTCAATCGCCTCATTCAATATTTGCTATCCAGCTTCTATTTAGATAACCATTATTTTTTTATGAATCCTGCTCAAATTTAAGCAACAACATTTTCATCACACCAACTCCGATTTAAGCATCAACCCGGCTGCGATTTAAGCAAGAATATTTTCAGCAATCCAACTCCAACTAGGCATGAATATTTTCATCTATCCAGGTAGCCTACCATTTGGCATAAATATTTTCATCACAATCCAGCTTCCATTTAAGTAAGTTTCTGCAAACATTCGTAAGTGAACGCGCTATTTTGAAACGACGAGACGCTGAAAACGCGAAGTGTATAATATTGGATTCTATCTTGAAATAATTTCGGACGCTAAAGTGAAGGATTACCTAAATAGCTGATCAGCGACAGCTAGGCCTATGAATACAGAAAAAGGAACCGAAAGCAAGAATTCGTACCTCGACATTCTGGCTGTGAATTATTGTTTCGTGTGCTTCTACGTATGATGACGGATTGACCTCATTCGTGGAAATCCTGTTGGCATTTGTTAGTTGTCTCCACCTGAGACGGAGGCGGCAGTACTTCTTATAAGATACGATTGCGCATAAGCCTTACATGTTTCTTGACTTTCTTATAGTAGGCTTAGTAGGATCTAATGTGGGGCATAGCCGCATAGGCCTAATTGTATCGCTATTCACTGTCGGATATATTATGGTGGTTATAATATAGGCCCTAACGGTTTACTGGTTCCATCTAGCACGTGGTCTTTCCAGATCGAGGGAACTCCCGGGCATATATCGCTATAACCACCTAGCCTACTAGCCTATCTCAAGTGCTCAACCCACTCAGTTGCCAGAAGGCCAGATAAGAGAAATAGTCTGAAATACAGACAGAACTAGGCCAGCGGAAATTTTTACACAGAAGTCGAGGAGGACGATAATTAATTAATAATAATTATTATTCTCTTTCTCGATGGGCTAATTCCTCAACATGTATCAACATTGATTTGAGTGCATGTGTTGCCAATTCTATTATTCTAATTTGCCGTAGGCCTATATCTATGTTGTAAGGCGAAGTCGAATTCTGTGGCGCGGATGTCGCGTTGGGCGTAAATCTGTCGCGGTCAAAGGTTTTTAATCTAAATATATTTAATTCACGAAATAATTTGTTTAATCTTCGTATGCGAATCTGGAAGTCATCGTGACTATTGTCAGCTCTCAATTCACTTTAAAACCCGAGTTATAGACATTTTAAATTTCGATGCACATCGATAGCGCCTATTATAGCCCTATAGGGCCTATACAGATATTTTAAGAAGCGATTTAACCTTGCGCCGCCATTATTTAGCAAACGGTTGCATGACGTCATTCTTGACGCTCACAGTATTAATCAAGTTATTAATAGGCACTCTTAGTGCATAAACCATAGACTAGAGAAAGGAAAATGTAAATGTGGAAGGGTGTATGTGTGTGCGTTTGTCCATAATTATACGCCTACGGTTTCACACTTTCACAGCTATTGATCACCAGAACGACCCCTGCAGTGAAGGGGTTGGTGAATGAATTTAGCTAACAACGGAGGCCTGCGCGGGGGCGAATGCGGCCAGGAACGTCACGCCCACAGTCAGCCGGTTTTGGTTGTGGGAGGTGGTTAACAAAAAGTGTGCAAGGGCTAAACAAAATGTTCCGGACAACGCCTGTTACATCAGAGGGTTGGAGTCTGGGTGGGGTCGGGTAAGAGTGATCGAGGAAAGGGCGTATCGGTTGGGGTGGGGTGGACCGTTGGTGATGCGGGGTGATGCGGGGCAGGAGCGGTGAGCGGATGCGGAAGGGGTTGGACGAGGGCTGGGGTGGGAACGGTGAGCAGGGTGGAAGCGAAGCGGGGCGGTGTGTGGGTGCGGAAGGGAGTGAGGACGGGGGAGTGGTGAGCACGGTGGGAGCGGTGAGCGCGGTGGAAGCTGGGTGGCGTGGAAGGGAGGCGAAACCCTAAATTTCCCGGGAAACGCCGGGTACCACGTCTAGTAGGCCTAATGCTATAAGACTTAGTCAAATTGCCCAGCCTTAACTTAGGTTAGGCCTAAGTGTTTTTTGTGACTGTTAATAGTAGAGAATATGATAGGCATATAGAGAGTAGGCCGGTGTCCCGTGACAGTCTCCCTCTAACATTGCCCCCTAATATCCTCCCCGGATTCATTTCTAAACATTCTCTCCGGGCGGATCTGTTTCAGAACAAAATCGCTCCCTGGATACTAAGCTTATATTCTGAAAAAGTCTCCGCGGGGGGGGGGGGGGGGGGGAGGGAGAGAATATTTCTTCCGCCGTTAAATGGGCTAGAGTCGCATAAAATTTATAAATGAGCACGTTAAACCGTTAGTTTACGTTGCTAAATTATTCATCGAGAATTTTTATAGTTTTATATCAGAAATTTTCGTCCATTAGCCTACAGAGTTTCAGCCAGAGGAGGGGGGAGACATTTCTTTCTTAAATCTTTTCTAAGCAAGGCATTCATTTTGCTCATTGTGGAAAGATTCTTTGCATGGATTATTCTTTACCATGGCTAACTCAAACTGAAATCTTTTGTATTCCAGCTTTAGGTAATGTATATTTAATATTATAATGTCGTTGCTATTAGGCCTATGTTCACAGCACTATTGACAGGTGACTCAATTCTGGCCACAAGACCAGAATTAGGCAAAGTGGTCAGAATTGAGCACTTTTGTATGCCTGTATACATAAAAATTAACATTTTAATGAAAATAGCAGAATTAGGCTATTTTTCAAACTGCTTCAAATTGATTGACTTCGATAAAATTAATATCTATCCATATTTACTAGAGTTTAAGTAAAATTTATTAGAAGTTTCCCGATTTTAGCATATTTTTTACGTGGCCAGAAATTGGTCACTTTACCACACTCTTTTAAATTTGTTACGTCACTTCAATAATTATGAAACATGCACGATGTAAGAAATACGATGGTGATCGCACTTACGTAGGCCTATGTCTTGTATTTCTTATATCGTGAAAACATTCATAACATTAACAATTGAAATTATCATTATTTTGGTTGACCTGAGGTAGGCCTACCGGTAAAAAAAGTAAGTAAAGACATCCCAGGCGCTCATCTCCTTTTCTAGGCCCTTGAGCCGGTGTCGCGTGACAGAGCATCCCCCCCCCAAAAGTCTCCCCCCGGAGACTTTATTTCGAAATAGATTCTCCCCCGGAGGATCTGTTCTAGAATAAATTCGCCCCCCGGAGACTATATTCTGAAATAAAGTCTCCGGGGGGAGAGAATATTTCCTCCGCCCACGAAACAAAGTCTCCTCCGTTGATCGTGAAATCGGCTACAGTCGCATAAAATTAATAGATAAGCATATCAAACCGTTAGTTTACGTTGCTAACACAATAACACGTTATTTAACAGGAACATATTTACTTTTACACCAGAAAAATGTCTTCCAAAACAGATTTTCAGCCAGGGGAGACTCTGTTTCGGGGGGAGACTTTGTATCGGGGGTAGACTTTATTTCGTGACACCGGCAATGGACCGTATTATGGACGAATCCCAATGTCCTGGGCACGGGGCCAGTAATTTTCCAGGACTTGCCGTTTACTTCCCAGCTTACGCTGGTACCAAATTATACTGCTTGGTGACAGAGGCACGTGTGCATAAACAACTTGCCCAAGGTCGTTACCCGGATTCGAACTGCAGCCGCCCACTCCGTGAGCGTTACCTTACCGCTCAGCCACCAGGTCCCACTAAGATAAACGTGCCTGTCCACAACTTAGGTGAAGCCTAATTTTCTTCTACATGCATACCACTCATCTTCCCCATTCTTGTTTCATGCAAATTCCCGATTAACTAGACTGCTGCAATATAGGATCAACCCAAAAATCAACCACATTCAAATTGCCCCCGAATGCTCACGCTCACGTCAAAATAAAAAATACTCCACCACAGTCCTTAAATCATTTCACTGGTTTAAAATACTTCATTGAATAGCATAAAAAAATTTCCACTTAGGCCTACATTCATACAACACACATTAAACCTCCCAACCATCCCATCTTCACCCGTCATACATGATCCTACTGCATTTTTCACCTCCCCAACACTTCTCCACCCTCCCGTCATCTCAACACTAAAATATGCAAATTGTTCCATAGCTGTTCCTCCTTCTTGGAGCAAACATGATACATCGTTTCCATCCTATCAACACTCACCAACGTAACCGCATCTCTTGCAATCTCTGCACAGGTCTTTCACTCAAAACTGAAACCTGCTGCTCGTTCACAAATCACATTCTCATCCATCTGTCCCACAGTTTCAATTCTAAACAGTAAACACCATCCACTGTAGCTGTCCGAGTGACCTTAGTTTGACTGAGCGCAGGCCTGTGAATAAGCCGGTTCCAGCAACTGGATTCTTGGGTGATGTTACAGTATCCAGTTACTGGAAAGGAAAAGTAACTATAGTTATCTACAAACAGTTACTTTAGAAAAGAAGTAACTAGTAACACTAACGGTTTACAGTGAGGTCTACAGTGAAGTATTTCCAGGTTGAGGGAAGAGCAACAAAAGTTTTATAGAGAGTGATCTGCATGAGCATACAACTCTGCAAAAACATCGTTTTAAAATGAAAACACAAAATAGAAATAAAGGCAAGAAATGCTATATATGTATATTGAGAAAAACACTGATCAGTGTAAACAGTCAGTAAATGAAACATTCTTACGAAAATGAACAAGTTCTCGAATTGAGTTTTGGGATTTCAAACATTGCAGTTCAAAATTCCTCATTTCGGAGGCAATAACTTAGTGGTTCACGTGCTGTCAAAGATTTTACATAAATTACTTTCATTAACCTGGTAACAATCAACATCTACCAAGTCACTTTGGTGAAGCAATAAGTTAGAAAACCTCTCACAAAGTCTGTCGTCTCCACTAATTGTCCGCTACTGGTTAGATTCTCGCAGATGGTACATTTGTCCTCGTCAGAATTCAAAAGACTTTACAAGAACAAGAATTAAATAGCAAACTTCTTCCTAAATAATTATGCTAAGGGTACGAACAGAGTGAACACTGATCTAAAAAACACAACACTGTAAACAATGGATACAGTAATTATCAAGACTAGTGGGACTATACAACTACCGTAATCCAACTTGAGAACATTTTATAATTTCAATGCACGAACGCAAATGGCATGCACTCCACAGGACTTGCAGCAAAACAAAATCAACAAGCAAAATAATTTGCGATCTGACGGCTAATCTCTCATTTCTATGATTAACACACTGCATGGATCATTTCGTTTCATTACGTTTCTCGGGTGAAATGCCTTAGGATCTGCGTTTGCACCATAATGACAATTGATGCCTATTTAAAAGCACATCGTGGGACACCAGCTTTCTCATTCGCAAGTGCTGCATCAAATCATGCTGAGGAGTTGTTGGAAATAAGATAGAGATGTCTGATTCAACTGATAATGCGGTATATGACAGGATGGGCAGCAGAAGAGACAGTTGGCAAATCTGCATGGTGGAAGTGGGAGACCATAAATAAAGTGAGGTATGATGTTGATCTACATTGTGTTAGTGTGCAATGCAAAGGCATCCACCCAATGGCTGACGAAAAAGCCATACATAAATCAGATGAGATGTTCAATTATTGGTCCAGTCGAGAGTTAAGATGCCAATTAAGGCAGACTGTAGTGGATTCCGATAAAGGTTTCATATCTTGCGTAGTATTTTCAATAAAATGCGGTACAGCAACCCGTTCATAGAGACTATATTATAAGAAACATGAACTGCAAAAGTCAAGTTTTTGCTATGATCAACTCTCATCACACCATAAGAGCATCGAATCTACTGAACAAACACACATATACGATGATAAGCCTAAGGTCTGGGACAATTGGAAATAATCTGGTTGAATAACACGTGAACATGCCTTGGCAGTAATGGCACAACTGCCAAGAAAGCAAAAAACATTTGACCACTCAGTTCACAAATTTGACCAAAATGACTTAAACTTTGAACTTCCATCAAGTAAGATCATATAATGTCGTGAACAGTAAGTTGAATATCAATGGTCAATGTGATCTCAACTCAAATCATTAATCACGAACACCGAGATTGAAACAGGTGCATAACTCTTCGTCTTGTAAATTTCCAACATGTAATGGTGATTAAGACCTGTATATGAAATTGGCACACACATTTATATACATGGTAGGACAGGCTACAATTGAGCAAAATAAGAAACAAACCTTGGTAGAGTTCTAGTGGAGATAATATAATTTATGAACACAAAACAAACGTAAAGATGAATAATGTAACGTAATGACGACAATTTCTTCAGTTCAAATCATATCAATTCAGCTTTTGATTTGCGTAAAGTCAAGTTCTGCATCTTCATTACGAAGATTTCGTATGCTGTACGAATTACCTGAAAACAGAAAGACATAAACAAATTGCTCAGTATTATTAATGAGTTAGCAATACGTTGTTACAGGGAGGTAGTCACAAAATCTCATTCACTACAAATACTTCTAGTGTTAGTTATGATCAGAAAAGGTAATGAAATGACCTTGTTGAATAGTGGCAATACTAAGGACGAATTCTAAATACTGTGGTTGGCTAAGTTCATTTCGCACAGCAAAAGCAGAGATAATCTCAATGAGATTCCCTTGCTCAAACAGAAGCAAGTGCAAGGACTATAGTCCAGTAAGTAAACATTTTGACTCACATACTTTGTGTAATGCGATAAAAAAATTCAGAGTTTCAGAATTTTCCAACACTTTACCATAAACTACACAACATAATTATGATAACTCAACTTATAAATATATGTTCAATTAACCCTATAGCAGAAGCCGATAAAGAACAGCGCCTAATCCAAGATCTTAATTAAACGCTTACCAACTGGGACAAAAAACTTGTCCCTTGATTCAACAACGAAATTTGTTTGATGAATAGTCACTTCAACTTTTCCGTGGATTACATGGAAGAGCTGAATAATAAAAAAACAAACAATAAAAGCATTTCATTTTCAATGTAGCAATTAGAAATAAATTTCTTATTATAGAAGTTCTTTTGCCAATTGTTATGACAGAAGACCCTGGTGGTGACCCTGTTTCCTGTCATGACCCTAATATCGTTAATTCTTATGATATCCATCATCATATTAATAACCACAGAAAGGAATCAAGATATGCTTGGATCAAAATGTTGAGATAGCAACTCACCATCTTAGGCATGAGCAACATATCACAATTCCTAAACACACTGATGATTGTGGATGTCTCAATCTCATTATGCAACAATACGACTGCAGCCCAGTTACAGTCAATACAAAACACCCATCAATTTTAGAAAATTTATGGCTGGTTGACCTGCACCAATCTGCTTTTAAAATTGATTACAATATGAAACTGAAAGTCTTGGCTCACCTCTCAGATTGAGGTTCTGCAATCACTATGTTTGTATGTGCACTTGTTATAGCGCCCCTTCAAGCTCTCTACTCAGAGGCGCTCCCGAATGCAGAGCGGACACTGCATCGGAGTTTCACGCCGAAGCGCTGAGCAATTGTGAGTGAAGGACTTGCCCAAGGTCCTTACGCGGCGAGGTGGATTCGAACCTTCCGGCTCCAAGGCAAAGACGCCACCACTACACCACCGCGCCCCACAAACTATGGTTCTGTCTAATCAACAGATTAATATTATATCTCAGAATACAATTCTGCTTAGAATGAACAATCAAACGGTGCATTATGACAAACTATCGAATTTTCCAGATCTATAACACCAGCTCATCTATCATTATCATCATCATTCTCTTCGTTATTACCACCAATGTCCACCATGTCATCACCCCCACATATTTCAATTATAGAAATGATGCGTTAGGATTAAAAACTTCACCAACATCAATGAAAACGTTGGGTGCTCAGCACAACAAAACAACCAACAACAAAGTAATACAGCAACTTACCATGGTGTCATTTTGGACAAACTGCATCTTCTTGATTTGCAGAGGTCGAATGATTAGAGTACCGCTTGCAAATGTCTTCTGACGAATTGGCTTGCATAACAACAGAGGCTCATCGTCGCTTGGCGGCTTACCCGAAACACCAACCATCTTGGCTTGATCCACTGTTTTCACACACTCTGATGTTTAAACATGAAAACAATAACACTCTGTCAAATATATGGTTATTGGTTAATCTACATTTAAACCAGAGCCCTGCGCCGACTTGAGACTATCGGTGGCGACCGTAATTCTAATCAAATCACAAGATCCACAAAAGTTTAAGCGTTAAGTGCACAGTTCCAAAAGTCAAAACGAATAGGTAACATCATGAGTTTCGTAGCATTGATGCAAAATCGCCAGAAAAAAATCGAAGTAGATAAGCAAAAGAATCTACTTTGCACTGATGCAACAATTGTTTTCACAAAATCATGCAAAAGTTGAATAAAGCAACAAAAAGAAATAAACAAATAAACGTGGCATCGGTGGCGGCATGGAGTGTTCTTACCCATGAAAACTTCTTCCTGAGTTTGTGGATTAACCACTTTTATTTCTGTCTGTGTCTTTGATAGAAGTGAGTGTGAAAGATCAGCATGAATGGACAGCCTTTTTCGCTCAGCATGCCTCTTCTTTCTGGCAGGTTTCTCTTTACCATTCATCTTCATAACTAGCGGAAAAACAACAAATCATCAAAGATGCACAACATAATTCTTCTTTTTCATTTGAATTTCTGATTATTTTGACCAGAAAGTACTGGTAAAATGGAAATGATAACTACTTGGTAACAGAAACAATAATATTTTTTTAAAGATGCTACCAACATCGCCTCAGATTTTATATGAAGATGTGTGCAAAGGTGCAACAAGTTAAACCCACTAACAATTAGTCAAAGTTACAGCAGATAAACTTGTATCCCTTCTCTTTGACTTGATTAAAGTGTAGAGTTCTAACTCTTTTAATTAAGTTTTTGGCATGTTTCTTTATTTAAATGACAAGACAAACAATATTTACTCAGCAAGAGCAGGACTGATGGAGATTAAAGCACATTCTAGAAACATGAAGCAGGAATCAAAATTCCCAAGTTGAGAACAGTGATGAAGAGTTAAGGCAACCAACATGATCCTGTGGCTGAATGAAAATCTAAGAAATGAATAGTTCAGTGTACTGGACCAAAAAGAAAAATATGTCATACCAAATTTCTCAGCAACTTCTTGATTTGATTCCAGATTTGGACTGTAAATTCCAGCAACAACAAATCCTAAAGAAAAATCAAATCAAATCAGCATTCTATTTCCAATTAAATTACGGTACTCTTTTACATTTTACCTTAAACAAATGTCATGACATCATGCCACAAACCTGAAAAGAAACATTCAGGTGATGTAATGACTGCATAGCACGGTCACTTTGAAATTATCTCTTTCTGAACTCCTTTTGACATATCTTTGTGAGACATCAGTCAAAATACAAAACTAGCCATTTCCGATCAAGTGCCATTAAGCCCTGATATATTTGGTTGAACTTGTTGAAGATAATCATAGGTTTCCTTCTATCATGAACCACTTTTCAAACACACTTTTGTTGGTTACAGACCTAGGAAAAACCACTCAATGTTTCATCTTTAAAGCCAAAGCTGACATTTGTGTTTCCCACTTTGGTCATGTCCATCACAGACAGCTACCAACAATTTCAATTGCATCTGAAATCCTAGAAGACACATTCCTATGAAGTCAAAGAAATTTCCTATATGCTTTTTCCAGCAATAGGAGAACTCCAGACCTAGTACAACTCAAGAGTCGGCTTAAAAGTTGTCGGCACAATTCAGATTCCTGTTCTGTGCTGTTCATAAATATTTTCACGCAGAAAAATCCACACAAAGTTCTTTTATTTTCTCAGACAGCTCTTCTCTAAAAGATTAGCTCAAGACAGTGAATGGACATATACCTCCAAAATAAAAAGTATAAACATTGATTGCCTTCATGTTTTAATTGCATGATGCTTGTAGTTCAGATGTGAACAGTCGTTTAAATATCAATTCCTGATTTTTAGTTCAGATGCACAATGATGAGAACTTGTATATTTTACACGCTTTTTATATAAACTGCTGAAGCACATAGACACCACTCAAACCAGATTGTATATTTTTAAAGCATTTAAGACAGATATCTAATTCAGTGTTCAAATCTCTTCAAAACACTGAAATAATTATGTCACATTAATCAACCATTTTGTCCCATTTGGGTTGTGAAAATGTTGTTGCCATTCTAATAACTTTTTCATAATAGTTGAACTCAGGCATAGAAGACTGCAGGTATAATTCTGAATATCTTTATTACAATGGTAGAATTTTTGGAATTTTTTGTCGCTCTATTAATAGATACAGCGTTAGGGACTTAACATATTAGCATCAGGAATGTTACATTTTCAAGAAGTGTAAAACTTTATACTAAAAATCACTTTACATGCCAAAAAGAACTTCCTGCAGCGGCATGTGACGTCCCTGCATTTTCAACACTTTCAAAATATATTCAGTTCAGTGAAGAAACCTCACAGAAGAATGAACTTTGTCAGAGATACTTTTATAATAATACAAGCCCGTTTTTGAGCAATTCTTCTGCCATAGTATTCAGAGGCCAATTTAAAAAGTCTAACATCAAGTTTTGTTTACCTTGTGTACCTCTTTTCAACGGTGGAAAAGTTACCTGAATGTGACCAAGAATCAACCTCCAAACACGTGAAAACAACCAACCTTGTTAGATGGGCAAAATATGTGCCATTGTTCACATGCAGCAGGGCTGACCAAGTAAATACTAGGGCTGTACCGAACATTTGCTTCGTATTCGCTTCGAGGTTGAATAGGGGGGGTCAAATGGCTATTTGGTTCTGGGCCGAATAGTAGTGGGCGGAATGAAATACGAAAAGTGGCCGTAACGATGTCTTTGCCCATACCTTCTTATCTTGCTATATAATATATATATATTATAGATTGGTAATACTCATGTTAGGGAAAGGCATCTAGTTACTAATTATAATGAATATTATTGCAATGATTTGCTTAATTAATGGATCAGTACTTCCGACCAGTACATATGGGGAAAAGTTGATTAATTTAGGGGAAGTTCAATATGATTCACGGATACGATGTGCGGTGGCATCTTCTAATTGGACGATTCAACGTGAGGCCGGTGGAAAATATTCTTCTGCTACGCATGCGCACTGGGCAGTTGCGGAAGGCAACACGAAGAAGTGGATGGTCGGCTGGGTCGATGGCTGATGTTTAGACGCCGACGGTGTTGGTGCGGAACATTCGGACGGTAAGATTTCCGTAACGGTGACAGTTAATTGGACGAATAGTTCATCGAGTGCAAGAGTAAATCGTCATTGAGTTCGTAAGACAGTAAGAGACAGCATCGAAACTTACAAGTGACGGTGTCAGAGCCATGACTAAATGGACGTCCGGAAGAACTCTGAACTGTTGCATCTCGTCGGTTTTAAGTTGCGAGAACTTAGTGAAGGTAATGTGGAACTTACAATGGATGGTGTTATCGAACAACAAGAGACATTCGTTGTTCAAGTTGGAGCTAGTTGTGACAAGCGGTCACGGCTATTTGAGAAGAAACGTGCGGCACAGATCATCAAAATCAGAAGAAGAAATCAACTACATAAGCTGTGGATCACGACGGACAATGAAGATGGAGAAAGCCTTTGCTTTGGTGAGATCCATTTTGAACTAAAGATTCATCGTGGGAGGGTAGAAATACGTCGTTCAATATCATTACAATAATGCAAGACGTACTGGTCTAAGTAAGATGTAGGGCTACATTAGCTCAGACAACCTGGCTTCGCTAAGCAATTAGATTGTAGTGAGGGTTAGGACCGTTACGGGGGGGCGCGACATGACATCTGTTTCTGCCCACGAGCAGACTGTAAAGTAACTATCTCATTAACATAACATATGCTGTGGTTGCAGCCAGGCTTTGCCAATTGCCTGGAACATGGTTTGGCAGTGTCAGTAGTCTCATTCTTGTGTACAGTGACTGGATGTAATCGGCAGACCTATCTTGTACACAATTCATATTCAGCAGAATAGTTGTTCTAATTACTGGTATTCATATTCGGTCGAATAGTGATAATCAAACACCTGTTCAGTACAGCCCTAGTAAATACCATCATAAAATGCCTCGCTTGCTCCCTCAGGCATAAACCACCTGCAATCGGTTTCAAGCACTGCTGTAGCCAACCCTATTAGCAGGCGTGTATCTATTGGCAGCTTCACTTGTGAAGAACATGATGGTTGCCATCTCAAACACATAAAGACACAATGAGTGGAAGGTCTTATAGAAACTATCGGTATTCTGCAAGTGGTGACCATCCATATCGTCGCAGATCATTTCGTCGCAGATCATTTCGTCGCAGTCATATAGTCATAAATTATTTGGTCGCGAGTCAATTGGTCGCCCTCTATATCGTCGCAGACAACTAATCGCAATCATTTGGTCGTATTGGTCGCAAATTTCGTCGTAAGGAGCGTCTGTCACAGCAGACTTCGAGTCGATGTATATATAAACCCAACAATACAAGGTACACCTAGTGATCGCAACAATGTGTCGACGTATTTACACTTAAAAATACAAGGTACACCTAGTAGCCTAATCGCAAGAATGTCGAAGTTAACGTTTGTTACGAGTAGCCGAGAAAAACAGAAGGCAGTCTATGAGGGTATATTTATACAAAGAAGAGAGAAGTGAGCGGGAAGACATACTGGCGATGTGAAATAAGAACGTGTAATGCACGAATGCATAGTACGTGAGACGTGGTTGCGAAAAAAACTGCGACAATATTATTTGACGACGCCATGAAAAACGACGGACTGAATACGACGATTTGAATGCGACGAATTATGTTGCGACGATTTCATTAACGACGATATAAATTGCGACGAATTGATTACGACGAGATCATTTACGACCAAATGATAGGGAACCCTGCAAGTTCTGTCTTGCAGGCTGCTGACATCTCCTCTCGACAAAATCTGCAGTTCAACGTCATTTCATGCGAGGCCACAGATCTCTTCAAGAAGCGGCACAAGATTACTCGATAATCGTTCTCATCACAACTTAATCAATTCAACCGAAAAGTTTCCTATGGCTGTCCACCATTCTCGAATAGCTTGCCTACTTACCTGCTATAGAAGGTTCTTAACCTTTCTTTGTCTTCCATCAGCATTTGAAAGTCATTCTGTCTGCTCATGGTCTTTTTATGGTGTCAGGGTCGGGAATGCATCTGAAGAATTGTCCTTGAAAAGAAGCTAAACAAGATTAAGATAACGATCGACAGCTGATGACACACGACTTCTCACAAATTCATTCGATGAAGTCGAAATATCGTCCAAAAAAATGTCGATCAGAACATGTTGTTAGCCGAACTTTTTTACGCCGCATCAGGCACATGTATTGGTAGATCCAAGCATCTGCAGCTGAGACTACCTGCACGTCCAGTTTGACTGCACGGCTACTAACGGTTGGTACGCATAAAGATCGTAGCAACACAACAGTCTTGCTGACAAGAATAACGAGGATGTAGTCTTATTGGGCACTGTGCAATCAAATACACAGACTGCGTCACCAGCTACAAATATGAACTTGCCATTCTTAAAACATTACATCATCACTACATTGGTGTAGTGATGGTGTAATGTTAGTTTTGACCTTGCTATTTAGGTCGATTTTATTTAATTATGGGGAATGTCAACATTGATTCTTACAGTTGACGGCATAGTTAGTGGAAATTGAGGTAGGTCTCCACAAACATGAATGGCTGTGAATACCAACCTCGATAATACAATTTATTTTGTTTTCATGGAAAGGTTGACACAGACGCAACTAGATACACATACGAATTCATGTGCAGCAAGTCGCATCTGTGTAAATCTATCTCGATGAATAAACAAACATTGATTGATCATTGCATATCATTTTAAAAGATCTTGATCATCGCATATCATTTTAAAAGATCGTCCAGTATTTCTTCCATAAAACTTTTTTTACCCATTTAACTTTTCTCTTTCATCAGTCTATTATCTGTCTGTTGCTATCTTTATACTTTTATAATCCATAAAAAATGTTTTGTTTCTAGCAAAAGTACATCAACAGGAGTTTCTAAATCTTCCTAACTTTGGCATTTCTACAAGATCTATCCCAAGTAGATGTCTTAGTGCTCACATGCTACAGAAGCACAATCCAGGATAAGCTAGCTTCAATGTGTTCATAATAACATGTCCACAAATAAAACAACCAAAGCAAATAACAGCAAACACAACCTTGTTTAACCCTTTAATGCTGGAGGGTATAGGATTTCCCATGCCATTTACTACCATCTCGGCATTAAAGGGTTAACACCAAAACAACATTTTATTCACTGAAATGACTGTAATCTGAACAAACCTGATTCTCGACGTTCGTAGTGGATTCTTTCATTGCGAAACCAGTCCAAAGCCTTCACACGTGTTCTTCGAGATCTACGCATACCTTCGCCATTGCTGCCCTCTGGTGGGTCTGTAAAAGAAATCTCCTGCTGAGAATAGCTGCTACAAACAAAATCTGGCTGTCTAGAATTCTTTATCTGTTATCCAGCCATGAAATCAATCTTAGCACATTTTAAACGTAAAAATCGCCCAATTTTGGAGTAGGGTTAACCCTTTAATGCCGGAGGGCATAGGATTTCCTATACCATTTACTACCATCTCGGTATTAAAGGGTTAATGAAGGAGGAAGATGGAAACTGAATCTTTATCACATGATCACTATTATTGCTAAAGTAACATGGATGGAAAAAGTTGAAATTATAAATAAAACTTATTCAAATTCACTACTTTAGGCAGCATTAAAAATTACTCACAAATTTTGCGCAGCTTTTGTTTTTCTGCCTTCTTGGTACTGATAGTAGCATCAAAGTAATGCTGTCGACTCGCCACTGATAATCTGGTCTGAGGTGTCTTGGCCACATTCCGCTGATTTATTCTGGGCATTTCATTCTTTTCAACACCTGCATTAAAATAAGCAATCAATCAATCAAATCTTTATTGAAGCCTTTGCCAATAACCACTTATAGCCACTCAACCACCACTCATTCATTCGTGCCCTTTAAATTGCATGCCTCAGCTCAATCCCCAAAATTTCTGCTCTTTCAGCAAAAGGCAAACCATGTAGAAAAAGTAAAGTTAATACATGGCATGCAAACACAATGAATCATCTTAAAAGCAACTTACAGATCTGTTTCTGTTATCACTCTTGATCGTTTGACCCAAAAGTCAATCACCAACGATTAATAGTACCGCACAGTGTAGTTTATATAAATGGAATATCACAAGCACTTGAGATACGTCAAACCGTATAAAGGACAAGTATTATTGATATCATGGACCTCCTAGTTCATTAATTATACTCATACTGTAGCTTATGGGATAAGCAACTCATGGCCTATGAGTGATAACAAATGTGACAAGCAAAATGAGGATATCTAAACTAGTGTGCTTTAAGAAAGACTGAAAAATATGCTTGACTCATGTTACTCTGTGCTTGTGGCATGCTACATGCCTTTGGTCAGTTTTGAAAGACACGTATCCACACTGATTAGTCCAGAGCCTCTGAGAGGCCCTTTACAAGTGGTCTGTTACATTACACTACTCTTTAAGGTGCTACTATAGAGCTGAGCAAGAACTTGCAGCACTTCACGGTGATTTAATAGCCCTCTTTGCCTGCTCAGTGACAATGCAGAGTCGTTCCTTCTATGAGGTTGGTCCAACAACCTGGGATGGGCTTCCCTTAGCTAAATGACATCTCCCAAACTGTTCTCAGTTTCACTGACTGTTGAAGACAGCCATTTTTGCTTGGTTTAGGCCAGGAGCACCTCAGAGTAGAGATTTTTAAGGGGTGCTATACAAATTTTGATCGATAGATAATACATGAACTTGTGAAGCAGAAATGTAGAAACGTCATCATGCAAGCATTTGCAGTAAGGAAATACAAGGAAATAATAGTTCTCAAGTTTAAAATTAGTACACATTTTCCAGCAATTTTCCAGAACATATTGGGATAACCTATGAAAGTCATAATTTTTCATACAAGGACTAAATACAGTACTAATTAATTAATTACCATTAGAAATTGTAACGATTGACTCCTCCTGAAGAACTCCGCTCTTCTTCCTCTGCTTTCTTTTTCCCGCTGAATCATCAGTCGGCAATTCAGATGAATTCTGAGCTTCGACGAGCGTAAGATCATTGCCTAGAATCATTTAACTCGGTTGAAATACGATGTAGTAAGCAAATAGCAACAGTATTTTTCTGATTTTTAATCCTGGAGCTGGGAGTGCATCTGAGAAGTCCCCTTGAGATGCTATATAAATTCATATATGAATGAAACCTACACTGCCAAGTTGTACATATGTGTCTCAGCGCGTGGCTGTCAACTCACTAGATTTTCATGAAGTACACGCTCGTCATTAAAGTGTTATTAAACCAAGTGATCATAACACGTGGACATTGGCCAAAACAAATATAAGCTCTTAACGAGAAAATAATGGCTAATTCAAAAAGTTCAACCATCTACGAAATAAACAACAAGAAATACGTAAAATCAAGAACTTTATGAGCAGCCAGCCAAATGAACAGGACAAAGACAAAACAGAAGCAAGAATATACTTAAAACAATGGAAAAATCAAGTTGGTTTGTATCACTAAATGTATAATAGTTTTGGACATCAGCAGGAAAAATTCTTACAACAGCAACTGGCTACAGAAATTGCAGGAAATCAATACTAAAAATATATAAGTTAGAAATTCAAGTTGGCATGCCTATTTTGTACAAGCTTAAGTCATGCTAAAAATTGTTATGGTGTTACTAAAACTAAAACTGACAAACATGAAGTGCTTACGAGGCGGCAACTTAATGAAGAAAACATTTTTAATAAAAATGCTTCATGACGTTTCATTTAATGTAAACAAAGGTGCGGTTATGCAGCTTAAGTAAAGAAAATATTATTTACTTAATATAAATGATAAAACAAGAAATCTTCATTACTACCTGGCGTCTTGTCCTCTGTGCGTGCAACCAGTTGCCTCTCAGTTTTCTTGCCACCTGCAGACTGCAATGAAACTGGGCTTAGCTTCTTCTGCTTCTCGTTGTGAAGAAGAAGGCTACTCTTTCGCTTAGCCACAGTAGCTGCACGTCTGCTGGACCGCTTCATAGTTTTCGGTGTTGAGATGTACTGATCCATCTTCCTGCCCAAATGTGTCTTCTTTGCTGGTTCAATATTGGAAACATTGTCCAACGCACTGCTCTGGCGTGGATCAGAAACCATTATTCTATCAGTCGCCTCCTCGCTCATCTGACCACACGTGATCATTAAATGTTCCGAGTGTCTGGTCTGCGCTTCTTTCGATACAGTTTTATCCTTCTTTTGTGAATTATAACTGCTGCCTGTGACACGTTCATTGATAGGTATCGGATCTAAAGCCGTCGTGTGTCCATTGTGCTTGCCTTTCTTCTGTTTCTTTGTTCTCTCTGGGACAATAAGCGGTTGAGCAATTCGCTTATTTTTACCCATAGCACGCTTATTTTTCTTAAAAGCATCAGTTAAACTCTTCATTATAGTTTTCTCGCTAGATGGAAGACCCTCTCTCTTCTGATCTGTGCCTACTACCACCTTTTTGACAGTGTTCGTCTTGTGCCCTGGTGTTTTGCCCTCTCCGCTCCTTTCCTTTGTTTCTTCGCCTGGGCTTCCTTCGCATTCCGAAAGTATAACCGCCTTTCTTCTTTTTTTGCTAACAATGAGAGCATCCAGCATATCCTCATCTTCCTCCTCCACCTCTGTTTCAGCAACTGGCTGAGGTTGAGCTGCAGTCCTCCTGCTGCTGAAACGTCGATTCCCCTTTTCAGTCGACAAAGCTCCATCTTCTTTTTGCTCACTGACATAACAGTTGTTGCTCGTCTGTGTTCTCTTCCGTCTCTTCCTTAAAACGTCTGATTGTTGACTCTCTCTTGTACCTTTGTAACCCTTTCTTGCCTTTGGTCCGGTCTTTGGTCCGGTCTTTGCTACATCCTTTGCTACATCCTTTACTACATCCTTTGCTACATCCACAGACATCGCTTCATCTTGCTTCGTCGTTGTTTCAGATGATGGCTTATTATTTTTTACGTTTTGGGCAAAATCTTCTTTTCTTACTTTACCCAGTTTATTTGCTTTGCCCTTGGAAACAAGCGCTGTACGGTTTTTGGTTCCATATGGTTTCTCCGAAATTATTGCAGATCCATCTATTACTGTATCTGGAAAATTGTAGTTGAAGCCTGCACCTGTCGAACTGCTTCTTGACGTAGTAGGCTTTGCTGCTTTTATCACCTTTTTAGAACCAACTTTAGTATCTCCTGCGTTACAGTTGAGTTTGATTGTTTTAACCTGACTGAGTGGAACCATTTGAAAGTCGTCATCATCGTCAGCATCATCATCGCCTCCATCACCAGCATCACTATGATCTCTTTCCTGCTCTACTCTAGGTCTTGAAGACAGACAGATAAGTGTCCCATCGTTCCCGTCTGCCGCTAAATCATCGTCTTCTATAGCCACGTCACGCACAGGCCTCGCAAGTGACAAAGGTGCCTTATCGAAAAGATCAAAACAGTCATCATTTCTCATGACGGCATTGTCAGCCTCTGTATCTGTTCCCGAGTCCTGCAAACTATCAGCTTCAATCTCCTTCTCTGCAGGACTCTGCTTTTCATTGTTCTTATGAAAAGCTTCATGGACTTCACCTGAAACAGCTTTTGACTGGCCAGAATCTTTTGCATTTTCTAGAAGAAAAGGTCTTCTTCCTACAGCTACAGATGCAACTACATTGGTGACACAATTGGAACTGCCAACACCGGTAGCATCCTTTGGTTTTTTCGCTGTGTGACAGTGAGATTTTCTTTCTCTTGTCACTACAGGAAACTCTTCATATATTGTTCTACGGTTCTGTGACACTTCAGGCTGAGCGTTGGCAGCATCTGCCACCTTCAAACTCTGCTGACTCATCGCTACTGTTGCTGCTGCTTCACTTCTTTTGTCTGTAGATGATGAGCTTGAAGCTGCAATTCTGTTTATCTCCAGATGAACAATATCACTGAAATTAAACAATTGTCAACACACTTATCAGAAATACAATTTAAGAGAAAGGCAAATAATGGTCAAATTTAACAGTTTAGTTCAATTACACTAACATTTTCACAGACATTCCTTGGACCAGTTAAGCAATGTTCCTTGCCTTAATAATACTTGTCTTACCTTACCTGGGAGCAATTCATAGTCAGAGCCTACCAAATAAAGGCTTCAAATCTGTTTCCAGGTTAACAAGTCTACATTATATAAGCACTGCATCCTATAAGAGCTCTACGACTCTATTTTTTCAGTCAAAAAGTGCTCAAATTTTCAGAACCAACTACAAGTGTAAACAACCTTTAAAGCGGTGAAATTGCATGTGAGCTTACTGATATCTTAAAGGGGCGCTATATAACAAATGCTCATACATACATCATTAGCTCACATGCGTAGTTGTTAATGTCTCTTTGGTTTTTAGCAGCCAATCTTTTAGTTTTCTCTGCATTGGTCATTATCATCGTCGTCGTCATCATCATCATAGGCTACTTACCATTCATGTGTTATCTAATAGCATTACTGCAAATGACAGCTTTCTTTGCACATACCTCTGCTGTGCGCCTTGATCGATGTTGTTGATATCTGGCGACTCAGTTGAATACGTCAATCTAAAATTAAATGAAAAACATTTTAAATCAACCAAACTAAGAAGGTTAACATCACGGACAACTTGCTGTCAGCAAAGTACCATTCAAATCATACAAATTTAAAAGCCTTACCAAAACAATTTCAACATTTGACTTTGTGCTTGGTTTAACATCTGACTTTGTGCTTGGGAGTGTACAAGTCACCACTTTCAAAAGATGGTAAATATTTGGAAAAATTAGGATAGGTTGGTTTCATAAATTTTAATATGCCAGCACATGTAGCTTAAAATAAGCAAAACAAAAATTGCTTAAATGGTTATATTAATCAAGAGAGTGTGGATATAAAAATTAAACAATATAACCTTTTTTGCACTTAATATTATTGCAAGACTTCAGAATAACTGATATGTCAGAACCTTCATTAATTCTTTCGGGCTACTCATTTTAACATCATTATTATCATCACAGTTTCAAACATAATCAGGAAGACAACAATGAGCTTAATCATCATCAACAATAGGGTAGAGCTCTAGCTTTATCTTAATACGATCAAAACAAACCGTTTTCTTGTTGGCTTCACAACGTCTGGTGAAGCTTGGCAGACGTCTGCAGAAGGTAAACCAGTTGCAGGTCGTGATAATGTCCCTGCAATGTCTCCCTTCATGTTTAATGGAAAAGAAACACTCGTAGTTCCAGGAGCAACAGAGCAGTGAGGACTTAAGGCGTGCAGGACAACCACAGGATTTATTACGGCCTTTGAAACGACTACAGTCGACACGTCAGGACATTTCTCAATACAATGCTGCTGCATTTTGTCCTTCATCGCTTCTTCTGCAAGTGGTTCCTGACTGACTCCCACTCTCCTTCTGCATGATGATGACGTAGTCGCAACGTCCGACGATTTCAATCCCTTTGTCGTCGTAGCATCAGATCCATCGACGTCTTTTTCAGCGCTTCTCGCTCTTGCTCCTTCTTTCATCGAAACTGATGTCTTTGACTTGTGTTCAGTCGCCATCGTAGGAAGTTCTACTGTGACTGTTACGTCATCCGTCTCAACTGGACGAACATTGCCTGCGATTGTCTGCAATGACAGCACAACCATTGAAAAGTTCTACAAAAATCAATGGTCTTTTGGCTTCCTGCTCATGAGTGCATTTATGCATCTATATATCCCCACAGCAATTGACAATCTATATATCACCACAGCAATTGACATGTATGTAAATGCATTTATGCACTTTATGAATTATATAATGGTCATTCCCAGTGTCACATTTACATTGTTTTAACCCCATTCTTGCCTTGACAGCCATTTATTTATTTAATAATGTGGAGACATTTCATGACTGATGAGCATAGCCACTTCATTAAGACTCTTCCTGTCTCACTGGCTAAAACCATTTCCAAGCATAGATGGTGCAAACAGGTCTGAGGTTTGATTGTCAGTGGGATATGTCCAACCTCAAGCTGCAGGTGGACTATTCCAGTCACAAAACGTTATGATATAAATGGCAACCCGACCATCTGGAGCTAAGAAAATCTGCGGCGAAGAGTATAGACTAGGCTTATAACAATTGTCCAAACTAGTGAAAATTATCAATCAATTCTGCATTCAGACAAATAATACACACAAAAATGACAGCAAGGCTGCCCAGTGTGCCCACAACCAACATGGCTGAAAACATGGTACCAAAGATAGCAAAACAAAGAAAAGCCTCCATAGCTTCTCTTTGGAATTTCCATTACTCATCAACTCGAGTCATCAAACAGCAGTCACTCAATTCTGTAAATACTCGGATTCTTAACTCATTTCTCTGCAATTTACACTTTACATTGGTTCTGAAACAGAGTTCTAAAACCGCAGATATAAGAAACAGACTACGGATTACTTCCTCAGTTGCTATGACTAACTATTGCCCCAAGCAGTCCAAGAGCTCTGAATTTTGTTCACAACTCGGTCAAGTTTGGATCAGCTGTGCATGTGCAGGAATCTATCACCAGTGACTTTCTCGTTATCGGGACACTTGTACTTGACCTTTGTACTTAATGATTAGGCCAACATAGGCATTGCTTTGTGATGTACTTAAAGCCTATATAACAACATACAGATAAACATAATATACTCTTAAAATACAACAACCAAAGCAATCACTGAACACAGTGAACAGGCTGATCAGAGAAAGTCAAAGACATGTAGGTTACTTAGGACATGATGCTGACCTTTATTTTATCAGTGCTGTCACCAGTCAAACTGTGTTCTTCTGTCACTGTCTCAACCACTTCTGGCTCAGCGTTGTGAACAATGTCTGATCTTGCATTAATTGGTTGTCTACATGAGACGGTAAAAATGCCCGAATTGCCATTTGTCTCCAGATTAGTAAATTCGTCGTGAGATGGCGTGAACGGAGACAATGTTGCCGAAGACTCATGTTCCTAATTTGAAAAAACACAAAAAATACAAGTTCTACCGTATCTAATTAGTTAGTGTGTCACTACTACAACAGACTCCAGCATCATCTCTGGCACTGATTTGGACATCTGGTCCTCCATTGATTTCGAACTTGTCCCTTATTACTGGTCCATATAAATGTGGACCAAAAACTTTGAACTTGATGTTAAAGCTATCAATAGAATTTCATTCATTAGACTTTCAAATCTGCGAGAGATAGAGAGCTCACCAGTGGCAGTTCTTTCTTTTATTTAAAAATCTGAGTATTCTATGCTTACAAGTGAAGCTTCTGTTCTTAATGAACTTAAAAACCACTCAGGTTAGGAAATTAAGCAGTACTTCTGTGAAGAACATAGCACTATATGCATTTAAATATCTATGCACAATTCAATGTAATGACAGAAGAGTCATTCCGTCTCAAATCAACAAATTTTTCAGAGATTTCCAGGTCGACCATCTCAGATTTCAATGAAAATTTTACAGAATGTTTATTAGGGTATTGGATGAAACTACACCAAATTTTAGATCAATATCTTAAGTAGTTTTGAAGAAATTAAATTTTAAAGACGTCTGGGGTGACCTCGTTTTTGACGTTTTGGAACTCACGTCTAAATTTGTAGCGACATTCAGAAGCTCATAACTTCAATAATTTTGCAGTTAACTTTATGAAATTTTCAGGATGTTTAGTCTTTGTGGTTTAGATGACATCCTGAGGAGATGAAAGATCATTGTTGAAAATTCTCATATTATGACCCAACTGAAAATGGTCAAAAATAACTTGCGACTGTCTGATGATCATACTATGTAGCCCTGGTGTGGCCAGGTTGAGGTTTCATTAAAGAATGTTTTAACAACTCTTGATACTAATGTACTTGCTCTACAAAAATATGCAAAAAAAATTAATTTCTGATGCATGCCTACTGCCACATGGCCCTCCAGAAATGAAAAATTGTATTCCGAAGACAATTTTCAAGGTCGAAGATCATCATGTATGTTAGGTCATAGAGCAATGAAATTTGCATCATTGGAAAGAGGAGCTCAGATACTCTAAGTTCACCAAAAATTGTGATGGTGTCTCCTCTTGTTCGTGCAATATTATTTTTTCCGTGGCGGCAGTGTTTTCTGCAAATAATGTGCGACTGTATGATGATCATACTTTGCAACCCTGGTGTGGCCAGATTGAGAGTGCATTAAAGAATGTTTTAGCAATTCTGGATACTAATGTATTTGTTTTACAGAAATATGCAAAAAATTTGCATTTCTGATGCATGTCTACTGCCACATGGCCTTCCAAAAATGGAAAATTGTATTCCGAAGACAATTTTCAAGGTCGAAGATCATCATGTTTGTAAGGTCATAGAGCAATGAAATTTGCATCATTGGAAAGAGCAGCTCAGGTACTCTAAGTTCACCAAAAATTGTGATGGTGTCCCTTCTTATTCGTGCAATACTTCAATTTCAATTGCGGCACTGTTTTATGCATTCGCAAGTTCATTACGGCGTCAAGAACATGACATTGTATTGTATAATAATCTCTGTAATAAGTCAGATTACTAATATTTCAGTCTCTTCATCTCCCTCAGTTCTTCAGTTCTTGAAGTAATTTGGTGGATATCTACCTTAGTGAGTTATTATGATATGAAGGAAGATACGTCTTAAGATGTCTCCGTCTCCGAATAGACGCAAATTGGCATTTGTGCAATATTTAAAAAAAATTATTTTAAAAAGCATCAACAGCACCGCCCATTTTCTTGCATATTGGGAAAGAGCACAAATAACTGATTACATGGGGAAAAAATCAGTCCTCTGGTTCATTTCCTGGCCTAGATATGACAGTCCAAACTTTGGGAGTCATGCCGTTTTTGCGTGATTAGGTCTGTTGTAAAAATTACTATTAGTGACGTTTGGCTGCCAAGAATGTTATGAGACAAGCAATTTTCTTTCATTTTGATATAGGGCATAGTATCACAATTTCCAACACTAATCATTAGTTGCTATGGCATTTTTATGTAAAAGTCAAGGCAAAATATCAAGAACATTTAGTAAAATTCAAATTACCCAGTAAAAGAAAAAATATCACAACACCTAGATTCTTCTGGAAATGTTTTTATTGAACTACATGCAAAATATTAAATTATAGTGCAAATATCGACAGATTGCCTCAACATTTGGCCAACCTACCAATTTTTAAAGTCGATTAGCACAAAACTTATCATGCGGGAACGGCATGACACCCAAAGTTTGGACTGTCATATCTAGACCAGGATATGAACCAGAGGACTGATATTTTTTCATGTAATCAGTTTTTTGTGTTCTTTCCCAACATGCAAGAAAATGGGTGGTGTTACTGGTGCTTTTTAAATAAAAAAATTGTAAATATTGCACAAATGCCAATTTGCGTCTATTCGGAGACGGATACATCTTAAGATGTATCTTCCTTCATATCATAATAACTCACTAAGGTAGATATCTACCAAATTACTTCAAGAACTGAAGAACTGAGGGAGATGAAGAGACTGAAATATTAGTAATCTGACTTATTACAGAGATTATTCCACAATACAGTGTCATGTTCTTGACGCCGTAATGAACTCGCGAATGCATAAAACAGTGCCGCAATTGAAATTGAAGTATTGCACGAATAAGAAGGAACACCATCACAATTTTTGGTGAACTTAGTGTACCTGAGCTGCTCTTTCCAATGATGCAAATTTCATTGCTCCATGACCTTACAAACATGATGATCTTTGACCTTGAAAATTGTCTTCGGAATACAATTTTCCATTTTTGGAAGGCCATGTGGCAGTAGACATGCATCAGAAATGCAAATTTTTTGCATATTTCTGTAAAACAAATACATTAGTATACAGAATTGCTAAAACATTCTTTAATGCACTCTCAATCTGGCCACACCAGGGTTGCAAAGTATGATCATCATACAGTCGCACATTATTTGCAGAAAACACTGCCGCCACTGAAAAAACAATATTGCACGAACAAGAGGAGACACCATCACAATTTTTGGTGAACTTAGAGTATCTGAGCTCCTCTTTCCAATGATGCAAATTTCATTGCTCTATGACCTAACATACATGATGATCTTCGACCTTGAAAATTGTCTTCGGAATACAATTTTTCATTTCTGGAGGGCCATGTGGCAGTAGGCATGCATCAGAAATTAATTTTTTTTGCATATTTTGTAGAGCAAGTACATTAGTATCAAGAGTTGTTAAAACATTCTTTAATGAAACCTCAACCTGGCCACACCAGGGCTGCAAAGTATGATCATCAGACAGTCGCAAGTTATTTTTGACCATTTTCAGTTGGGTCATAATATCAGATTTTTCAACAATGATCTTTCATCTCCTCAGGATGTCATCTAAACCACAAAGACTAAACATCCTGAAAATTTCATAAAGTTAACTGCAAAATTATTGAAGTTATGAGCTTCTGAATGTCGCTACAAATTTAGACGTGAGTTCCAAAACGTCAAAAACGAGGTCACCCCAGACGTCCTTAAAATTTAATTTCTTCAAAACTACTTAAGATATTGATCTAAAATTTGGCATAGTTTCATCTAATACCCTAATAAACATTCTGTAAAATTTTCATTGAAATCTGAGATGGTCGACCTGGAGCCATTTGTTGAATTGAGGCGGAATGACTCAGAATCCTCCCATTTAATTTGATTTTTATTAAACTTCAAGACATATTTCCACATAACAAAGGTATATATAGCATTTTCCCCAACAGACAATGTAGCCAGCCAATCGTGACAACCTTCAATGGAACGTTCAACTAAACAGATAATCCACACAAGGCAAAAGTAAAAATGGTTATCACAAAGGGAGTGAAACATTATCTGATAAAATGCCTAAAAACAGTGACTCTTCTAAACCAAATTCATCAAAGTTGTCGCTTTTTAACTTATTTTTGTACTACACGTATGGCTACTTACTTGTGCAAGGAGACTTTCCGTCTGATTTTTCCTTTCATCAGGATGAAGAGCTTTGTGCACTGACGCAGGTGACTGTGGAGTATCTAACAATGCATCACAGTTTTAAACATATCATTAAACCATCAATTCAATCCATTAATTCATTCATCAACCAGACAGTAGTCACAGCAGTGATCAATTTCGCTCCACACGTTTACTCACTCAGTCGTGCCTGTTAGCATCAGCTGCGCCAACTACACACTGTAACTCGCTCGCTTACGCCTGATCCATTAATTATTTCATTACCAGCAAAATTGATGCTATTTTTAGACTATATATACCAGAATCTCCCTTGCCACAAATGTGTGCACAAATAGCCTGTCAGAACATCTTTTAATGTGCACATGGCAATCATTGTCAAATTTTCCTACTCATCACCATCGCCATCATCATCATCATCACCACCATCATCATCGCCATCATCATCATCAAGTACAAAACAAAGATAAATACTTCTATGAACAATTCCAGTCCGATCTCCATCCATCACACAAATACAATTCATTCTATGCTACTGTCCCCAAGGAAAGTAACAGATAGCTGAAGTTCCCAGATGCTCGAATACTTAATGTTTAACCAAGAAATGCCTCAAAATTCACTATTTGTAATAAATTGTTTTCAAACATCTGGCTACCAAACTGTTCTACGCATGGCAACTGACTAAGCACACCTCCAAGGCTCCAACTTGTTTTTTTACAACGGCGAATGTTAAAATATTCATCGTAAAAAATCATCATTTGTGTCACCAGCTAAAAGCATATTGGCTCTAAAAAAACATCAGCCAATTGCTGCCAGAGGAAAGAGAGCAAGGTTGAGATTATTAATTTATTCATAGCAGATAAATGAGTTTATATCTTCAAACAAAAAGTTTTTTAAAGTAACCAATAAAAATTTCAAAAGATGAACATTTGTTTGAGTACCTGGATCAGTCCAGTAATCAGAAAAATTTTCAAATCCATCATCATCAATTCTAATTATTTTCCCTGCCTTAACGTCTTTATGCGTGCGCCTGAAAAAGCATCAAACATTCAACTTTTAACTTTACGAAACAAGAAAATCACTTTCTAAATGCGAAACTAGCAAATTTATGACTCCTTGACCTAAGATTTTTCTGGTTGTTCTGTCTTAAAATTCTGTAATTAATGCCAATGCTATCAAATTAGCAGAGTGAGGCCATGATAGTTATGCTGTAGCGTTGGTCTGCATTTAATGTGGGTGGGAACAACATTACCACTGCTCATCATGCGACAGAACCCTGGAAGCACATGCACTCCAAAAAATCTTCTAAAATTTTAAGTTTCTACTGCTCACTCAAACCAGTTTAACCATAGGATGTTCAACTAAACACTGTAAAGGTACCTCCAGTAGACACGAGATAACTTAGTCAAGTATAAAGGTTTAAAAAAGTCAATGTTGCTACCACATGAAATGAAATTACATTGCAGTGAAAAATTTACGATAAAACTCTGGATGACAGAACTGTTGAAGTCTTGAATAGTTTCACCCAAAAAACCACTTCAAATGTCCCATTTCATTCATTGTAATAGTCTGAAGCAAATTCAAATGCATAGAAACAATTTTTTTAAAGTGCCAGAGAAAAAACTTACGATCCAATATGCTTCTGTTTTGGCAAAACATGGAATTGATCTGATTCCATCTGAAACAAGAACAAACATATACATTAGTGTGGCCAATTTTTACATTGGAAAAATTATTTTCTGGAATTTTTTTTGCACACCCTCCAATTTTGTGAGAATTGATGTAAATAGCACCCAGTAAAAATTTTAAGCCAATCAAATTGGAGGAAGTGGTCTCCCACAGCCCATTAACAAACGACATTTAAACGTATTATAAATACATGCGATTTTCGGCAAAATTTCTAGTTTTCCTAGCTTTTTAACTCTCAACCACCCTCTAAGTCTTCTCTGGAGACGGAATTAATTCATCATTCTTGTCATTTATATTGCTTTTTGCTATGCAGTTGATAGATGGCATCATATGACTAATGTGACTATAAATTCAGAATATATTTTAATTTATTCATGCTTTTTATACTTTCTTTAAATATATCTTAACATTTATTTATATTTTATCTTGAAGCACCTCTTTGTTTGTAAAATTGTGTGTTTTGGTTTAATAATAGACAAATGTCCTATGACATTTATTATTATTGTTATTATAATTATGATTATTATTATTACATAAATTTCTTATGCGCAAGGTCACACCGAAATGTGAATATGAGGCGAGGAAACTGTTAGTCTGTCTGTGGTGCAATCGTTCAGTTGGGGTCTTCTTTTCTTGCAATGCTGGTATATTGGGCTGAAAATAATCTCTCTTTAAACACTCCAGAAGTCAATTTATACCAGGATATACAGAATGGTTGAGTTAATTCTTAGTAAATTTATAATTGGCTGGAGTGTATTGTTGCAGTTTGCACCTAGAAACTTCAGAGGTCAAACAGAAAGGGAAGTTGATTCCTTCTGGAAGTAAATGGCTTGTAGAGTGGATTCTTCCTAGGGCAAATTGAATAGAAGGGTTGCCACTTCTTGAGACAAATTGAATGTGCGAGCTTTAGTTGTGGAGTATCTTCTCTGTAAGACCAATTAACTGATAGAATGTACTGATGAAACCACAAATTAATTGAAATGTTTTATTCTGCAAGTGAGTTGGTCCCAGAGAGAATCAACCCCCTACCCCCATTCAATTTGCCCTAGGAAGCATCGACTCTTCAGGTCAATTGGTCCCTGAAAGAATCTACTCCCAATTCAATTTGTTCTAGGGATAACAAAGTACACCAGTCATTTGGTCTCATCTAAACACTTTCATGAAACACTACTGTAATGTTTTTAAGGACTGGGTAGAGTGTCTTTGTCCTAGTATCAATTAACTCTGCAGCCATTATATAATTATATTGAGATAAATTCACTCTCAGAGTCTTCTTGTCCTGGTGCAGCCACCATGTTAGATACTTTCTTTATCTCAAAAGAACCGAATTGAGTTGTTTGATTAACTGAAATATCAGTGGGAATTCAACAATAAGTCAAAGTTTGATCCACTGGACAGAGACGAGGCTGATGAAATTTGTCTAAGCTCATAAGGGAAACATGACTGTGCTGCCATTGTTAGCAGTAACCTGTGATGACATCTTGAAGATGTTCAACCATGTGAGAACTATGGAGAGTTTACCAGGATGGCTCTTACGCCATTGGGCGAAGTCTTGAAGATGCAGACACAGAATGTTTGGTTCCGGATGCTTACCACCATGCTCACTGGATGGCAAAAGGCATAGGCCTATAGCCCTATACTGCTTAAAAATTTCAGATTCCATCATCAATACCAACTGAGCAAGCATGAGTTGGACTATTTGAGGTATATCTGTGTGTTTGCACCACAATCTATGCAGGCTCCTGCTTTGCTGCATCTATAATGACAGATGCTCTTGAAAATGACTTGTAGATGTTGCAGTTGATCGAAGACTTGAGACAAGTTGACGATAAAATCACAGAAGTTGCAGAAAGAAAAGTGATGTTCCAATAATTATTGTGGTGCCTAAGCATAGACCATGCTCCATTGTCTTTATTCAGTGATGACATTTCAGATGAAGACAAGCAGGATATTGTCAGTGTCCTGCAGAGGGAACGAAATATAGATGTTCTCCACCTTGGTCCAACCAAAATTCCTCGTTTCAAGAATCTCTCCATGGCCCACTTTGTCACTGAACAGTCAATCAAGTCCCTTCATGTACCACAAGATGCTCTCTGATGTACACCAATTAGTATGTGGTCAGAGAACAATGACTATGCACTGCAGCTCAAAAAATTGTTTTTTGTGCTGAAAGTTGCTACTGACTGCCTAGAACATGCAGTCACATTACATTGACTACTGACTTCAGAGAAGTCCTCAACAAGAATGGCAATCCTCTACTCTACCAGGTTGCTTGACACCACAATAGTTTTGACTGAAGAATGCAAACTAGAGATGCCCAATTTGTTGATAAGTTGAACTCGCAACTTTTTTGGGTGACAAACCTGACGACATTGCTTGACAATCAAGTTCGACGGCAAGCATGGTAAATAAGTCGGTAACATGGTTTTTCCAAGTTTTTTATTCTAAAAAGACTTATTACTCTAAGTTTTATTTTACAGAAAGCTGTTTAAGCACAGAGCTTGATTTAAATTTGAAGAGTATCTGTTGGATACGAAAATTTTCTATGAATCTTTAAATAAAACAGATATTTTTGCTGAATACGCTCCCATGCATTTCTTAGATGGCTCTGGGAGAGCACTTCCTCTTATTAGATCGACCTAAAAAATTTACTGAGTGGTCTTTATGTCAAATCTCACAAAAGCAGAGGGTGTGCGATTAAAAATATTGCAAAAAAATTTCAGGCCACCCTAATATACATTATAACTCAATTGAGGCAGAATAGAGCGTTTTGAGTCTCTGACCAATAGCCTAGTATTTCTGTGAATGTGAGTACTCACTGAGTAGGGGTTCACGAAATAACGCATTCGACCAGAAAATATTACTTTTTAACAAAAACAACAAAGTGAAACGCAAGGATATAGTTTATATACATGCTGCATGGCCGGTTTTTAATAATGACACTAATCCTGACTGTAACCGACACTCAGGACGCCCAATCCTGCTCCTAAACGACCCTCTGGACTCGATTCTGACCCTAAACGACTCTCACTACGCGTGAGCGGCGTTACCTGATTCTAACCAACCCTTACGACGCCGAAACCTGACTCTAAAGTTCTAAACGACACTCACGACGTCTGTACTGACCTTAACTGACGCTCGCGACACCAGTAAACTTACACACTATATCCTTCATTGTCGGTATTTCAACAAGCTATGTTAACGGACACTAACTCACTCACATACCTACTTTCGCGGAAATACTGCGTTGTAGGTTAATGTGCTCTATTCTGCCCACTTTCTGTGGTGGCCATGTTTGTTTACTCACTGCACATCGGCGAACGACCCGATCTACTCGTCTACCCAGAACGCTAAAGCGATAGATTACCTAAAAACAGATCTATAGTTCTAAAAAAATGCAGATCTGTGAGGCTACTGAAAACCTTGTTTTACTTGCGAAGTTCGCCCGCACTAACCGCAGAGTCGATAAACCTACAACTCCGTCCAGGGCCATAGCCTCCTGCAAATAGGACAGTAAACTAAATAACTTTGCTCGTAACAGATTTTTCTCGAAACACTAGAACTTGTAGACCAATACATACAAACAATAACACGTTTTAAACATCATCGGAAAATAAACAATGAAATCAAACCTCAAGAAAAATTATAAACCGTTTGAGCGCTCAGAACTGTTGCCAGAAAATAATTAACCAACATCGCGCACATGGTTGTTTGAAAACCGCCTAATACTAGTCTAATGGAAGCGTAGGGCCTAATAAGCTGCTGGCCATTGCTGCGTGTCTTCGGCATAGGCCTATTCGTATTCATATTTCTATTCATATTCATTGTGTTCTGCTGAATGTAGGCCTACTGAATCTGCTGCTGGCCATCATGAGATTCGGCTTTTACTATATGAGCCTAGGCCTACAGGCGCGAATGATCATCATGAGATGCGGCTGCTCTATATAAATAGGCCTACCACGGATCGGCCATCATCAGATTTTCACAATAGTGCATTAATTACTAGGCCTATTACTATATACTAAAGAATTACAGGCCTATCTTAATACTCTATGTTAGTGGCATAACGCCTATACAAACCGGATGTATGTATTGACAAACTGCATAAATGTAAATGTAGCCTAGCCTACATGGGTAAGGTTATCATCGCATGCATGCGCAACCTCGTAATAAATGATATCAATGCATCATCAGATTCGGTTTTTACTATACAGGCGTGAATGATCATCATGAGAACAGCTGCGCTATATAAATACCACTGAACGGCAATGATCAAATTCGGTTTTTACTATAGGCCTATGCTACAGGCACGAATGATGAGTCTCTTTGCAAAGTTCTTGATGGCCCTATAAGCTGTTGACGCGTTGCAAAGGCAATCTTCCAACATCAACTCCAATGCGCCCATCAATTCTGCTCCTGGTTTTGTTTGCATATTGTGATATTTCGATCTACAGCCTAGCTCTCCTCAATTGATTATCATTTATCAATACATCGTATTCAAATCCGCAGAAACGGCCGGTGTCACCATGCAATTAAAGTCTCCCCCCCCCCCGATACAAAGTCTCCCCCCGAAACAGAGTCTCCCCGTGGCTGAAAATCTGTTTTGGAAGACATTTTTCTGGTGCAAAAAGAATATAATTAGGCCTATATTATATGTTCCTGTTAAATAATAAATTAACGTGTTATCGTGTTAGCAATGTAAACTAACGGTTTGACAGGGCTCATTCTTTAATTTTATGCGACTGTAGCCGATTTCACGATCAAAGGGGGAGACTGTTTCGTGGGCGGAGGAAATATTCTCTTCCCCCCTCCCGGAGACTTTATTTCAGAATATAGTCTCCGGGGGGCGAATTTATTCTAGAACAGATCCTCCGGGAGAGAATCTATTTCGAAATAAAGTCTCCGGTGGGAGACTTTTAGGGGGTAGACTCTGTCACGCGACACCGGCAGCAAATTTGTTTCTCAAGAATATATATATATATATATATATACACACATTATACTAGCATAAACGTCCAGCATAAAATTCGGTTAGCAATCTATAACCCTACTCCCATTTACTAGTCTTACAGTAGTTCTGCTGTACGTCTTACCTCTAATCTATATAGGCCTAGGCCTACTCGCAAAAATGGCCAGCAGCAAATTCGTTTCTCAATATGTATATAATTATAATACCAGCAGCTCTTGAATTGGGTCATCGGAAAGGCGGCTGGACATTCTTTCCTGAAGCGCTGCTCGTCGGAGCACGTCCGGTGTCTGGCAGGCAGTAACGTTGCCGGCAGTAACTGGCTCGTTCATGGATCTAGATGCAAGACGTTCCAAGTATATGTTGGCACATGCAGGTGCAGCAACACCGGTGACAATTGTTCTTTCTTGACCTTTAATTCAATTCACATACTTAACATTATTAGATGCATTAGTACTCTTCAAGAAGCACAATACCAAGACACTGTTCACAAGGAGGCCTACAAGGTTGTACAGCGAAATTCATGAGGCCAGGATGAAGCCATGTGGGGCCCGCAGGCTGCAGCCATTATTCTTGTGTGGTGGGCCTTAATAAGTAATACGTTACTAAATGATGTAAATAGTTATAATATAAGCTTAGTGTACATCCTTGCATACATACATACATATATATGTATATGCGCTTATATATATATATATATATATATATATATATATATATATATATATATATATATATATATATATATGGGGCGCGGTGGTCTAGTGGTGGCGTCGTTGCCTTGGAGCCGGAAGGTCCGAGGTTCGAATCCACCTGGCCGCGTAAGGACCTTGGGCAAGTCCTTCACTCACAATTGCTCAGCGCTTCGGCGTGAAACTCCGATGCAGTGTCCGCTCTGCATCGGGA
>OX243812.1:23155166-23170166 GCA_945859605.1 Lumbricus rubellus | reverse complement strand
GAAAATGCACCTGGCACACATCAATCTCAGCACAAAATGGCCGGCACTCTGAACATTTCACGTAGCTCGATCAGTACAAAGAATTCTGTTACGCGATAAGCTCATTCCGAATGTCGTATAGACTCTGTCTTGACGACAATTCCATCTTTCAACAAGACAGTGCTCCCTCACATCGTTACAAAATTGTCTCTATTAGACCAGTGATTCCCAAACTTCTGTAGGCCGTGGACTGGCAATAATTTTTGGGGAAGCTCGCGGACCGCTAACTTAGGCCTTAATGGCGATGATCAACTTAAATAAGCTCGGAACTGACTGCAGTCATCGATATAGTAAATCTAGAACAAATTTAAATTGTTTGAATTCGCTATCTGGCAAGTTATAATAAGGCGTGTTTATTTATTTCAATTTTTTTAAAGATTAAGACGGAAATTTGAACAAATTTTGGACAACAATTCGAATAATTTCACAGTTTGAAACAAATAAACTGATAATTACAGTTTATTTATTACTTTTAACTCTTCTCCGCGGACCGGCGATCATACCTCCGCGGACCGGCACCGGTCCGCGGACCACCACTTTGGGAACCACTGTATTAGACGATACACAACTACAGAAGTCAATAGGACAGTGGAAACAGCGTTTAAGGGTCATTGCAAGAGAAGGCGAAAGATCAATTAAACATTTTGTTCGCGTAAAAAATCATCATTACAGTTATATATATATAGGCCAGTTTCGAAATGAATGAATGAATGAATGAATGAATAGGCTAAGTGAAATGAAATACAAATGTAATGTCATACGTAAGCAAAAAGCGTAATTCCTACCTGAAAAATGAAGCAAATCACACCACACGCCATGCAGAAGGACTCAAGGAGAGTGCAAGAATCGAATGTGGAATTCCTTTATGTTGAATCCACTTCCTGCAAGGGCTGAAGCGAAGAAGAATACCTCTCAGGTTTCGTCACGTGCCAGCCTATACAGCCCGCCAACACAGCATCCCAAATGGCGATGCCAGCTAGAAAGTTATAGGAAGATTAATTGCTGCGTCGGCCGAAACAGCGCCACGGATGATTTAAGAATAATATGAAGACTTCTTCGAACGTGTATATATATATATATATATATAAATATATATATATATATATATATATATATACATGTATATATATACAAACTACTCTCCTCGCCCTCTGACTCTGTTTCGTAACCCTAATTAAGAACGTTCATCAATCATTGAGTCGGTTACGTCTGCGTTAAATTAAGCTTCACTAAAATAATATTGTTGTTCTGTCAGTCTGTACTCTGTCCTACTACTCTGTAGTATAATATTATGTTAGCGGGAGGAGCCGGAGAAGTATAGATAGAGAGGGAGAGGTACAATATCAACAGGCTTGCCATGAAAGATTGGCATGACACTGTATTAATTTACCCTCACTTTTCCATTGAGGCAGTGTTTTACTCTCAAGATGCATGCAGACTTCAAAGTTCCGCCGTCCAACAACCCCACCCCAGTAAAAAGCACATGTACAACCAATGAGTCATCCTAATTTTGATACCCTCTACCAACACAGCCAGTCCAGCATCAGACGGGCTGGAGCAGGCCTATCCATTGTTAAAACCACTACACATTTGCATTGTCATGTTTCGAGGAGTTTGCAATAATATTGCAATATATTATAGCCTCGTTAAAATTTCCAGTATATGGCCTACAGTCGGCATCTGAACCGAAATCGCACAGCGTTTTGGATGCGCCTTTTTCTCTCTCTTCTCTCTTCCATCAGGCGTGGGCGGACGATGAGGCTATTAACTAAACTCCAAACAGTTAGTTATGTCTCTGGATAGGCTAGACCCAAATAACAAATTGTAATTCAAAAGTGGCTTTCGGATTGTCGATCCGCGCATAGGATTAATCAAGTGTGATAAGAATGGACCACTATTTTAGTATGCTATTTATTAAATCAGTTCATGTCCTTTAAATAAATAAATAATACAGGGTGGTCCAACATAAATCAACCGACCACCCTGTATTATCTTTCAAGAGTGTTAAATTATATAGATACAATAATTAGGACTTACTTTTATTTATTTAATTCTAGCACGTACCGTACTTGCTATAGCCTATAGCGTCCATTCAAGCTTTCTACTCAGAGGCGCTTCTCACTGTAACGCGGACACTGCATTAGAGTTCCACGCCGAAGCACACGAGCATTTGTGAGTAAAGAACTTGCTGAAGGTCCTTACGCTTTTGGTCCCGCGTGTTGAAACATCAACCTGTCAACGTCATGCTTTCTCAGTTGTATAGGTCCTTCTGTCTGGAATAGTCTCCCGTTGCAGATGCGCTTGCTGCCTAGAGTCGATTCGTCAGTGTTCTACAAGCTCCTTAAAACTTTTTTGTTTCACCGTGGTTGGACTGGGAGCGCTTCTCAGTGGATTTCTTGAAGAGGCGCTATATAAATTCTTGAAATGAATGAATGAATGAATGAATGAATGAATGATTGAATGAATGAATGAATGAATGAATGAATGAATGAATGAATGAATGAATGAATGAATGAATGAATGAATGAATGAATGAATGAATGATGGGCATGTTAAGACTTTTCTAAGCAACCGAATAATTTTTTACCAATCGCTAGATGGCCTTTCAAAAACAGAACTGAACAGAAACTGAAACAGAAATCCGGAACTGAAATAAACGAATGCGAATTTGGGGCTGAGCGCACCCACCTTAAGTTGAGTGGCGTTTATAGGTCGAGAGTTCGACGGTGGAAGAACAGCTAGGTGATATCGGTGTAAGAGTTTAAAGAGGTTAATTTTCATTCGAATGGAATGCCTGAAAAGTGATGAATATATATAAATTAGCCTGAGGAAGATTGAATTCAAAGAACGTTCATCGTAGGCCTATTTCATATAGGCCTAGGCCCTAAAGAATGTAGGAAACGAAATGATGTCGAAATCAAACGCCATTTACTCGTAGCTAGCCTAGTCGTAGCCTAATATCCAAATTTCTAAAGTGCCAATTGAATGCCGAACGCTGGGCACCAGTCTATTCACGAGCGCTGTGTACAGTGACTCTAGTCAGAGGGGGTTTGCCCAGTAAGAATAGTCCGAAGGAGGTCGTATATTTACTTTAATCTATGGTCCGGTTAACAAAATAACGATCATACGATATATACGTCAGAATTGCTGTCAGGGTGGATGGCGTTTAGACGCGATAATTGGAAGACGAAAGATCAGTCGAATCAGAGTAAGAGTTCCTAAAGAAGTGAGACGGTCTCACTTCTTTAGGAACTCTTACTCTGATTCGACTGATCTTTCGTCTGAGACCAAAATAGTTTCGAATGGAAAGTCCGAGATGTGATGGAGAAAGCCTATAGGGCTAAGGTGCCTGAGTAAGGCGACAGTGGGTGGCCAGCAATTGGATCCATGGTTGGCTTCTTACGTGCGTGATCGTATATATTATAATCCGCAGATGGGCATCGGCACCGGTCTGCCTGTCAGTGCCTGAGCCCACTCAGGGTGAGAATTGCCGGGGGGGTTGGGGGGGGGGGTTAAACCCCCCAGTCTTTTTTAGAGCCCCATGTTAAAGTAGGTTTTTCATACCCCAATTTCAAGTTTATCATAGGCCAACCCCCCCCCCCAGTTATTTTTCCACAATTCTCATACTGAGCCCACTGTTTGCACTGCTATTATAGGATAATAGAGTATAGAGTGTCACAGGGACAGGGCCGTAGCAAGAACGAACGTGGCCCCCTCCGAGCATAATGTCCGAAATTTCTGACGACCTTTTATTAGTCATCCGGCCAAAATGTCGGGAAAATTTCATCAATTCACCGTCCAAGAAAGTTGATGTCTTTCTTGGCCAAAATCTCGAGAAAATTTTATATTCGCCGTCTGAAAAAGGCGATGACCTTTTTGGGCCAAAATCTCGGGAAAATTTCATATTCGCCGTCCAAAAATTTGATGACCTTTTAAAAAATTTATTTTAGTAATTTCATTCATTTTTTGAACTTTTAGGGGCCCCTTCCTTGCCGGGGGCCCCCTTCGGTCGGAGGGTACGGAGGGCGGTCGCTACGCCTCTGCACAGGGATCTGTATAGGCCTATACTTGGTCCTTTACTTTTAGTCTTTATACTGTTTCCTAATCAGTCATAATTATCGCTACTGACTTTGGAGATGAATCTCTGTCTGTCTGTCTGTCTGTCCGTCCGTCCGTCCGTCCGTCCGTCCGTCCGTCCGTCCGTCCGTCCGTCCGTCCGTCCGTCCGTCCATCTATCTATCTATCTATCTATCTATCTATCTATCTATCTATCTATCTATCTATCTATCTATATATATATATATCTATCTATCTATCTATCTATCTATCTACCTATCTACCTATCTATCTATCTTTTTCTCTGTCTGTCTCTCTCTCTCTGTCTCACTCTATGTCGTCTGTCTGTCTGTCTGTCTGCCTGTCTGTGTCTCTCTGTGTCTGTCTCTCTCTGTGTCTGTCTCTTTCTGTCTCTCTCTCTCTATCTATCTATCTAGTATCTATCTTTTTCTCTGTCTCTGTCTCTGTCTCTCTCTTTCTCTCTCTCTCTCTCTCTCTCTCTCTCTCTCTCTCTCTCTCTCTCTCTCTCTCTCTCTCTATGTTGTCTGTCTGTGTGTCTGATTGCCTTTCTCTCTCTGTCTGTCTGTCTCTCTCTCTCTATCTCTATATCTTTTTTTCTCTGTCTGTCTGTCTGTCTGTCTCTCTCTCTGTCTCTCTCTCTATGTCGTCTGTCTGTCTGCCCTTCACTTTCTGTCTCTCTCTGTCTCCCTCTGTCTCCTTCTGTTTCTCTGTCTGTCTTTTTGCCTCTGCCTCTGACTGTCTGTCTGTGTCTGTCTCTCTCTCGCTCGCTCTCTTTGGAAAATTGCCGCATTTTAGAACTTAAAACTTAAAATCTTATTAAGGCGCAGGCCAAGCCTAGGCTTAAGCTAACAATAATAGCCCATTACTGTAAGAAGCTTAAATCAATAGAACTTATTCTTCATTTTTCCTCTTTTAATTATTTTCATTCTTCATGTAGGCTAATGAGTTGCCCTGTGTCAATTTAATTTTATCGAATAAACGAAATTCATCTAATCAAGTATGATGTACCACTGTATCAGTGTATCGGTCCTTAAAATAAATTTAAATCAAAATAAATTTCAATCTTGTGGCCCCTCGTGTCCTCCAACTAGGAAACTATAGTGGCCCTAAAGTTTAAAAAGGTTGCGAACGACTGTCTTAATGCATGCAGAGTTTGCACAAACGTGCTCTGTATGCAGAATGAATGCATTTTAAAAATATTTTATGACACCCGTATAAATGCCCTGATCTTCATGCTTTTAATTCGCATTAATGTGAAGAATGGTCTCGTGTTTGATCTAAGAGATTAATTCCCTGCTTCTGTTGAGATATATCATCCGCAGTGTAGTGTAGACTTATAGGATATGGGAGCCAATATATCTATACTGATGACCGTGCAGGCACTGCATGATGATTGATGGCAACAGCTGACAATGGATTTTGTCCTATCCAGATTCCGCAGTGGTAATAGCAGGAGCAGCAGCAGCAGCAGCAGCAGCAGCAACAACTGCCTCTGGAACAGAGGAGGCGCATAGCCATCATTTACAGAACGCAACTGTCGGAAGGGAGGGTGGGATCAAGGATCGAGCGAAGGATTATAACAGCCGAGAATTAAGAGAATGACTCCAATTAATTCTTGGCTTCAATTAATTCTTCAAAGCTCAACCGTTTCATCGTACAACCCCGAAGCTTTCGAATATTTCCAAATGGGTGATTCGCAGGATATATGCACTACTGGCTATATACCTGATCAATATGATTTGCTTTGAGATGGATCATGGAAGCGGAGGCTGCGAATTGCTCTCGCTTCCTCTGCCATCATAGGGCAGGGGAAAACGAAACGGACCATAACTCCGGTCCGAAAAATATTCCATATATATAGGAAGCCTATAACCGATCAAAATCTTTGAAGAAGAAGAAGAAGAAGAAGAAGAAGAAGAAGAAGAAGAGGAAGAGGAAGAGGAAAAGAAGGAGGAGGAGGAAGAAGAGGAGGAGGAAGAAGAAGAAGAAGGCCCTGCAACTTTGCAAGTATAGAAATGTGGATGATAAATACATAATTACAGTCTATATAATTATTGTATCTTGACCATTATTTGCATTATGCATTATGAGATGCATTGCGGCATAGACCTATATCTTCCTGCATGCATGCACAGATGAGCAGTATTTAATCTATAGGCCTATTATGTCTGTGAGGTTACGAGGAATGAGAATTTTCCCCACCCTCAATAAATAAATCGAGGGGTGTTGTAAACATGTTGATTCCCTCACCAGAAAAGTATAGGGCCTATACATGTATTATGCAATGTGCGATTGTGCGAAGCATCGAAGTATCATTAAAGATCATTAAAATAAAAATGTAAGAATTTGCAGCATTTTTCTTGGAAATTTTGATGAAAGACTAAACATACTATAGATCGCCGTCCTCCCAAAATATTCATTTGTTACGACCCGTATAGTCCTAGATTCCTAGAAACCTAAATCTTCCCACTCCAACGCAGTGTGACTAGATTAAGCACTGACAATGGCATAAAACAAATCAAATGGAAAGTTGTAAGCTCACGCAAAACTTAGTGGTCATTAACTATTTAGGCCTATAGGCCTCTAGGAAAAAGTGATGAGCGGTGCTTTGCGTCACCGGAAAAAGTTATGGTGCAGACCGTGCAGTACCTATAGGCCTACATGTAGTCTCTATGATTACCGGTAGCCTACGCATATCAGGGGCGGACACTGAAATTTTCCAAAGGGGCCAAAATTTTGACCTTGTGTCCGGAAAAAATTTGCTGATCCTCGGCAGAAAAATCTGATGACCTTTTTAAAGTCATACGTTCAAACGGAAAAGAAACCAATTTAAAACCGAATGGGGGCACGATACATGGGAATTTCTAAATGGTGGGGCCATGGCCGGATTTGCCCCCGCCCTGGATCAGGCTCTGACGCATATATTTTTTTACCCAAAGCGCAGTGTTTGCCGTTTGGTGGATTGACTGGATTCCCTGCTATGGATCCAAATTTGACGAGGGCCTATGACAACAGAGGCCGTCGAAAATAATTTGTTTGGAATTCCCTGCCATGTTGATCCGCCAGTGTCTTTACAGCGTATTATGTGATGTCCGCACTCCGTGTGACGTTCTTCCGACGCTGCAGCCATGGTATACCACATATAGTATACTATATGTGGTATACCGTATACGTGAAGAATGCGTTTGGTCCTGGATGTCCGTTCTTATTGGTTCGCTGTCTGTGATCGACATCCGTTCGTGATCGCGGATGGGGCGGAGTCTGCAGGCGCCGTGGATGCATCAGCTGCTGCTAACTTCGCGCGAAAGGCTGACGCGCGAAGAAGTCCGGAAGAAGTTTCGAGGGAGGAAGAGAGAGAGGACCGTCGACACCTCAGACAACTGTACAGTAGGTCAGTGCATGACGCAGAACAGACATCAATTGTTTGAACGCTTGATTCCATTTGGTTGGCAATTATTTGCTTGGCATGCGTTGGATTTCATTATTGGTAGCCTACGGATTCAACTTAAAGAGACAACCGTTAGAATTGACGTTTTAGGTCTATATAGGGATGACGCTGGTGATGATGTCGATGACGAATGTTGGACTAAACTAAAAGCAGGAATATTTAGACGAGACGACAGAATTATTGAAAGCAAATCCTTTGAAGTCGGTTCAGTAGGCCTGCACACGTCTTAGCCATCGACAGGTTGAAGGCGACGCGGATATACAGACAGACACGAAGAGATACAGACAGAAGCCACAAGTAGGAATCGAGATAACGATACACTGTGAAAGAGCGACTGCAGAGAGAAAGACCTGCTCCCTCTGTCATAGGCATATACTTAGCTTCATTATTTCATAAGGAGATCTTTCCGATGGTGATGGGTCGTAAGAGGAAGCATTCCGATTCCACCGACATGGTGTCTCCATCAAGTGACAAATCGACAGCTGCTGCTGATTCAGCCGATTGTTCCGATCGATCCAAGGGTTCAGGCACTGACACCATCGCACAACCACCATTGGCGTCAAATGACGTCAATTCCCTGCAGGACCAAGGAGGACCAGCGATGGCGGCGGGAACGGAGAAGGTTCCGTTGCAGCGAAACGCGGCGAACGAGAGGGAGCGTGCGCGGATGAGGGTGCTGAGCAAGGCGTTCTCTCGACTAAAGACGTCGCTTCCGTGGGTTCCGGCTGACACGAAACTCTCGAAGCTCGACACGCTTCGCCTGGCTTCCTGTTACATCGCTCATTTGAGTCAGCTGCTGGCTGAGGACAGCGAGGACCAACAAACGTCGTCTCCGGTTCATGGAGTAGGTGGAGGAGGGGGAGGTGGTGGTGGTGGTGGAGGCGGTGGTGGTGGAGGTGGTGGAAACAACAACTCTGTCACCATCTCGAGTTCTACCACCGCCGCCATCTCAAGCACCAACATCCATCCTCTTAACTTGGTAAGTAGCGGCAGTATAGCCTATAATACTTTCCATCTTCAGATCTGAAGTTCTCATTCTTACAACTGCATGCAATTCTTCTTTATCCAAATGCAGGAGACTATTCATAACGACGTCATGTCGTTTTTATTGCTCGGCCCCGTTTCCTGTTTCAAACTCCATCGTATAGGCTACACCTATATATGCAGTGTAAGAATTGTGGAAAAATAACTGGGGGGTTGGACCATTATCCACTTAGAATCGGGGTGTGAAAACATACTTTAACATGGGGCTCTAATTTAAGAAAGACTGGGGGGTTGAAACCCCCAACCCTCCGGCAATTCTCACACTGGGCATGCGGCTCTATATGCTCGCTTCCTCGTGACTCTGCTGACTCTTTCTCATCTCAAAACGACTTTTTCCGACCATGCAGGCCTGAATTGGGAGCGCCTCTGAGTAGCGATCTTGAAGAGGCGCTATGTATATAGGTAATGAGTTTATGTGACTGACTGGTGGATTGATTGATTATATTAACTACTTCATGCTCACTCAACGATCATCCATAAAGTTGTTTTAACATCAGAACATCAAACATTGCGAATATTGCAACTCATGCAAATTCATGTTTTGGGCGTTGTGGAGAGACGTATATAATGCATCATGCATGCATTAAATCAAGAAAAGTAATGAGGAAATCACTTTGGGGATTCTCATGCATGAGGTTTCGTATCGGTGGAAAGACTATCAGCAATCTCAGGTATACGCCGACGACATTGTCTTGATGCTATCATCAGCGGAGGAATTGCAGGAACTTGTAAACCGTGCATGCAGTGTCGCCAATGAATATAACATGCGAATCAATGCAGCAAAGACAAAAGTGATGACAAGTATATACGAAGGAGCTACTCAAGATCAAGATGACCCTGCAGCGGCGAGCTAGAGCAGGTGGACTCCTTAATTGTATCTGGAAGCAGATTAATAAAGGATGCGGATTGTACAGGAGAGGTGAATTCAATTAAGGCTGCCATGGCATGTGGATGATAAAGTTAGCTCAGTTATGGAAAAACAAATCAATCAGCATATATGGACACAGCTGCGACTGACGAAGGTCATAGTGTTGCCAGTAGCGACATATGAATGTGAAGCCTGGATGGTAAAGAAGGATCAAGAAAAGCGCATCCAGGCTTTTGAAAACAAAATGTGAAGCCTGGATGATAAAGAATGCATCAGAAATGCATCAGAAAACTATTGCGTATCTCATGATGGACTTAAATGAAGACAACGGAGCAGGTTTATACAAACTCGCAGGGACAACAAGCGAGTTACTGCATCCATGGGTCACATTGATTCCCGCAAGTTATGTTATTTTGGGCATGCATGTGATGAGACAAGAACGGGACAGCATAGATGCCATAGAGAGAGCAGCTGCAGCGTGATGACGGGCCTATAGTAGGCCTAGAGGGAAACAAAGGTCGAGGCAGACCAAGAATCTGCTGGATGGACAATATCGAGGCATGGACTGCATGGGTTGTCAGAGTTCAATCTGCTTCGCGCCGCACGAGACTGCAAACAGCATTGGACAGCACGGATTCATTCATGCAGTCAACCGTCGCTAAGCGACGATGACGGAATGACATGACTTGAATCAAGACAACTAAAGACCGCGGTTGTTCTGACCAAAAACATATTAGAAACTAGTTACAGGATTTAAATGCAACAGGCGGAAGCACTCGAAAGATAACTGAGGCAAATCAGTTATCAGTTAAATCAGTTATCAATTGCATAATTGTAACAACTGGTATACATGTAGCATTAAACATTGAGAGATTCCATTTGAAATGAGCACATAATAATAGCTAAGCTTATACAAGTTACAACAGAAGCAGGCATTTAAAAAATTATGCTTTTCTTGACATTCTTACAGTTTTCTGTCCTTTCGAGGCTTTGGTTCTCTGCCTGTTTTGTTTACCCATCCAAGTATCCACCCATCCACCCATTCATCCATCCAGCTTTCTTTGTTCTTTCACTTTCCCTTCCTTTCCTCTCATTCCTCTTTGTTTATTCATTCCTTCCTTTTCCTTATCCTTGTCCCTCCATAATTTTTCCATTTATGTCTTCCTCTGATCCTCCTGTCTTCATTCCTCCTTTCCTCCTTCACTCCTCTATGATATTCTATATATATTCTCTTCTTTTCGCCCTTCTCTTCATTCGTTCCCCCTGTCTTCGTTGGTTCTTTCCTACAAACCGTAATTCCTGCAGACAACAGTAGGGCCTATACTAATGACCCCCCATGCATGCAATATGACGCGACGCTTACGCCATTCTCAAGGGACTCTCTGACACGGTATGGTTCGCATCGGTACCTCGCAGCAGCCGAGCACACATATGTGGTGCTATGGGGCTATTAACGGGGTTCATTAATTCTGTCTACGATGGTGATGATTGCTGCTGATGCTGTTGCTGCTGCTGTAGCATCTGCCATCTGCAGATGCTGGCTTCATAGGGCACGCTGCTGCAGATGGCGGAAAGGTGAACGAACGAACTAAAGACCCTAAAGACATCCACCGATTTATTATCTGCAACGAGATAAACCAGATGCAACAGCGCGGGCAACATAAAGGCCCTGTATATGTATATATAGGCTATAAACTGTACCCTCCTCGGTGGGCCTATGGATGTCAAATGTCAGTTATACCCGACATCCGTTGTCATCGTTGTTTAAATATAAATAACACGCGGGCACAACATGTATACATGTGTCATACGGACTGTAAATACAGCTGAGGTGTGAACATAAAAGACGGAACAATATATACCGTACATGTATATGTATAATATGTATATGCGTAGGCCTATAACATATGTTGTTATATTATATATATATTATATATATATTATATATATATTATATATATCTCGAGTAGTCTATATTGTAGCGACAGTATCCAGATGCCCAGCGTATGTGAATTCTTCAAGTAATTGCGCTCATCATGCATGTGGCGGCAGCAAGAACAGCAAAAGCAGAGGAACACAACTGTGAAAGAAATAAATGCATGGGTGAAATTGGAGTTGTGCATGAGGTCAGAAACCGCATCTAATAACTAAAGTTTGCACGCGTTTAAAAAGAAATTGAACAGCCCTCACCCCCTCACCTTCACCTCACACTTTCGCTCGCTCTATATAGATAGGGTATACTACCGATGCGACAATAAGTCTAATTGTTTGACACGTATCCAGTTACGCACAGAATAACATTTGACCCGAAAACGTCAGCTAAGAAGTCGATAGATCATCTCGTCTCAATCTCGCGAAAGACAATCCGACGGCTCGCAAGACTATATACAGCCCCCCATCCCCACACCTTTCAACTCTTTTTCTTCTCTAATTTCCTCATTTTCTTTATTTGCCTCTCTGCATGTCTGACTCTGTCTGTATCTCTCTCTATGTGTCTGTGTCTGTATCTGTGTCTGTCTGTCTTTCTGTCTTTCTCTCTCTCTGTGTCTTAGTCCCCTCTGCAGGTAACCGTGGCTATATTAAATTTCTATATTGACTATGTGTTGAAGATATATAGCCTAGGAAGCAATTTGAAGTCTAGCAAACAATTACAAAAGGCCTACGATAAAAAATAAATTTAATCGAAATTTATTAATTAGTTATGTCATATAATATTAAGAAAAGATCAAGAGGCGGAGGAGGAGGAGGAGGAGGAGGAGGAGGAGGAGGAGGAGGAGGAAGAAGATATGATGGAAAGGAAGACGAATAAGAAGATGATGATATGATGGATATAGGAAGAAGAAGAAGAAGAAGATGATGGTGAGGATGATGATGATGGTTATGACGTTGTTGATGACGATGATGACGATGATGATGATGATGCTGCTGCTGCCGATGCTGCCGTTGCTGATGTTGATTATGATGACGACGACGACGATGATGACTATGATGATGGTGACTGCTAAGATGAAAATAATGATGAACTATATATATATATATATGGCCGATATACTTGGCCAATGTCGTCCTCTATTATAGATTCTATAATTATAACATCAGAGGGCTGCCCGGAATCAGCATCTTCTGCCATCTGCGGTTTGGTTCTGTGTTGCAGGTGTTCGTCGGTGCAGACGTTTCTCGACATCTGAGCATTCATTGTTGATTGTTCGATATTATAGATTAACTTTTATTCGCTAGCGTCTTTGCATGTTGTGAAGTACTTAAAGGCGCATATATGCATTGTTTTGTAAACGTGTAGTTTAGCGTCGTAAATTATTCGTCGACATATACATGTACACGGTGAGCCAAAGAAAAAAAACCTAAAGGTTTTTTGCCAATATCTTGGCCAGAACTGGCCCAGAAGAAAGGATTTCGAAATGAAATTTTACAGTCTTAAAGATAATATTGATTATTCCTTCATTAATTCGAAGAGAATAAGCCATGCATCATGATGCATGGGCTTACAAGTAGATCATCTGTCTGCTCTGAAAAGCCTGCCATGCATGATTACCAACATTAACATGACTTAAAGTGTGACTGAATGGACGGACATGGAAGGCGTCCATGGCATGCAGGCACTTATTCTCAAAGCTGAACGCCTTCCTGCCACTTATTAGGATAGCACACGCTGGAAAGGTAAAGGGCTTCCATGCATGCACTTCTTTGTTTACACTTTAAACACAGAACAACATGGATATAAAAGACGGTGCATTGGCTTGTTTCTTTTCTGCAGACGTGGCCCTTCACCTTCAGCAGTCGCAACTCGTCGACTATGGGCGCCATATCATCATCGTCACCGCCATCAGTCGAAAACAACCGAACAGCGTCACGATCTAACAATAACCATCCGACGAAATATGCAACAACAGCGCTAGATAAAGTGGAAGCCAGCAGCGCATGACCTTTGATGACCTATGATGACCTATGATGACCTTTGATGACCTCTGCAGTGCTCCGTTGCAACTGATCCTCGAGAAGAGAGAGAGATGATGTTCTGCCTCAAAAGACGATAACAAACGCACGTGACTTTACAGCAATAATAATTATTATACGAGTGGCCTTTGGTACAGTTGAGATGACCATGACTTCCAAGTAGGCTATATGCAGAATAGGCTATAATTAATTTACATGTTGGATATGCTTGCATTACATAGCACATGCAAGCAACGCGAATTTTAGACTATTTAACACAATTTCAGTTTCAATGATATCAGCTGCAGGTCTTTAACTACAAATGTCCACGAAATTTTCTTACAAATTCGATCTCTTATTTTTCTCATGATATTGCTTCGCGCACCCATTCGGCAGTTTGAATTCGGTTATATTAGGCCTAATTGAAAGCGACATAATTATAGTTCGGCTAAACGCTGAAATTTGTGTTCAGACTGAAATCAGTGGCGGATCCAGAACTCTTCCATGGGGGGGGGGCAACATCTTAGATGTTGGGATGGGATTTTTCCCCAAAATTTCGTTGTTGGTCGTCAAAAAATAGTGATCGGTCTTTGGTTGAGGGAAAAAGTACTTTTCATCCGCCAAAAAAGTTGATGACCTTTTTTTAGTCCTCCACCTGAAAACGGAATGGGGGGCTACGTCCCATACAGTTTTCCGAATAGGGGGGGGGGGGCAATATACCATTACACCCATATTTCTATTTTAATTTCAGACCAAATGGGGGGCCACGTCCCATGGCAGTTTTAAATGGGGTGGGGGCCATGGCCGGATTGGCCCCCTGGATCCGCCTCTGACTGAAATTATAATTTCTATGCATGAAGTGATGTTCTTGTAAATACATAACATTATGAGAGTGTGAAAGACTCACGTCGTTATTTGTCATATTGGAGCTTTTACACTAAAATAATGATCATTGTGAATCAAGGCTTCAAGCAGGCCCACTGCTATTTTAACGTGTGGGCGTGTGTGTGTGTGTGTGTGGGTGTCTGTTTGTAAGCATAGGATAATTATAGGCCAACACACACACACACACACACACACACACATATATATATATATATATATATATATAGCGCCAAACGGCCGGTGTCTCCTACATGTATATATTGTTGGACATGTTGCCGGTAAACTGTGATGATTATAATATAAATGATGACGATGACAACAGCAACAGCTACAGCTGCTACACTAATGATTAATAACTTTACTGATAAAGCGAAAATAATAATGACGACAACAACGACAACGACGACGACGTCTACGACGACGAAGACAATGAGGATTAATTCAGTGGTGATAATGAGATTTCCGATGATGCTTCAGGAAAGTTTAGGATGGCATTAAGATTATAATTATCGGAACTTCAGATCGAGGTGTCTATTGAGACCATAGTAATTCCATCACCTGTGCTAATCTCTATCGTCTTTTGAGAGGAATGCCTGGTAAGTTTGGGTACAAGCGTGTCTCAGTGAAACAGTGAAACAGTGAGTGAGTGAGCAACAAAGTCGACCTCAAGTGAACACTTGAGGAAAGT
>OX243812.1:22840166-23152666 GCA_945859605.1 Lumbricus rubellus | reverse complement strand
CCGTCGTGGCTGCTGTCGTGGATTATCCGCGAAGGAGGATTTCGCGGACCCAGCGAAGATCGACGCTGCAGTCCGTAATGATCTGGTGAAGAGAAGAACAGGAAACAAGATTAAGTGATAAAAGAAAAGTTGATGCCAACAGCAGCAGCAGCAGCAGCAGCCGCTAATTCTCTGTTCTCTCTCTTCTACTCTCCCTCGATCGTATACATATATATCCCGATATATATATATACATATATATACGATCGAGTATATATATATGTATATAATTGCGATATATATATACATACATATACGATCGAGTATATATATGTATATATATATACATATATGTATATATATCTATAATTCTACATAGGTCTATACTCCGCAAATACCACCGCTGCAGCATCTGCAAAGAATGGGTTCTTTCACTTGCAGCAGCAGCTGCAGCAGCAGCAGCAGCAGCAGCAGCAGCAGCAGCAGATGCAGGTTATTAGAGCAAACTGTGTGTGGAGAGTAGACATGTGCTGAGGAACGTGTGGATATGCCTATATGTATATGTGGTGGTGCAACGTCTGGCATTGTTCCCGATGTGTCTCGTATCACTCAAGACCTTCTAATTTCCAGATTAATTTCTCATTAACGCCCGAGCCATGCAGTAATCTATCTTGCACCGTATACATTATACATGTACATATATATACATATATACACACATACATCAATACATTATACATGTATACACCGGTTCAGCCGGTCATTTAACGAAAGGCGAAAGGTATATAAACAGTATACCAACTCAAGACGTACGAATTAACAATGCCTCGAAATCGGCACCAAATTATTTACCGTGTCCTATGCGCATATCACATACTATGCCATGTAGTGCTATCCTATCATGGTGGTGTCTTATTGTGCCATATGATAGGTTACCAATAAATGGTAGGCCGTGATTTAATGAGACAGCTAAGCTAGGCCCATGTTGCGTCATAATTGTATCATATGTATCGTGATAATTATATCATATCCTATCATATATCGTATAGTATTATTCATTCATTCATTCCGAAAACTTATACAGCGCCCCTTCAAGAAGGCTACTCAGAAGCGCTCCATTAAAGTCTGCTGCATGTGTGTGTGTGCGCGTGCGTGCGTGTGTGTGCACGGGTGCGTGTGGGTGTGTGTGATTTACGTCCTGTCCAAATTGGATACACGAACCTAAATTCCTGGGACCATGTAAACTCGGTGGCGAGGGCTAATTAGGCACTAGTCAGATAAACACGCAGTCAATTTTAATCGCTTTCTGACCCAGAGGTCTCTCTCTCTCTGTCTCTCTCTGTCTCTCTGTGTGTCTCTCTCTGTCTCTGTATCTGTCTGCCTCTCTGTCTGTCGCTCTGTCTGTCTGTCTGTCTGTCTGTCTGTCTGTCTGTCTGTCTGTCTGTCTGTCTGTCTGTGACAGTCTGTCTGTCTGTCTCTCTTGCTGTTCTCTTTCGTCCTTCCCCTCCTTCGTCCCTTCATGTCTTAGCCTATGTATAGATAGATTTGTCTGCGTGTTTGACTGTAATTTGTCTCTATAGGCTAAACCTCAGTGTTTCACTCTTTCCTGTTTTAGCCTATTTCTTTCTTTCTTTACCTCTGTGCTTCTTTACCTAGGCTACAGCCTAAAGGCCTAGACCAGCTTTTCATCAGTTTCTTCATCCAATAGGCCTAATTAATTTTCGATGCACATCATTTTGAGTACCAGGTAGCGGTCTAAATTGTTGTGACGAGATCAGTTTGGTAGAAAGTACCATAGTCATATCCTAATCTGCAGGTGTTTGAGATTGTGGTGGGGTTGGTACCGCAAGGGTGGTCGTGGGGGTCATGGGGGACGGTATACACGCAATGTGGAAGAATTAACATCTGATTCCAACAGACGAATCGTATCCATCGTCTGCAAAAGAAGGAAAGAAACCACCAGTCAAAGTCGTCTCATATAATCTGTGCGTATACCCGTATGTCTGTGTGTGTCTGTGTGTGCATGTCTCTCTGTGTGTGTCTGTGTGCATGTGTTTGCATGTGTGTGTCTCTCTGTGTGTATGTCTTTGTGCGTGTGTGTATGTGCGTGCGTGTGTCTCTTTGTGTGTCTGTACGTGTAGGCCTATGTGTGTCTGTGTGCATGTGTTTGTATGTGTGTGCCTTCGTCGCACTGTGTATATATTATAATCGTCGGTGAGTTTGGTTTACGCATTGCCCTTCAACCTAGCTAAACAAACAATGGCATAAATTACTCCGACTGACGATAGAGTTTATTTTCGCCATCCGATCGACATCAACGGATATTCATAAACTGCACACGTGTTATTTAATTGTCCAGTGCGGCCGGGTGGCATAAATTAAGGGGCCAACTCGACCCCCACTGGATTAAGGAGTAGCCTATAAGGAGGGCTTCCAGTCCGTCGTGTTGAATTATTTAGATGCTATAGCTGCTTGTTGGCCGCCAGATCTATAGCGAGAAAGCGAATGTAGAAAACGAGATAGAAGGATGCAGAGGAAGTGGGGGTGGGGGTGGGAGGGAGGGGTGGACTAGGCGTAAATGAAAGGGAACAAGAGTAGGAGATCAAAGAGAAGACTGCGATGAATAGACAGTATATATAACAAGGCTTATAGTCTATGTGAAAATATCATAAGACTTTCACCAACACCCAGGGCCGGATTAAGGCATGCATGTTCAACATGTTCGACCGAACAGAGGCCTCACACGTTAAGCGGCCCCACACATGCATTGCAATAGAAATATTTTTCATCATGGTTAATTCCATTAGTGAAAAAACTGAAAATGAGTAAAAAATCTCAGACTATATGGGAGAACAACATAGCCCTCAGGCCATGTCCTGCCCTGGCCTTGACATGACTTTTATATTAGCAATGCACCTGGAACTTTTGAACTTTTAAAAAATCCGTTTTAGATATTATAACACACATAGGTCTATGACGTCACAGTTAATAAACAGTCAATGTAACATAGGGCATAGGTAGACTATGTATACGCCTATAAATATATATCATCCTAACAGAAATTGTTTATGAACATAGCTATATATATATATATATATATATATATATATATATATATATATATATATATATATATATATATATAGTGACGTAACAATAATATGTTTGTATAACAAAAGGAGGTCGTCACAAATTACGGACTAGCAATAACCTATTATCCTACCAACACGTCATATAGGAATTGCCAATGACGTTACAATAGTTGTCGTCAAAGAAGATGACGTCATAATAGGAGTCTACAAAGTCAATAATATAGTACAGCCTACAGAGCAGCAACTTGTCGCCCATAAACAACGGTATAGTGACGCAACAAAATTGTAGAACAAATTAAGAGTGGTCGTCACAATCTGAAGTCCGTGAAACTAATCATTGTTGTCCAAACTAATTATACGTAAGCTTAATAATGGTGTTTGTAGAACAAGGAGAATGTCGTCACACTTTGCATTATGGTCTGTTTATAGGCCTACTATAATAACAAAACAGCCCGAGGCCCATAACATAATATGCTATGGGCTGTTTTGTTTAATATTAGTATAAACTTTGACATAATTATTATGTCAATTCGAGACCGGATTAAGTAAATCAAAAACGGCGCGCGTAGTATAATTATAGCCTCGGGCTTACAATGCTTCAGCAGACGACTTGTTCTCTGCACTAGCAAGCGACTCTTAAGCGAGCTTACATTGTAGACGGCGACGACATAAAGACACGGACGAAAATCATCGCCCGACTTCCACTGTTATTGTGATAAACTGGAGAAGGTTCAGGCAGGCCTAAGTCCATTGTTCATCGCGTGTCAAACAATCTGCAATGTTACAGTGGTTGCAGTGAGAGGAAGAGGCAAGCGGAAGGAAATGCTGCTCCAATGAGTTGGGGCAGTGCTTAAAGTGTAAAAAAAGAAGTGCCTGGACGCTGTATTGTAATTGGCGCGAAGTTGCGAGTGCCGAAGGCACGAAGCCCGTCCCGACTAGGGGGTCTGGGGGAGCGTCGTAAGCTCCCCCAGCGGGGTCTGGGGCGGAGCCCCAGCGACCAGCACATTTTTGGCTGTGTCGACCTCAAATGGAGCCATTTTAAGGCTCTTTTTTGCCAGCTATTTGTGAACGATAAAGTCGCGAAAACTTCAAAAATAAGTGTTTTTTTCAGTGTCACAAGCTACAAGGATAACAATAAAAATTTAAATGTTATTGTAAAAGATAATGGTTTTGTCTTGACCGTAAGCTCCCGCAGCGGGGTCTGGGGCAGAGCCCCAGCGACCAGCACATTTTTGGCTATGTCGACCTCAAATGGAGCCATTCTTTGGCTCTTTTTTGCCAGCTATTTGTGAACGATAAAGTCGCGAAAACTTCAAAAATAAGTGTTTTTCAGTGTCGCAAGCTACCAGGATAACAATAAAAATCAAAATGTTATTGTAAAAGAGAAAGGTTTTTGTCTTGACCGTAAGCTCCCGCAGCGAGGTCTGGGGCGGAGCCCCAGCGACCAGCACATTTTTGGCTGTGTCAACCTCAAATGGAGCCATTTTTAGGCTCTTTTTTGCTAGCTATTTGTGAACGATAAAGTCGAGAAAACTTCAAAAATAAGTGTTTTTTCAGTGTCGCAAGCTACCAGGATAACAATAAAATATCAAAATGTTAATGTAAAAGAGAAAGGTTTTTGTCTTGACCGTAAGCTCCCGCAGCGGGGTCTGGGGCGGAGCCCCAGCGACCAGCGCATTTTTGGCTGTGTCGACCTCAAATGGAGCCATTTTTAGGCAGTCATGGCCGGTCGTCCGTAACTGCATGGACGCCGTCCATGCAGTCATGGACGACCGTCCAGGCAGTGCTGGCCAAATAAGTGGCAGGACGGCGTCCAGCCTCGAAAATAAGTGCCTGGACGCCGTCCATGACCGTCCTGGCACACTTTAAGCCCTGAGTTGGGGGTGTTGGGGCAATTGTAGACGTCTCTGTTTAAAATATGAAAGCGGTCTTAAACACGTTGCCCGTGGGTCGCGCCTTTTATAGCCTACGGTCCGTGGGAAGCAGCCTTCAGAAATTCTTGAATTTTTTACAATGACAATCTAGAACTTACTTTTGGTTTTTAATAATAGCCTATTCTAAAATCCTTCCGACTCTTTATTACAGGTTGCTCTAGTCTATTCGTCATTCCTCCGGTTTTCCATTCGAAACTAATTTAAAGTCACGTACGTCCACCACTGTAGGCACTCCTACCCTAGGTCTCCTACTCATCAGCTGATCTACCACCTTCGAATTCTCGACCGGAAAGCCAACATCTCAACTGCCACACCTCTGTGATTTTTTAGTAACCGCGGACTACGACCTCCTTCGAACTGCTATTGTGGACAACCCTCTGACCAGACACAGTGCTCGTCAATAAGCTGGAGCCCTGCACTTGGCTTTCGAGACTCGAGTGGCGCTCTAGAATTTTGAGCGACTAGTGTCAGCAGTGTAGAAACTACGCTGTATCAGCGACGATGCTGAATCAAGAAGAGTGAAGCTGTTGGATTCTCTCAAGGTGCAAGTTACCATCCCTCCCTCTGCACAAAGAGAATGCATAAAATTCTTCCACTGTCAAACGCTTGTTCACTCAGTGTAGGAACAGTTCAAACTGTTACATTGTAAGTGTATCCAAAGCAAAGCAGTTCCCTATTCTGCCCAAATACCGTGACTCAGAAACGGATTCAGCAAGTCAAGTAGTTCTTGGGTGCATTTCAAGTACTGCAGCATAGAGCAGGATTTCTATACCACGACGAAAGGTCATGGTATAGACTATAAAACATAGGTACAGAAGATGTACAGCAGTACCCTTAGTAGTAGAGAACCCTGTTGAACACCATAGAGAGCAGCTGTGATGGCTGATGTGAGGAAGATATTAACAAGAGGAAGGTGATGTGAATGTATTGTGTGCAATTTTTTTGGTAGGACATAAAGGATATTGCAAGATTTTATAGTTAATATAATTAATACACTGATCTTTGTATTCAAAAGAAACAGAGAAAGCTACGAGTTTTAGTCACACATCACTTGTCATCGTATTTTAATGCAGCACAGATATGAAAACAGAAAACTCCTTAAACATTTTTTGAAATTCTTGTCATCGTATTTTTTAACTTGGCAGTAACCAACCCGTAATTAACTCTGTTTACAAATAATTAGCAACTTAAAAAATGCAATTTATGTATATAATTTGTGCACGTGACCTTGGCCCAGAAAAGAGACCACTTGTCACTTTCTAGATCAGCCGGAAAATGGGTTTACCTAAGGAAAATGAGTTGTTTACCTAAAGCCATGATTAGTGATTTTACATTTAGTCCATTTACCAACTACATTATGCAACCTGATGCATTAAAACAAAAAATATAATTATTGCATCTGGTAGAGACAGATCAACTGTTTAGCTGAGTTTTCCTACCAAACGACTGTTTATAATTTCATTTAAAAGAAGCATACATTTTAAACCAAATGCTCTGAAATGTTACCATGACTTTCTTCTGATATCAGCATAGAGAAACTGTTAACTCAATTCCCAACAAATGGTCCCTCCTCCTGGTCAAGGTCACAGATGTAGATACAGTACACTGAATAATGTGCATATCCAACAAATTTAAATGGAGATATGGACCATATGTTCTGTTTGAATGCAAAATTAAAATAAACAATACCAAGGCTCAATACGCATGTACCAAATTTAGAACGTCAAAACACAAATTAGATCTACACTTCAGTTGCCAAAGAACCACTACGGTGTTGCAAACTACGTCAATAATTAATACGACTACATAATGATAGTGCACACACAGAACTTTGCTCTAAGTTTCTGCAGTAGAGTTAAGATACCTCAATCCAAAAAACCTACACCATCTCGATAGGCTCAACAAGCCTCATATATTGGTTAATCACAAGAAAAGCACACTGTGTAGTAAAATGATATAAAGATTCAACAATGCCAAATCAACACAACAGCAAAATAAATAGCACTGCCTTCTTTTCCAAAGATTTTAATCAACTGCATACCAGCATTTCATTTATAAAATAAGTTTAAGTGTATCCTGTTACACTGCAGGTGCACATAATATTCCTGTAGAAGATTGAAGTTATATTCAAATATTTAAAAATCATCTTCATATGTGTACCATGTTGCTCTGTACAAATTGCCCATGCACATAAAACCTCAATAGACCTTATCGTCAACACTCCTGGTACAACCACGTGTCGTGTTTCAGCTCTATTTCAGTAGAATGCTGTGATATGAACACAAAGGCCAGGCATATAACTTTTTCAAAACATGAGTTGTGCAAGATCTTTGTGAACACAGTTAAACAGTTAAAGCACTCTCTAAGTGCAACGTGTGTAAAAATCTAACGTCCAACCACTTATCATAACATGTATAGAAATCCTTAATACTAGACTCGTATGACTACCGTATTAATACACTTGAAGCTGTGTAAGCAATCCTAGCATGGCATGCACAAGTGAGCAAACTGTTTCAGTAACAATACGTGACATACAAAAGCACTCTTAACACTAGCAATAATAATAATAATATGAAATAATAGTGATAATCTTGATCTTGAGCTACTGAACTGTAACTATCTATACCTAGTGGAAACGGCATTACAACTAATTTCAATGTCAAATGTACACCAGTCAAGATCATGAGAATGTCAGTCTATCGTTGATAATGAATAAGCTTGCCGAGTGCTGACAAAGGTATATTTTGATTTATGATGCAAATGACCTTTACAACACTTTGGCAAACAGTGGTGAGTAAAGTGGCACAAAAGGCTTTTTTAAAATAAGGCAACTAGAAAATTCAATTGAGCGATGCAAGTCAGAAAAATAAGGGTTCGATTTAAATAGTGTGTGCGGTCACACAGCAAGGTTATGGCATTCACTGTAGAACCAGCTGGGTGCAGATCCAGAAGTGCAGGACTAACAGCAATAAATGGTCATGGCAAGTAGGGTTTGTGAGAGCCAATCTCGTAGCAAATCTCACACGAGAGGCATGGTAGGAACAACTATCAGCTCTGGATCCTTCTGTAGAACCAAGTCTAAGATGACAGTTAATAAGATGATATTAGGAAGTTAAAGACATTTCTTCCAATTATAACTGCAATACTGTTTATTAAGCAAGTAAAGGACACAGATGAATTGAAATTAATACCAAACTGCTAGCAGAATAGGAAAACACAAGAATGGAGTTGCCAAGTTTCGTAGACACTTGAGGAGTGACGAGCTACATTGAATTCCAAGTTCATTGCTTCTCACTTAAGTTAAGCCATTACACTTCTTAACACGTTGGCCGCGAGGGACATGTTAACACGTCCTAAATTGAGTCATTTAACACAGCAAATCAGCGGCCAACTTGTTAAGCCTTAGTAGAGTGACTTATGCAACAAATTCAGCTCGATTTCCACAACAACAACAACAACAAACAATGCGTTGTTCTTCAACAGCAGTGGACAGAACAATACGATGAACTTTCGAAGGAAGCGAAATATCCTAATCATCAGCGTAGAAACTGCATCCTAAGTAAATGATTCACGCATTTCCTATTCACTCGGTTCAAACGATCTTTTAACACACACTAAGCACAAGAGAACAAGTGCAGACAATCGTGCGGTGGTGACCATATATATCAATTACTAATTGCAGTTCTGTGTGCCGACAAAGATAAGCTGCAGCACTACAAATACAGAGAAATTGATCAGTACAATTTGTAAGGATTTTATGTTATAGAAAGCATTGCTCCTAGCATCAATAATAATAATAATAATAATAATAGTAATAACGACAATTTATATGGTGCCGAAACGCAGCCATACCGCTATAATAAGGGTGCCTGCAAACTTCGAAAATACCACTAAAAACCTAATTTTAAAAGAGTGTCCATTATGAGAAGTCCAAAGTTGGAAAGAGAAACAAGCTTGGACATTTAAAACTTGTTTTGCATATATTGCCCATCAATACCGAAGAAGTAGTGGTGGTTTCGCACGTTTGGGAGCGGAACAAACATTTCGATGAGTTAAAACCATAAACCACAAAACTAGACACAACAGCATCATCATCTTAAGAATGCTTCTTATTGTTTCCATGATTATTAACAACACCATTTTTAAACCCATTCTGCGCCGTCACGGACTTGCTCTTCCCGCTGTCCTCCTTCACCACAGAACCGGCGGTGTTAGTAGGCTGTCGATGTCTGCCGATGATGTAAGCATGGATGTAGAAGTTGGTGAACAAGATGAGCATCACAATCATGTAGCCAGCCAGAAGATTTTGACCCCAACGTGGAAAGTCGCATTCGATTTTCAACGAATACAGAGTATGCGACAACGTCATGCCAAACTGAACCTGTTAACCATAATTACCACAAATTTAATATACCGAACGAATCAGATTGTGCATTAAAACTCTTCAACTGATCAACAGCATGCCAAATGTTTCTATCTAGTTTGTTGTTCGGGTGGCATCCAGCATTCATGATCTATAATTTATATACTCAGTCGGTATTTACAAGATTTTAACAAAACACTTGACCTAATGAATGGGATGTGATATCATGAGAAGCATCTGAAATATTCAGATATCTTGTGGCTATGCACAAATCAAGACAGCTCAACGTTTTGTATGAGTAATTCGTTACATAGCAATAGCAACGTCTGCCTACTTCAGACGGTTGACAAAACAGAGAAGCAATTTAAACTCACAAGTTGAAATGTAGTGATGTAATGCTTCCACCAGAGTTTGCCCTTCAGACTCGGTATTACAGACAATCCATAATAGGAATACATGACAACATGTACCAAACAGTTCAGTCCACTTCCAAAACAAGCTGTAAAAAAATATGTAAAGTTAAGTTAACCAAAACAAATAAAGTTGCAATTATAAAATGCAGTTAAACTTTTGAATGTCTAATGCTGTGGTTGGAATCAAGCCATAATTATGTACAGAAGCAGTGTAACTGGAACTCATATCTGTTAAGTCATGATGGTATTTTGATTTGTTATGAATCAGTTTCATGATGGTATGCAGCATCGCATCATTACTGCAGCAATCCCCTGGAAAAAACATATAGCATAAGCAGTGCTACGACAGCATGGCATGGTGGGCCTGTTGGTTAGAGTGATGGCCTGTAACATGGAGAATAAATATACTGGTTTGCACCTTGTCTGAGGCAGTTACTGTGCAGAGACTTTCAGCAAGTCCTTCACTAACAATTGCTCAATTCAATTACCCACATCCGCACAGAAAACATTTTTCTATATCACAGCATTGAGAATAGTCAATCACTAGACAAATGTTGGGTTTGCTATTGGTACTGTAATGTGGTCAGAAACGAACTATTTAAAATGCGAGTAAATTTTCACATATGTTAATGAAAAAAGGAAAAGTGAACTTACAGAGGCCACCGGGAATGAACATCATGACCCACCACCAAATGTTCAGCATCGTTGCATGATGAAAGACATGAAGGAATGTAACTTGGTTCATCTTCTTTCGCAGAATCATTAGAACCGTGTCCATCAGTTCAATTGCTTTCGAGAAAAAGTACCACCACAGAACTTTTGCAACCTGTCAATCAACATTAAACTGAACACGTAAAAATCGCTTTATCCAGAAACTTTTAGAATTTATAAATTACATAGATGTAACATCAAATTTTATGATTAACAGCCTAAATTACTACCTTAATTCAAAAACATGAGAAGAGCTGCAAGCATTTATTGGCTCAAACTATCACTCCACCTCCAGTCATAATCTTACTGTCATTTTTAGAATATTTTACAGGTGGTCAGTAGTTCAAGGTCCATTGAACTGTCAAACTTCATCCTGCCTCTCCAATTTGCTCAAGATTTTAACCCGATTCTTCCCATCTCGTGGGTTCAAAGGTCAAAGACAACTCTGGAGGACACATTATTAAAGCAAAAGCCTATGACTATTCTAAAATGAAGTATTAGTATGCAATCAACTATTGTTAATAATACTACTAATTATATAGCTATCTTTGCTTCTTTGGCTGGACCAACAGAGAGCAGACAAGTTAATAAATAGCTATTACGGTAAAACATTTGCCGAAACAGTTTTACTCACTCGCAATTCCTTTGTGCGATTCTGATGATGTGCATTGTAAGGAGCACAGAAGAAACCGTAGCCAGCATCAATTGCACTAAGTATTATCTGGAATACATATACAGCACAGTGCAACCGAATGAAGGCAGATTGCAATTGTAATTAGAAACTTCTATAAATTACACTGTTGTGTCTAATGCACAAGACATTAACCGATAGCGCACCAAAACCAAGCTGTAACAAGATAAATATTGATCAATCCATGAGATGGACGGCAATAAACTGAAGATAAGCAGTTAGTTCTAACAGGTCAATCTGAAATTGAGAAAAAATTATATGAGTGGCTATAAATTACATTTATCATCAATGAAACAAACGACAAAAACAAATGATCATCATTGCAAACTCCGTTGCTTGTTCTTAGCGCCAGGGTTCTCGATAAAGTAGCAAAGTCCACTTCGAATCCCTTTCACCCGTACCTCCACTAGGCAAAATCACGCTTTCTCGGTGCTGGCCTCTTCCGGCCTGGAATGGCCTCCCCTTGGAGCTTTTCTTTTACCCAAGACCTTCTCTCTCAAGTAATTTCTTTGCCTTAAGACTGTCCTTTTAGCCATGCTGGATTTGGGAACACCTCTGTGTAGATTTCGTGATGCAGCACTATTATTTATGCTAAATTTTTTTTACAGTTTTAAGGGCACTCTGGCAATTAATACATGTAAGTGCAGAAGGTCTAACAAAGAATAAATCTACTGTGAATTTTATGCTATGTTCAATTTCACATAATTGTTGCAATAAGAAAAAGCAGCAGCATTGCAGTAAACTTGTAGCCTAACATTTTCTCCATAATTATAGAGCTCTGACATATGCTTTTAAGTCATAATATTACATAGGCACTTAGCATTCGCTTGGACACTGCGTTCCTGCAGACAAGACAGAGCAGTCAGTTTAGGCATAAAATATATCATAATGGGATGAATAAAGTAGCAGAATTGAAACACTCCATAAACTGCTGACCTCCACAAACATGTAGACAGAAAGAAGAACGAGGGCCATGTTGTAAATGACCATCAGTGGCTGTAGAGAAAACGGCTTCCTGTTCTTCATCAGTTTCGGTCCAATCCACACAAAGATGAGATAGACAGCCGTCAAAATCCATACCTGAACCGGCGAGTTATTTAATAGAAGCCAGTGTCTGGAATTAGGATCTGAAATGAAAGCACAACAAACATAGCAGGTCCATGCAAGAACAAAGAGAATCTAAATGAAATCTTGGAGAATTGAATGGCTCATAGTTGCATTTAAAATCAAACATGTGTCAGGTCTATTAGGGCCATTTGTTCAACATGTATAATATTTATATATGCACACGAAATACAGAAAATTGTATGTAGGTTACACTGCAAAGAGCTTGCAATGCAGAAAAATTTGTTGGTGCCAAACTATCATAAATCAAACTGTAAACTGCATTTTGTGGCCATTTTTCTCGTAAATTACAATTCTCCTCACCTCAGATTGGGTCACACTTGCTCATTCTTTTGACACAGCATGCCCCGAATATTGCTTATATCCCTTTATTCTGGCTTACAATCTGCTCGGCTGGCCTCCCTTGATCGTATTCTATACTCTGCAGTGCAATGTGCCTTATCTGCCGAATACTTAAATTCAGCCACATCTCAAATTACATGTTGGTAGTTCTGCACTGGTTTCCTGTCCGTCAATGCATTGAATGCAGGGCCGCCTCCTTGGTATGGTGATGTCAGGCATACCTTGTTCCAGTTTATCTACTTGATCTTCGTCAGCCGAGTCAGGTACTCAGATAGTCATTCTTACACTCAGCGGAAAGGAAGGTTGCCCTCAATCCCGTTTGCTCATACAGTCTCCATTATGCCATACTTTTTCTGTGGTTGGCCAGAAGGTATGTTGAGTTGCGCCAATTACTTAGGTCACTCCCTCACACATTCTATAAGGCCGGAAAAAAATTGTTGTGTTTCCGTGTTTTTTTATCTAAAAAAGTTTTTAATAAAAAAATTTGTTTCTATAAAAAAAAAATTGAAAATTTTTTAAATATTTTTTTAACATTTGTATTGACATAACAGAAAAGACGTCAATGAAATGAAATTAATAGTCCTGACTGCTTTCTAGAGCAGTTTTATGTGCAGACAGTCGGGGAAATAGGCAGTTTATACTTGCTTAGAACACGTACTTTGTCGCAGCGTGTACCTTTGTGCAAAAAAAGTCGTGGAGTATAATTTTTCGAATAATCACTGTATAAAAATATTTTACCAAAGTAAAAATATTTTTCGACTTACCTATCCAATTTTTTAAAGCTCTGATACCGGACACACAACATTTCTTTAGGTCTAAGCATTTAAAAACTCTTCTTTTTGACCATGCTGAAGTCAGGAGCACCTCTGAGTAGTTTCTTTGAAGAGGTGCTATATAAATACTTGAATGAATAATTGAATATTTGTAGTTAAACACAGCTATCAAGGATAAATACATTAATATATTCACAATGTTTGGAGACTCGGGCTGCAGTGCTCAGGTCAACGAGTCTTGAACAGATCAATATCATGTATCTGGCATATACTAAAAAACCATATGGCTTCTTTATGGTCTAAGTCATAAACTAACAATTTTTTTAATGCAATATCTAGAGCTATAAGAATTTGATAAAAATGCACGTTTAGCTGTGTACAGCTTCTCATCCAACTCACCTGCAAATGGCAGACTGTCCTTATACATTTGAGTCAAACGTTCAAAGTATGTAATCATCGTATGTTGATGTAGTTTCCACGTTACGAGGACTTTAACAAAACAAACAATTTCTCTATATTATTATTATTATTATCAACAAAGCAAGATGCTGAATAAAATTAGAAATCAAAACACATGTGCACTAGATTCTCAATATGTTACCATAAATTTGGTCATGCAAATATCTAAGTGCAGAAGAAAAAAAAATAATGTTTTTAATGCAATTTCATAACATCTGCATTCTGCAATTTTCTTGACAATAGCATGCAAGGCAGTGGCTTAAATAGTACCGTATTTTCGCGAATATAACACGCACACGGGTATAACACGCACCCGAATATAACCCACTACTTTTTGCGATTTGAGTAAAAATTTATTTGTATAACACGCACCCGACTATAAGACGCACCCGTTTTCGTTCGTCTAACCACACGGAGGTGTAGATTCCTGTATAAAACTCGCCATTTACTTGAGTACTTCGTTTCATATGATGACAGTTTCGATAAATTTTGCGATTAATAATTGTTTGATATATCAATTGACGAAAATAAAGTGGGTATGGCCAAAGAAAATTCTGACTTTTACACGAGTTTAGAGATGGCATTCACCGCATTCGACATTTGCAAAATTGAAAACGACAGACAATTACAATTTATATACTGTAATATTTAACTTTTATATTTAAGGTCAAATCAATTTGTTATACTTTCAATTGTAACTATCTGCGGCCCTGATATTTTACGACAATAATACTTCTATTGACGTCGGACTTCATATCCTATCGTTTTGTCGACGTCCATGCCTCCGTATTGTAAGTAAAAACACTTTTTTACAGCAGTTTCTGACCATGACCTGAAAATAATTTGGTAAAAAATTTGGCTGTGTAAAAAATAATTTGTATAACACGCCCACGAGTATACCACGCGGGTAGGGTGCGTGGTTTGTAAAATTTTGTATAACCCGCGTGTTATATTCGCGAAAATACGGTACTTTAATAGTACATCGAGTTTCAATTGCCATTATAAATTTAGTACTGCACTTCCGTTCTTGTATAGCATGTTAACTGATACAACATGTTAATAGCTTTTGGGGCACAACATTTTGTGTCAAGCAGAAGGGCACATTATTTGGGATTGTGTTATAGAATCCACACTGCATCTGGCATCAAGTGTCTATATACATTACGGTAGTTGTAAATTTTCTTACTGGGTTTCACTAGACCATAGCATAATATACTGATAGTCACAACATGTGGATGTGTGTGCATGATTCATATCAAATAACAAAGTTCAAATATGCTCAGCTCATTTCAGCAACACATCCGTGTGTGCAAAACGCAAAATGTCAATCTCGATGATAGGATATTTGCATAGAGTAGCTTCGGAAAAAGCTTTGTTACATTTGGATCCTTTGAGATTTGAGTAAGCGCCAGGAGGTCAGAGCAAAAACAATACAATCATGATTGCATTGAGGATAGTGCCAAATGCATTCATTATGAACTTGAATCGGTAGAAGTTTCAACAGGTGGCAAACATACCACTAACACCAGGGCTCGCTATGCAGCATGCAAGAAAAAAATATTAAAAAATTTATATGTTTTTGGCCTTCTTTCTTCGATTAGCTATTCTACTTCTGCAGGGGAACTCACAATGTTCCACCAATAATCAATTGTGATTAATTATTTGTGTTCGCCTGTTCTTTATGGCCAGACCTCTGCTGGTGGTATGCCAACATTTGATTTTTAACCAGGTGGAACGGCGGTGGTACAATAAAAGAAAGTCTGAAAACTATTGGATTTAAACTGACAACAATCAATGACCGTAGCTGATGCACAAAATATGCTTATGACAGAAGATAGATTGAATACAACGGATCAATGGCAAACTAGTGAATGACACGTCACAGGCAGCGAAAGCTGGTTATAGGATTGACCATGCAGGCGCAGAGTATGTTGCGGAACACCAAATAATATTGGCGCCAAAGCCCAATGCTCCTAACCCATCACCTCAATTACAGTGCATCTCTCCAGAAAGCAGTGAAAGGCACTTCAAAGGCAAGAGACAATGAAGAGTTTAAGCAGAATGGCACATGGTGTTAACATTGAATAGACCCCTGCAAAAGGCCTTTGAAAATGTGCATTTAGGAAACATATGTAGCAGATAAGGCAATTTACCTAATGACAATGCACGCTGTATACCCGCGCATACCCTCATGTACTGCCCTGTAGAGCACTCCTTCCCACACAGTGTAGGGAGTGGCCGAGTCCAAAGATCGACAAAGATCATCAATGAAATGTTCAGGGCTTAACGACACTGTTTCATATCGAAGATGATTAGTGTCGGAGGCAGAGAACAACCTCACACTCCACGTTTATATTGCGACCGAGCCACCCGCTGTAAAGATCCGACCGGGAATTGAACCCGGGCCGCCGGCGCGGCGAGCGGGCTACAACCCACTCGACCACGCAGGATCTTCAAAGATCATCAATCAATCAATCGGAACTTATATAGAGCTCTCCCCTTCAAGGTACCTACTCAGAGGCGCTCCCAACCGAGATCAAGCGAGAAAAAAGCAGCCAACAGTTTGTGAAATTGAGAACAGCTTGGGAGGTGTCATATAGTCAAGGGAAGCCCATTCCAGGTTATTGGACCAACCACAGAGAACGAATGCCCAGAACTGCATTGTTGCAGAGCAATTGAAAGGAACCATTAAGTCACCATGGACGGCAGAGCGCAGTTAACCTGGTGGACCAGTGCTTGCACTCATAGGATTGACCATGCAGGTGCAGATTATGTTGCGAAATACCAAATAATATTGGCGTCAAAGACCAATGCTTCTAACCCCATCACTTCAATTGCAGCACTGCATCTCTCCAGAAAGCAGTGACTTTTTAGCAATTTGTGCATGCTGGTGTACAATCATTAAATTGATTATATTGAATCGGTTCATGTCTACAGGTAAGTTGGAGCAAGCCCTAGCAACAACATCATATGAAATAAAACAATAAGCTCTGCCATTGTCTGCACTCTGACAGTGCCAGTCCTCAACATGAATAAAGGAGGAGGGCGACGCTAATGACCTTTGTTTATCACATAGTATCGCTAAATTGAAATTACAAAAAATGCGTTTTAATTCGTGATTTAAATAGTGCATCATCTTCTTCAATACTCGGATGACCTTGTTTTTTTGTTCGTCTCTCTGGCAAGCCACTTACACGTTTATTCTCGAAAAGTAGCTTAATGTTAACAGCCAATGTCAAGTCCATTACCGCACAGTGCTGTTGCTAACGGTACCTTTAGTGCTTTCTTAGAACTTGGATCACGTCGGTTTGCCGACTTGGAAGACATCTAAAGATTTAACAGTTAATTTTTTAGGCCGGTTCTTCGTCAAAATGCCAATATAGAGAAACAAGCGTGAGCCGTGCACATGCACCCGGCATAATAGCAAGCCGAAATCCTATAATGTGCTTTTATTAAAAATACTCACGCTTCGCGTAACCTGTGCTGAAAGAATTCTTAGTCAATAGCTAAGAAAGACGGATAGAATAAGCGCCGGATGATAATGTTCCTCAGACCATTACAATCCTATCCATGGAATGGCATGGATGCTTCAATCCTATTTTTTAGGATTGGATTTCAATCGTCTATTCCCTCACGAACTGGTCGACCTATCACGTGATCTAAATTTCAACCAATCAAAGGTATTTCCATAGTAAGTCAATCACATCGCCTTACCACGTGACTATCTATTTCAGCATAATGAATAAGTAAGATCTGGTAGAAGCTGGTAGATTAAAATTCTTTTAATTCATTCATTCATTTCGAGAATTTATATAACCTACTCAGAGGCGCTCCCAGCCTAGCCACAGCTAAAAAATAGGTTTTGAGCGACTTATAAAAGCAGGTGAATTTAGCCTAGGCATAAGTCGCAAGTTTAATGGGAGGCCATTCCAGATAGCAGGACCCACAGTAGAAAAGGCTCGGCGCTGTCTTGTAGAAGTGCGAGCTCGTGGAACCAAAAGCTCCCCCGTTGTCGCAGAGCGAAGGGCTCGACGCGCTGCAAGGTCGGAGACAGCTCGACAAAGGCTAGACAGGTATGATGGAGCACAATCAATGAGGCAAAATGGTAGACGTACCTGCGTTATCAGGTACAAAAAGCAGTTAATCAAATGGAAAAGATACCTAAGATTGTATATGATATATTTATGTATTCCGTGTTGTGACATTCGTCAGCCTGTGATGTACAAAATTGTAGATCAAGTTGGAATCTGACTGCTGCGTGAATAGGTGAGCTGTTTTTAACGATAATGGAGTTTCGGTAATTTCACATCTTGGTTTACAAATAAGAGCATTCAATTAATTACAGCTATGAACGCAGATTAACGAATAATTATGTTTAAAAAATCAAAAAATCCGGAAGTTTGAAGCAAAATCTTTTAGCATTTAGAAACGGAATTTTAAGTGGGGCGACGTCTATCGTTGAGAGTGAAATGGATGACCACGAAATGTTCACAAGTGGCCGATCCTGTAATAATATAAAGTCCTTAATTGCCAATCCAATGGCTTTATAGAATCATTGTTCCCAATCATTTACTCATTGATTGCAATGGGGCCCTATTTATATATGCCTGTTAAAAAAAGCTCAGGGGTGCAGCCTCTGGAGGTTAGTTTCCAGTCCTGTCAAGTATTAGCCATTGGTCACAGCATCTGGTCACAGACTCACAGTGGATGCTGGACTACTTTCTAAGTGCACTGTGCCGCTGTGCGTACAACAAAGACAATTTTTTAGGGCAGTCCACCTCTTTTATCTAGGTTTGGCATTGGTATTGCTAGTGAACAGGCCATGGCATTGTTCTGGCTAAAATAGAGTCATTGGGAATCTGAATCACAGAGGAGTGGAAACTGGTACAAATTCGCTCATCCTGCATGCTTTCTTACCCACAGATGTCGCCGGACATTTATTTTACAACCTATGATTACAGTATTTTGATAGTTTTAAATATTTTACAATCTATGATTACAGTATTTTATACCACAGGCAATATTATTTTATAAGTGAACTAATAAACAAACTGCAAATGAAATTTCTTGATCTAAACAGTCAGATTATAAAATATAGATTGTTTTGTCAAAAGTCAATTGTTGCCTCATTGTGATCGGCATTTGTGATCGGCAAAGTATAGGCCTATCTGAGGTAGGCCTATCGATTTTGTTTTGATTAAGCGCCTGTGAATACTAGTACTAATTCATTATTGCACTTAAACTGAAACAATTGGGACAATTAATTCGCTTTATTTATTTCTTGCGTTTGCTATAGTGCCCCTTCAAGATCTCTACTCGAAGGCACTCCAAACTACTGTACTACAGCACGGACACCATCACGCCAAAGCGCACGAGCAATTGCGAGTGAAGAACTTGCTCAAGGTCCCTACACGGCGACTTGATATTATAAAGCAATTGGCTTTCATCGTCAGGCAAGAGAATGATCTTGCAAGGCCTGAGTGAGAACGAAGAATTAAATTCACAAGGAAATAAATAGAAATGTCATCAATCAAATGTTGGCATACTGCAGAAGAACTGCTCAGGTTGATTTCTATAGTTCCCTCTCAAAGATATTTCTTCCATAGTCTAAATGAATTGCCATGGTCAAATCTATCACATGCCACTAGCAGGCTCTTTTGGCAATATCGCAACACATGGATACTGGCCAATGAATGCCATCCGTATGCCATCCGTATGACAATCATTAAATATTGTAAACTTTATGGTAATGGAAGGATACCGTCACTAAAAAGTACGAGCATCGTCAAAATAATGCCCAATATGACCTGCAGCGTGTGTATATTTTCGTTATAGATACTTGGATTGAAGGTGGCATTTACATGAAGCTGGAACTGGTTTCGTTATTAGCAATCGTGCTTATAACAGTCACTTTATTCGAAGATGTTATTTATGCTGATACGCCCATGCACGAGTTCAGCTACAAAAGATACAATTACAGAAAAAAGCCAAAAAATGTGAGTTCAAATGATACAGCAGACCATTCTAAATAAATTCTGATTCACGATTCATGTGTGGCGTCTTGTTTTAACACTTAAAACAACAAGCTGCATTGGTTTCCTGGTCACTTTCAGTACATGCTCGTCGCTTAAGTGCTAAGGATTTTGTGCAGTGCTGCTTTTAGTGACAATTTTGGTTGACAGCAGAAAGACGTCCATAGCAGAACAAAAAAGACTCGAATTGCTCAGTCCTCAAAGAAATTTCCTATCCGATAATGGTACAGGATTCCTGTGATATGACCAGTTGAGTAATGACTGGAACGGAAGACTAGAATGCAGACAGGAATGCAAAATATCTTTATTAATTCTGAGGCCACAATGACTATCAAGGTTCACCCAAGAATGACATCCTAGTTTTTCTTCATGTGTCTCTCGTGTCAAATGATGCTTATTCTTGGCGTCAATCGCACAGAGATGCTCTTGCTGAGAGAAGCACGCTTTATCGGGTACAATAATAAACATCCTGAATGTAATTCTATATTTGAATGTCTGATTATTATTCATCGTCCAGTTTTTCGACATAGTTCAAAGTTTCTTGGTCTACCTAGGGCATATTTTCTGTTACATTTCTTCTAAAGTTGTCTTTGGGATGTATTCCCAAAATCCATTCTCTTTAAAATATTCGACTGTTTGTTGTTATTAGGAGAAGAAAATAAAAATGATGAAGCAACATTGTGAAAATAGTGACAGATGTCGTGATCTGTTTGGCGTTGAAATGATGAGCTGCGTGCGACGATGCATGTCTGCTGAATGCTACCACGAACTATATGCAGAAAATGAGGTAAGACTGCAACTACCATGTCTTATTTTCCTTAGAATAGTACATGCATGTTACTGGGAAAAGTTGGCATTAATTAACTCTTGTGTTATTTTGGTAGATTATTTTGTCTAAATGCTGAATTTGCTCAGTAATTTCAAATAGGTTGCTTCAAAGTTCTGTCCTGTGTCCCCTTCTGTACATAATCTACAGTGAGGACCTTGGGCCACTCTTATTGGCTAGCGCAGCGCTGTCCTGAGTCAATCCTCTGCTATTGACCTACAGACGTATGTTCACTAACCAGCATTTGCAGCTGCTGTTTGAGAAATTTGACTTTCCCATGCTGGTATCTTCTTCTTCTTCTTTCCCTTCAGGCTAGAATTATTCCCTCTGGCGAGGGGTCAGCCACTCGGATCCTTCTCCTCCACTTGTCTCTGCTTCCAGTGTCTTCCTTCTTCATTTTGAGCAGCTTCAGGTCCAAAATGAAGAAGGAAGACACTGTCTACAGCATTGTATAAATATAAATACAGCATTGTATTGTTTATGAAGTTTTTAAGACAACGACTGGTTTTAATTTCAGCTGGAAGAAGGAGAAATTGACGTCCGATTCAGTTCATTCAAAGGTTGCATCATGGAGAAAGGACAGCTGTTGTAATAGGAGACAAGTTATAGTTTTTGGTTTTCTTACAAAGAGAAACAAGATCATCAGTCGTTTGGTCCTTCAACATCTGGATTTCAGTACAACAAAACTACATTTCAACTAATGCACATTGTGGAAACTGTAAAGCCATTTCAGATTGTTTATGGTAGTAATTAAGACCGACAGCCATGTATAATTATGGTTTTTAAACTGTGTGTGAACATATGCATGTAATCATTGAGCTGTAAAACAGAACTGTTTGAAACGTATAGGAAAGAGGAATATGGTTAATCGAACATCGTGTTCACATGTTCTGAAAGTACAGCAGTGCAATGCTGAGATGAACTGCCTTACTTACCACCAGCATACAAGATATAATGTAGCCTGATAAAATTCTGATTTCAACGAACTTGAAAAAGAAATGGTATATGTATGAAAATTTCTTAATCATGCAAGTACAGTTCATTTCCAACAATAGCTGAATAGAAATTGTATAGAATTTGGATAAATATGAAATCTAGTTTGCCAAATAGAAAACCTGACAGTTGGTCGGTACGAGAATTAATTTGAAGAACGAGAAGTGATTGTGCAAAAATTACAGTTAAGCTAGTCACATGTGATGCAAATTCGAGTAGATTTAGTGAGCACCAACAGCACAAATGAAGATGTAGAAACAAAGAGTTCATATAAACAGGTATATATAAATGTTTGTGTATGTATATACAGTTAAATCCACAGCAATCCATATTTAATTTTCTAAATTGCATAAACATCGGAGACATCACTAGAAACAGCATGACTTCGCTAGCTAAACTGTATCATAGATTCTAAGTAAAGTAAGTTATGTACAGTAATACTGTTTTCTGATTAGCATGCACATCTCTACAGCAGCATTTGTTTAAACATTTCTCTAACTCATTTCATTGATGTGCCTGCCATAAAATTCTGCATTTGCATGAAGAAATGTTAATATGGCAATTTGTAAGAATAGTAAATACTGAAAGTCTACAAGTTTCAAACGAAAACCAACTGATACTTTTTCAATAAATTATACCAATTATACAATATGAAATTAAAATGACTAAGTGACCTCTAGGCTGTTTTCACTTGAATGACAAAAATCCAATCACACTCAAAATTGCTTTCTGTGATAAATCATTCTAAAAATTACAAAAATGACTGCATGTAGCCCGCACACACACATTGAGCCAATAGTGACCAATGCTGGTTGGGCCAGTATTCAACAATGTTGGTATGCTATTAGCGCTATGTGGCTGTGCAGGCTGGGAAGCATCAGATGATGTAAATTGATCAGCATGATGATGATGATTATGAAGACGATGATGATCATGGTGAAGATCATGTTGGGCACAACAAAGAAAAAAGTGTGCTGATGATGGTTATCATTTTGGCACTTGGAAGATAGATGATGCCAGGTGGATCTTATCCAGGTGGTTTTGCAGCTGTAACACACGTTCTGACCAATACTGCTGCTGTTCTTGGAGCTGCTTGGACATCTGAAGAAACAAGAAATAGCCAAACATTGTCAATCAAACAGCTGCAATTGTAATCACTGGAATTTAGTCAATAACGCATTGCTTTAAAAGTTAAAAACTAATCATAAATGTATGAATGAATTGCACAAGTTAAGCAGTTTGGAAATAATGAGATCCTGAGAAGGAACTTATAAGAGAAAATGGTGACAGGGTTTTCGTCACTTAAAATGTCTAAATGATGCCTAAAACCTGACATGACCATGAGAAATATCACCAGATATACACATGTCATCAAGTCACCCAATCACATTAGAATTGGGACAACTGAAATAGCCAGCCAACTGTGCCAGTCACTTAGTCTGTGTTTATCCGAGCTGTCCTAAAGTTGAATATGTAGAACTTTACTGCATTTGAAAGCTTGTTGTTGTTGTTACATAACACAACAGCTTCAGAAATTTAATTATTGGCCACACCAGCAACAAGCCATGCTATCTGCAATCTCACTTGCAAGCAACTTGGTAACTTAACCCTTTAATGCCGAGATGGTAGTAAATGGTATGGGAAATCCTATAAAGGGTTAACATGTTAACAAAGAGCTGCACTGTAGATTTTCCTATGCTCTCATTGTTAAAGTAGTTTTGAATTGCTGACAAGTTTCTGTTATTTGAGTGCTGGAGTATTTTACATTTAGAAAGCAATCAATTTAAAACAACCACATAATCTCAAATCCACTTACATCTCCTACTTTAGATATCCAGTAACTTTTGTCCTGATCCCTCTGACCTGACATTTCCCCATCCATTTCTAAAGTCCTCGGCAGAAGGTACTGCAAAATACAAAATGCCAGTTAGTCAATGGAAGTTACCCATGTTCAATCAACTCCCAACATTCCAAAGCAGTTGCAGCATTCATTTTAACTAATAAATCAATGATTTCAGAAAGCCAAGACAACAAACAAGACACGATGCAATGCATAATAATGACTAACGTTTATTTAAATATTCATGCCAAATCTACAGAATTGCTCTATTGAAACTATTTTTAAAGAGCTTCAACTTAACTTAAAATCAAACACTTGAAGTTTTGTAAAACAAGAAAGGTCAGTCCTTTTGGTACTATCATTTCATTTAGCAAATTTGGAAACCTGCACATCAAAAGGAAGGTGATTACAAATGGCAGAGGCGGTATATTAATATATGAAGCAATGCAGAAATAAGAAAGCAACACCCAAAGCGAAATGTAAATAGCTTAGCGTTTGAACAACAATACAGCTTGTCATTAAAGTTGAATGGGCATTTTGAAATGTGTGAGCTACAGCTTTGTGTGGCAAGTACTGAAATAATGAGACAATATTTAGCAGTCAGAAGGATGATTTATCTGTCCTTTGCTAGTTAAGTTTCTTCTTTGCCTGTGCAAGAGAACAGTAATCAATTAAGATGCATTATTTTGCATCATGTTAATGACACTGCTTTTTGTTTCAAACTCATAAAATCTGGATTAAGATTTAACCAAAACTGTACTGCAGCGAATTTAACGCACAGAATCTAAACAAGCATACATTGGAGAAGTATGCATGCATGCAACTAAACGCTATGAAATTATATACAATTTGATTGCATATTATTCTATGCAATTGCAAATATGAGAATTATGGGTCAAACAGCTTTTTAATCCCTCTTACCATTTGGTCTATCCTTCTTCTGCAGAGTACTGATGAAATTTGTGGGAGAAAAATTGGTAAAGTTCTGAAATTAATACATATTCAATTCTTCAAGAAGCTTTACATGCAAAGCAATAATAGAAAGATGCAGAACTACCTCACATAGTAAGTAGTACAACATCAACTGCCAAAATGTATGATGACAAGTTAGTCATGTAGCAATACAATTCATTCTATAAAAAAGCACATAGAAGTTTCTGCCTTGCAAGACTATTCAAAAATACGTATTTAATTTTCAAGACCTACTTTATTGTATATCTCATTGAACAAGAAATAAATGACATTTCCACCGGAATTTGGTGGACATAACACTTTTGCATTACTTGTATCATAACATTATCTCTCATGCATGTGCAGCAACAGACCATATTTTTTGTGTGGTACTGTTAGGTTTCAACAGTTGCAATATTTTATTATTTTAAACACATGGAGAAAACATTGTCCTGGATTACCACTGATACATATTATTTATTTATTTATTAAATATTGATATAATTACAACAATTAACCTGCATATTTAGTGTGGCTTATGTTCAATGAAAAAGTAGAATCATTGTATGAGTCACAAAAACCAATTTTACGCTATGCACTGAAAGTGATCTTGAATTGGATTATAATGCTTAGGCAAAACTTTGCTTATCTGCATGGCAGGCTGAGCCACTTTCATGTTGGACAAAAAAGTTCTATTTCAGTTTAGGCTATGATCCTGTCTCTAGAAAACACATGGTTACAGAACATGCTGACACCATGGAGAGAAATTGAACAATAACAGCGTCAAAAATGCATACAGACTAACATGCAACAAATACATTGTTCTGCAAGCTACACTAAAATGGCAACTGAATTTCTACCATGCTTTTAACTAGGTTCCCAGTTAATTATCCATTAATTCAATAAATTTTGTGGGTACAATCCGAGTATTTGGGAGAAAAAAGTAACCGTTTACCTTTATGAAACTATCAAAGGTTACACATAGGTAAAATGTGATTATGTCTATAGCAGAAATCTATTCTGAGCCCAAATCACGAGTTGGCAATGCCTGTCACCACATGTGCCACCTATAGAATTATTAAAATCTGTCTATTGAAACAAGAGAGTTTACTTTACATGCATATTTTTACTTTAAGGTCAGTTTGCTCAGCTAACACTTGACATTTATATAACAACAGAAATCAGTACAACCCATAAATTTCTGTTCAACATTATACAGTACACACAATTACACATACTTTAGTAAATGTAACCAATAACTATTATCTAAAGTTGGTTTAGCTTTGCATCCTGGTACAGTATCGAAGGCAAGTGTAATACCTCCGAAACACCATACTAACCTACACCTTTATGAAAAAATTGATAGTTGCTGCATGCAATCTGGCATATTATCTGTAGCACTTACGGACGAAAAGTCCTTGATGGGACTGTGACCGTGTTTACTGGGTGAGTCGGTAACAGTTAGGTGCAGTCCTTTCAACTCAAGCTGCGTTCTCAGACTCGATATGACTTGCTCCTTATTGTCAAGCTGAAGTCGAAGTGCCTGCAGCGCAGAAAACTCTCGCTCCTTCTCCACTCGGATTCTGGCGTTCTCCTGCTGAAGATGCGTCAGCTGTCAATCAAGAATCAAATGAAAGGTCAGCCGAGGTCAGATAGAGCTCGTATAAGCTTATAATTTATAAGGTCAGAGAGTAAAAACACTTGTAAGCTCAAGTGAGGATAATGAGTAAAATTAAAGATAACAGACGTTAAAATGGAGTAAAAGTGTAACCTCATCCGCGGCTACTGAGTTACAATTAAGACTCATTTGTGGCCAATAAGAGACAATGTAAGCTTAACTCTGGCCAACTGCATGACACAAAAAAGGTGATTGCTTGCTTTGTTAAGCCCTTTGTGGGCTCTAGCTTTCCTCAGAAACAGTTACTGTGTACTAGGTATCTTACACAAAAGCCTTCCACAGTACCACTGTTTCATTTTTCTTCTTTAGATAATGGTATTTAAAAAATATCGAGTAATAATAACAACAACAATAACAAGCTAATAAAAACAATAATAACAATAGTACCTGTTGAGTCAAACTTTGTACAGATTCGGTGTTAGTCTGTTGTCGGCCCTGTAAGCTGTCAATAATCGTCTGTTTATCCTTCAGCTTCTGATTCTTCTCATCGCTACAACAAAATAATATTAAATAAACGAATCATTCTTAACCGAAAGGTTTTGGAATGGCTATGACAGTAGTAGTAGAGGAAAATAGATTCAGAAGTTTTGAAAGGATAACCGCTAAGAAAGAAATTTTATTTTATTTAACTTTCTGAAGACATTCTTCAGGATGCTAGGTTTCAGTTATGACATTTTTCATCCAACGTTCTAATGATCCTGCATGCAGATCACCAGTGAAAAAACGTGAAACTCTGATGCAGTGTCCGCTCTGCATTCGGGAGTGCCTCTGAGTAGAGAGAGCTTGAAGGAGTGCTATACCAAGTGCACATCTGATCGTTTCCGGTCTTTCATCTATCCCTTATCCAGCTTGCTGCTCAATTTCAAATTAGCCACATTTGCGTCAATAGTGGGGGGAGGGGGCGGCGGATGGAAGCAATGCTCACTCTTCTTCACAGTACTACTACTGAACTCCTCCATCAGTCCAATTAGAAGCACTGGGTATAAAATAATGATCATTATGCATTCAGCACAAAATATAACTGATCAAGACTAATGTTAATAACTGCAGATTTATGAATGTGCCACAAGAAAAACGACTGACAAAATCATGAACGTGATAGAATGAGACTGATGAAAAGTTCTAATGTAATGTAATGTAAATTAAATGAACGAGAATCAGACTGACTCTTTCTCATCCAGCTTCTCTCTCAGGTGATGAATAACCATCTGCTGCTCGGAAGAATGATTCTGAAGAGCCTGATACAAACAACAATTAATATCATTACAAGAAACAGTATTACTATTATTTATTAATAATTACTTTTCTTTACCAAAGGTATTCATGATCCTCGAGGTGTACAAAACTATATCCGGAGATGGGAGTGGTGTTGCATTGTCAAGATTTGAATTACCGTTATTATTATTATTTCATAATTCAGGCAAAATGTTTCCTCAAGAATTAAAAAATTACATTGATGGGTGAGAACTTATTACTGGAAATTAGGCCTCATTCTTATCTGGAGAAGTGCTTTAGCATACAATAGGGCACTCACACTGGAAGTGCAACTGAATGGTCAACTTCTGTGGGCGGTGCTATATAAATTTCAAATTACATCACACTTTATTATTAGTTTAAATCCCAAAGTAGAAGGCACTAGATGCAAGTGTAAAATTGTAAATGCATTAAATATAATATATATATAATATATATATAATATATATATATAATGTATATACATTATTACCATCTAATCAAAAACTACCCATCAAACTAAGAAACACAAATTTTTAAATACTGACTGATTTATCATGTATACATGAAGCTATACTGGTAATGATTATGCAATAATGCATAATTCGTTAATGCAATAACTCTAAAAATCTACTAAAATAACGGATTAGAAATATAGCCAGGGACTCACTTTGAATTTTTCATAATCAACTTTTCTTCTGTCTAAGTCCAGCTGCAGTTTGTTTTTCTCTTTCTGTATTGTCAAAACTTGTTCTTGAAGCTGTCTGAAATTGACAGACATCAAATATGACTATAGCGAAAACGAAAAACATGATCTTGATGGACGTATTTTTTATGTAATCCAAATCACTGCAATGAAACCAATTGACAATCACTTGGGCTATATCGGTCGCAGTCAATCCTCATCACGTAGCTGATCATATAATCAACGAGATCAAAAATGCTGTTATTTATGATGCTCCTCAACCATAGATAAATTCAATCATTGCTGAGCACTGTCAACTGAGACATTGATGATTTCATATGAAGTTCAAGCAAGTGTTCAGCTACAGCAAGACTTCACATCATTTGCACTTTATGGAATAGAATTAATCTTCCCTCCCTATCTCCCTCCCTCCCTTGCTGCGTGCGTGCGTGCATGCTTGCATGCATCCGTTCATCCCTCCTTTCCTTCCCTCCCTCCCTCCCTCCCTCCCTCCCTCCCTCCCTCCCTCCCTCCCTCCCTCCCTCCCTCCCTCCCTCCCTCCCTTCCTTCCTTCCTTCCTTCCTTCCTTCCTTCCTTCCTTCCTTCCTTCCTTCCTTCCTTCCTTCCTTCCTTCCTTCCTTCCTTCCTTCCTTCCTTCCTTCCTTCCTTCCTTCCTTCCTTCCTTCCTTCCTTCCTTCCTTCCTTCCTTCCTTCCTTCCTTCCTTCCTTCCTTCCTTCCTTCCTTCCTTCCTTCCTTCCTTCCTGATGAGTTCTGAATCTAGCAATACATGCAAAATTTACTAGTGTAGTAGGAAGACTATGCAAACTTACTCCTTTTCCGATGCCAGTTGCATGATGGCCTTACTCTTCTCTCTGAAACATCATCCAAGCAAATAGCACAAGATTAACGGATGCATCAGAAGGCAGAAATACAGACATACAGAAAGGCAGAACCAGGCCAATCACATTTATTAGCCATGGAAACATTTTGCCTGGCATAGCAGCTTGTCAAGGCAATGGAGGATCTGATACTTTTGCCACTTCAGGCAATATTCAAATTCATTTAATTTATCGCATTCGCTATAGCGCCCCAGGCTCTTTATTCAGAGGTGCTCCATCATCGTTTACCTCATTCTCACCCACTCTGCTCACAATTATGCCTATTCATCCTCCTTTTTTTCTATGATACTTACTACAACACACTGTGTATAGTGGAAGAGTAATATTAACTTATGAAGAACAAAGAACCATAAATAATTGTGTTGAAAGGAGCAGACACATTCAATTACAATTAAGTCCTGTCTAAGCAGAAATGTGGCAACTGCAGAAGTGAAATGCTTCAGTTAAATTACTTGTCAGTCCTATTGAAAACGTATATAGACGAATGAATACTGCGTTGTCATTCTGCTGAACTACGCGTGCAGCCAACTTCTGTGCATCCCAATCAGCATCCGGACGTAATGTGCTTCTTGTCCTTTCATTGCATTATTTCAATAAATGCTTGTAAACAATTGTGTTCCATAGATCCATTCTTGCTAATGCATGCCAATATATCTTACTTACTTAAAACTTAGTCCTTCCTGTGCATGTCTGCACACCGGGCGACGCATCTCCTCCACTCGTCTCTATCCATCGCCAGTTCCAGTATGGTGTTAGATTCGTGGATTTGTTGCGTCGTTTCTGTTGCAAGCGTGTGTTTTTACCCGAGTGGGTTGCAAGCCCACCGCGGAACCCTCCTCCTTTATCCTGGCTTGGGACAGGCTCAGGCCCTTCGAAGAATAATCTTAACACTTTACAAATGAGGGTGAATTAAAAGACACTGCGAAAACATTGTTTCTTATCATTAAAGAATCGAGAAGAAAACCTAGGCTTTTGAAGATAGTTCAAGACACAGTACATACCGAATTTTATGACCGAGTGTTTCATTCGCCTGTCTACAAATATTCCAATGTTAAAACATCTACGTTAATTGAGAGATGACAGTAGATGCTCAATTGCACATGCATATTGTCATTCCAAATGATTACTGTCTAAAGGGTAATATACACGGTGTCCCAAGTGAAGTGAGCCCCTTTTTGTTTTGGCGATATACTTGTCAATTCTAAATGAAACTCTATAGAATTTCAGAGAATGTAAGAGGGATCAATTATCAATGTTTCCTGAAAATTTCATCCAATACTACAAACAGTGTCCGAAGTTATGAACGTTCAAATTTGGGCAGTGAAAAATGTAAGTTTCCAACATGTAAAAGATAGGAAATTAGTGTTAGCGCTGTTATTCAAAGCTGATGTTCAAAATGCGGTCCATTAGCTCGAAAGCCTCGAATGCATGCTCTAACTTGCTTTCGCCATTCACTGATTGCATTGTCAACAATCCCTTTGATCAAAACGATTCCATTCTGCCACATTTCGCAGTTTGAAGTGGTCTCTGGTGAACGTGACGCGCATGCGAGTTTCATAAGGCTGCGATGGGCCAGTTTCTGTTAGAAAATTCCATTAAAAACCTTTTGCACCGTAATGTTTTTCTCCTATTAAATTTTTTATTAAACTCAAATCTTCTTTGCGGAAACCATTTTTATTATCGTCCCCCATCATGGAAATGACGGAAATATGACGGATTTTTTAAAATTAATTTAGAAAGTAAGACGTGCAGTTGCAAGCAGTAATATCCTATCTTTTACATGTTGGAAACTTACATTTTCCTTTGTCCAAATTTGAATGTGCATAACTTCGGACTCTCTTTGTAGAATTGGATAAAATTTTCAGGAAACATTGATAATTTATCCCTCTTACACTCTCTGAAATTTTATTGAGTTTCATTTAGAATTGACAAGTATATCGTCAAAACAAAAAGGGGCTCACTTCACTTGGGACACCGTGTATAATAAACTAATGCTCAAAAGTGAAGACACCCATTCTGAAAATCATCCAAAAAATGAATAGAATTAATATACAGAGATTATAATTGAGCACATTTCAGTTCTATTATTTTACGTGTATAGATGTAACCACATCCATAGATACAAAGAGAAAAATAAAATAACACTTGAAATTCAAAACAACATGCAGCTTGCACTATTGGTACTAAATATTACACATCATTTTTTACAAAGAGACATGCAATTGACAAGTCCCATTCTTAGCTTATACCAGTATCTGAATGAAGAGTAAAGAAGTGCATAGTCTCACGTGATACAATCACAACAACCAATGAAATTTTGAATGGTAATCAGGTAAATAAAGAAAGCTAAGGCTAAAAAAAGTAGGTTCAGAATTGTTTCCAAGAGCAGCAAAAGATTCCTACTTGTGTTCTTTAACAAGTTGATTGACATTCTGGACGATGAGTTCGCCTTCCTGATGTAGATGATCGTTCTTCAACTTTGTCTCTTCAAGTTTCTTCTCCATGCCGCACTTATCCTCAGCCACACACTGCAACTTCTGATGCACAGATTCGATTTCGTTTCTTAGTCGATCGTTCTAAACACAACATAATGTCAGAGACGCTTTTCTTTTACAAAACACAGAAACTAAAATGAAAAGTTAATGTTGTTCATAATAATAATACACAAAACGAACACAGTGAAGACCTGTTTGCAAATGAATCTGCTTAACGACACCATGGCTCACAACAACATACATTTTAACATACATTGTAACATTAGATTACATGTGCCAACACGAGGTACCAGCATTTCCTGTGTAGAAGCCTGTATCTGCTGTGCACAGCTGCCTGACTACAGAGCAACAGTTGCTAGCCGCGGCTGGTTTTAAGTCCTACAGAGGACAGTACAGTTTCATAGCAGTACGTGTCTCCGCTCGTCACACCTTGAGCAACTGAGTCAATTTTCTAAGCTCTGAAATTCTGAATAGTGAAACACAGTTGCATTTCGTTTCCATCATGCTTTAAGTTGAGCAGAAGGCTAGCACATAATGATACCTCATCATTTCTGCTCTTCAACTTCTCCTGCAGTGAAGCAACTTCGATCTTGTGTACAACGAGCGCCTCATCCTTCGCCGTTAATTCTTTGAGGATGTGTTGGTTGCGATCCATTGCAACGGACAATTCATTCTGAAGCTCTTGACATTTCTTATCCGATCGCTGGCACTGAAAATTCACAAATGCATCTAATTGCATCGTCAGTAATTCAGTCAGAGAGAATATCCAGGTGAAATGTGTGAGCTATATTTAATTTCTGAAGTCTGTTCATTGGAAAGTCAGAACAAGGTCTGCTATACAAGAGAAAAATAAGGAAACTTTGGAATTTGAGTTTTAAATTATATACAGCAATCAAGATGTATAGAAACCAAGGTGCTACTAGGTAATGAAACCTAAAGAGTCAGAAGTAAATCAGGCTGAATTCTGCAGCGATCTTTTAAATAAATGTGAACAGATCAGGTATTTTTGTTTAAGGATGTATGCTGTTGTACAGATAAAGATACCAAGTTCATTTGAAGACTTATGGTAGCATACTTTCAGAAACAAAAAAACAAATGTGGGATTTATGATAGCATTCACCATGCAGAAGTTGGATGGTCAAACGAACGGTCAGTTGAACAGATGGATATTTAGTTACACAACAGGTTATGTCTGCTGTCCAGTTTCCATGCCATGTTCAAAATTACTTGTCCCCGATTACTTTGTGTTAACAGGTCCATGCTGTAACAGGGATTGTCTTGTCTGTCCTTGAACCGCATGGAAAACATCAAAACAATTTCACACTGCCACTCACTACACCCAGAGCCTTCTATTACTGATATAGAAGGCTCTCACTACAACCAGTCCAAATTCGGACCAACCAGACAGAAGCACCTACCTACCAGCCAGAAAGACCAATTACAATAAGAACTAAAATTCTGTCATCTGAAACTTGGCAATATTATCATTATCTGCCTTATAAATAAATGATCAAACAATCACTTAATCTGTTTTTATGTCAATTCAGGACAATATGCAATCTGGATCTTAACTAAATCCTAACTAAAATGAACAATCAATAACTGTTTTTGAATGTTCAAGATCAAAAAAGATCAGCTTATCTATCTTACACAGCCAACAGAACACCAAACCTGAAACATTTATAAACTCCAACACTAAATATGAACATTTAAAAACTCCAACACTAAACCAGAAACATTTAAAAACTCCAACACTAAATATTTGTTCAACGTAAATAACTGAACCTGAGAAATACCTTCACATTGAAGTTTGTGAATGACTTTTGGGACAGAAAACCAATTTCCTAGATCATCGAAATACCAGTTAAACTGACTTACAAACAATACAACAGGTAACGGAGTGGAACAGGTGTTCAGTAAAGATCATAAATGAGTTTCTCCTCAACTGCACTGCTTGAAATGTGGCAAGTCCACACAAGGAACTATGCACAACCAATCTACACTGGCTGCAAGTCACAACTCACAAAAGAGGATCATGCTCAAGGTCCTTCTCATGGGGTAAACCTCAACATAACTACTATGGTGTCATAACACAATACAATGTGCTCAGAATTCATGATGACATTAGTTGGTCATCAATGTTCAGAAGCAACCTGCAGTCTATGTGGACTTGCTACCCTGTGCTTCAATACAATAATGCTTGTAGGCCTACATTATTATACCCTCACATACGGTGGACAATCCTTTTCGAATAACCATCCACAAAATCTGCTCACAGAAAGAGCACCAGAAACACTTCATATTGTCTTGTTTCAGTGCTTTGAAATGTTCTGAAAAGATGCTATAATAAATACTCAACACATAAACACATGGTTTTACACCTGAAATCCACAATTTTTACCCAAATATCCAGATGCCATTTTACTGTTACTGACATTGAAAACTGGTATAGGTTGAGTATGAGGTAAGAGATGAAAAAATCGCATGAACATAGTAAGTGCAGGACTTGCTCAAGATCCCTAAGTGGCAGCTTGAGGTGGATTCAAACCTGGAACTCTCCAGCTCCAAGGCATCTAACCCACCATTACACCACCTTGTCTCACAAACTAATACTGCAAATTTACAGCCACAAATGCAAGGCTACAGATGTAAACATGTAAACACAACAGTATAAGGTACAGATGTAACATTAGATGTAATGCTGCATTTAGAAGATGAAGACTATGTATACAACAGACTAGAGATGACTGACAAGAACACAGAAGTACTGCACACTAGGGTGGTGGGAATTCATAGAATGGAATTGAGGTGAGAAATCAAACTGACATCATCTTCATTCTGTCTGTTCCATTCCTGCAACTTCGTCTGCTCCAGTTTCAGTCGTTTCATCTTGTCCTCGTACATCGCAATCTGAAACAAAACAACCACTTTTACATACTACAGCAGAAAACAAAACTTCCACTTGTTTGAACTGATCAGTTGAACATTTAGTCCTTATTTATGTATTCATTACATGTACATTGTACAGTAAGTATATCTGAAACTGATGAATTGTGAATGTTCACACCATGTAGTCAAATGATTGCTGAAGCACTGCTATCAAAAAGCAAGATGGATTAAATTGATGATGCTTAAAGGAAACCACAGTCAAAGAAAGTCAGGATATGCCAGTGTTCACAGTAAAATAGTAGGTTTTGCATAGCTATTTAAATAACGATAGTGAGTTGGCAAATCAGACTTTTGTGGTAAAATCTTATATATTTCAAGACCCAAGAAATTAATAAAGGAACATTTAATTCTTTTCATACATGTATATCTAAAACGTGACTAAAAGAACTGATAAATGCAGGTAATTTCTTCAGCATATCCTCAGGTAATTAAGATCCAGGTGAGCAAGTATTCTAACCTCTTCTGCAAGTGACTGAGACTTCTGGTTGGCACGATCAAGTTCTGTCTTGAGAATGACGACTTGTCGAGACTTCTCCGACAACTGATCCATCGTCTCCTTGTGGTTGCCTTGAAGAGTCGACAGCTGAACCGTGCGATCGTGCACCTGCTGTTGACACTCGAGTAACTGAGGTCATAATCGTAATCCATTATGAAAACAAAGATGTTGTTTATAACAAAAGTACTAACAGGATCAATCCATTTGGTTAACCCTTTAATGCCGAGATGGTAGTAAATGGTATGGGAAATCCGATACCCTCCGGCATTAAAGGGTTAAAGCTGATCGTTTCCTCAGGAAGACTAACAGATCTTCAACTATAGTCATACCAAAATTAGTACCGGTACTAGTTCATCAACGAAAATAACATACCACCAATAGCAGTACAAACATTATACACAAAATATGAAAAACACAAATATGGATAATGAAAAAACTTCGCAAAAATAATTTTTTTTAGAATCAGACAATATAAAAATTAAGCAGTCGAACAATTTGTGCACATGCCTGGCTGTGAGAATTGGAATGCTGTGACTGTGACTTCTCTAACTCACTCTTCAACTGTGCGATCAATTCTTCATAGCGTGCCACCTGGTGTCAAATTAAAGAAAACAGATCTCTGGTGTAGGCAAACATCAAACCATCCAAATGAATGATGTAAATCTCATCATTATATTAAATGCAGGTGTGCTTTTGTGTATTACTGAGCAGGTGTACAAGAGCCAAAGAAAACAGACCTGTTGTTGCAGATGCTGCATCTGCTTGTGCGCCGTGTCTAAGTTCATCTTGGAAACTCGAAGCTGTCCATCCCTGTCCACAATGTCCTCCTTCAGCGTTCGTATTCTCTGCTGAATGTTTTCGTGTTCCTCCCTCAGACGCATGATCATCGTTTCCTGTTCGTGAAGTCGATTTCCGTTCTCGCGATCTCTCTTCTGATGCAGATCGATCTCGTCCTGTAGTTCAGCGACCGTTTTCTTCGTCAGCTGGAGCTGTTTCATCGTGTCCTGGTGCTGCAGACTCTTCGCATTGATGTCCTGCTGAAGTTGAGTCAGCAGCTGGTCCTGCTGAGTCAGCTGTTTTTAATCGACAACCACAGCGAACACACACACACATACAGATCTTCCATAGCACTGCATCTGCACTACATTACGATGAGAAAACAATCACCATTTTGTCAGATGCCAAAGTTTAAAAAAACATTATTAAGCTTTTAGAGAGAATGGGAGATGCTATAGTGATAGTGTTCAGAATTTCTGTTGGCAGATAAAAAAAATTCCAAGTACACTTTGAAAATAAGGTGTACATTGTACAACTGTACATTGTCAAAGGCATAGCTCCCACTGGTTACCAACTTGTCACTGACAATTCCACAACTAAATAGACCTTCCTGTTGATGGGCTCACATACAACTGGCCATCCATCACAGATCAATGTAACTATAATTTGAGTATTTATATAGCACCAATCTAGATCAGAGGCATGCTCGACTCGGGTCAGTGTCTTCACTGGTAAAAGAGAGGTCTTTGATTGTATCTACCGAGTGAATGAACAAAGCAGCCTACAAACAGAAGCAGTGATATGCAAGGGGACAGCTGACGATTCCCTGACATAATGATCTATACCGTTATGATCCAGTGCAAATGACAGAAGTGTCTGCTGACGAATCCAGACTTTTAATGTGGAAGCGACGTGCAGCTGATGTTCACTGACCTGATCGTTAAGTTGTCTGGCACTTTCTTTCTCGCCATCAAAAGCACATTCCAACGTTGCCAGATTCTGCTTGTAGGACATCATTTCCTGGATTACTTGATGAGTTTCTTCTTTCTCCAGTAAAAGATCCTTTCGCAATTTGTCTACCAGAAAGAAAAAGAATTTTAATTACTTAATCTAGTACAGTTAGCCAATTTCTACTCACAAATTCACACACAAGAGACCATGCCACCCAGAAATTTTGATTTACACATAAGAACTTTGTTGCAGTTAATACAGAAAAATCAAAGTTTATTTTTAAAAAGTTTACCTATCGTCTGCTTCTGGTCGACCAATTCATCCTCGTAGCTCGAATTGCGTTCCCTCATCGTTCGAAGTTCCGTCTGCAACTTTCTCTGATTGTTCTCCAGTTTTGCCGTCTCTCCCACTTTCATGCTTAACTTCTCCTGAGTTGACGTCAGACTGCGCTCCACAAGAATCAACTTCTCCTCAAGATGCGCATGCTGAAAAAAATAACAGATGTTAATTAACATCTTGTAAAAGTCAATCGAGTACACACAAACAGTGAATCTTGAACGAGTCTTGAAATGGAAATTGGGTAATAGTGAAAACCGAAATGAAGATCTGTTTGCAGTTAACCTACAACATAATTCCATGAAGAAAACCCTTTATGAAGATAACTATTTCTCAAGATAACTAACATATGCTATAACACACATTTAACTGCTCAAGAAATTTTTTTAAATCTTGGAGACAAAAGATTGACAGTGCAAGAAATATATTGTCAGGGTTTTTACTTTGACAATCTAAGTTATGGATGTCTAAAAAATATTGAGCTGCTTATATTGAAGAACTCGCAATCAAAACCTCTTGTGTTGCAATTTTTAACTGAGAAACAGCTTCGTCCAAATCGTCCTTCAGATGCAGACAAGCACTTTCAAGCTCAGCAATCTTTAACAAACAAGCAAACAAGTAATTACATATAGCAGTTCCGGTATTCAAAAAATTTGCAATCCATGCCTTCCAAGGCTACCTTAAAAATCCACAATAATGCGTTGCTATCTCACTTAACCCTTTTAACCAGACAGGCCAGAAAACCAACACATGGGCATATAAATATATCCGAAAAGCCGAAACACAATCTGACCATCTACCATTTTTTCCGGTGAGTACCGGTAAGTAAGCCGGCATTTCACCTGGTCACCTGGTGCCGTCAGCTTCTGGAGCTCTGGCGAAAGCCCTGATGTATCCTCTCCCTAGTTGCCTCTCTTAGCTCCTCCAGTCTCATGCCAGACTTTTCCTGTACCTCATCCAACCATTTCTTCCTTGGTCTTCCGCATCTTCTCCTTCCCTCACCGCATGCCGTCATCAGCTCCTTTTCCAAACCGTTAGATCTCATCACATGGCTGAAGTAGCTCAATTTCCGCCAAGTTGCTGTTTGCTGCAGTGTCTCCTCCCTCTCTATTCCGAGCTCCTCGCGCACCGATTCGTTAGTTCTCTTCTCCGTCCATGAAATCCTTAGCATCTTTCTCCAAATCCACATCTCACACGCGTTGATTTTCTTTTCCATATCCCGTGTCTTTGTCCTTGTCTCGCATCCATATAGGACCATCGGCATTTACGTAATTAAAACTCACACAGAGCACACCTCTTGTGGATGACCAAATGCTGATAACTCAAAAGAAATCATGGATTTATGTGCTTTCACATGTATTGTATGGGTGTCAAAATACAGAGTTCACAACTCTTTAAAGTAGAACAGAAAATAGTTCTACACAATAATTGTAAATTCTCACTTTGTTTTCAGCCAATCGTTGATTATTCTGTGCCTCAGACAGTTTCATCGTCTGTTCGTTTCGAAACATCTCGAGATGGTCGATCTTTAAACATAAAAATAACATATATAATATATAATTTCATATATATATATATAATTATATATATATATATATATATGTAAAGAGAAACTGGATGGTATATTCTCTAATTTATGAAAAGTAGAAGAGAGCTTAGTAAGCATTCCTAGACATACTCCTTTCTTCTATAATATTGAAGGTTAAAATACTGAGCACAAGCAATGATTCTGAATTATAGTCAATGTCAGAGATTGATAACCAATTGAGACATGTGAAATTCCTAACATCCACTCACTCACACAACTGAATACATGAAGGTATCAATATCACATGATCAAAGCTGAGGACAGACTCTGTAGACTTGACAGCACTGGCTACCAATGAACTTTTTTCTTAGACCAATATTTCATCAATACATCCATTCTATAACAGGCTGCCTCACTTGCCAGTTTTAATCTTTCTATTCAGCTTGGATTTATTAAATTTTAAGGGAATGCCGGCCTTCATTCCTCTAGTTGATGCCGTACTTGGTCGAAATCAAGGCTGGCCTCCACTAACATTTATCATATTAACTTGTTGCGTTACAACGAGAATTGATTTAATAAATGGATATACACATCTTATAGAACATTTCCTGAAGTATAATTTCAAATGGTACTTATTTAATTGTGCCACTTAGTAGTAATAATCATACGATAACTCCACGATTACTCCTTAACCCATTAACCAACCGAGGATTTCCCATACCATTTACTACACTTTGATAAAGTCACAGGTTAAGCGAACAAATAAACTATTGAGTTTTGGATAACATCAGCATATGCGATAAAACAATCAATCTTATTAAATAGCTTGCTTGAATGAACAAGTCCACACCACTAACCTCTTCATTTTTTAGACTGATCTGATCACTTGTCGCTTTGAGTTGTGCCTTCGTCTGACTCAGCTGGTCGTCTCGTTTCGATATTTCTTGCTCCAGAATTCTGATCTTATGGTTGGCTTCTGTGAGTTCACAAGACAACTGCTTCACCTGTTCTTTCAAACGAGACTTTTCCGACTTAAACATCTGATGCGAAGACGCTCGGTCGAGTATCACCTCCTCGTTAACCTTCTCTAGTTGACTCAGCTGCAGAAAAACAGATTGAGCATTTATCTGCAGATAATAAAACCCCCATAAAATGCTTCTCACAAAGTGATTTAGTAATTGTCTTTATGAAAGAACAAGGTTCCTCCTTTTGAAGACATCGTGAATTAGACCAAATGTATTCATCATAAACTCCAAATCTCTAAAGCACTACATTAAAGCTGAGTGCATGACACCCGCTTATTCATGAGCACTGCATTACGTAAGAATCTAAGCACCAGTCAACAATAAAATTCAGTCAATCAATCATTTTCATTCCTCACTTTAATAAGTCTAATTCACAGACTACCTTGCTGTTGCTTGATGGTTTTTATGTTTTTAAAATAGCCAATACAATTCACATGCAACGATAGAGCATCTGCCATGTACACAGGTGACAGGTCAAACATCTGCAGAAGGACTACTGACCTGATCCTCTAAGTGCTTCTTTTGGTCTCTCTGGCTGTTCAGTTCTTTCTTCAAATCTTTCACGCTATCTGACATATCTTGCAGCTGATGCAATTTCAACTGCAATTCGCTGCGGATCTGTTCCGACTCAAATTCCATCTGATGAATGATGTTGTCCTTTTCGAAGAACTGGAGAAAAGAAGAAATTCAATAGAACTCACACAACACAAAGATTTTTTTTTTCAAAAGCAATGTAACAGAGAGCTCTGGTTTATCAAGACTTACGATAGTCACGGGGAAAATGATTATAAAGTATAACAATGAATTAGACTTGAGCATAGGAGCAGTGAAATTCCTGAGAGAGTTCTTAGACAATTCCAAAACACAGCTATACTAGAATGGAGATGACTCTGAAATACACAAAGCAACCTGGTTCTGCAACAGAAACTGCCTAGAATGTATAAATTACCAAACTCTGCAAAAAGTCAATAAAAATATAAGAAAGGTAATAAGGTATAATTACTTCAGCTGCAACACAAACATCGGTATTTGATAGAGTGATAAAATCACAAATCAAGCAGCAATCTCCTATGCCCAGAAACCATTATACGACAAATGTTCAACACTTACTTCACCATTTTCATGCGCATGTTTTTCTTTGTACAGAGAAAAATCTGACTGAAGTCGTCTCAACATTTCTTCCCTCTGAAAATTCTACAATAAACACAAAGCCATCAATAAATTGAACCATCAAAATGTCTTAAGACCTACAGGTGAAATCTGTGGCCCTGGCCTCAGCCTTGCAGCCTCTAGTCTCAATTTTGTGATACATGGCATAGGCTTTAACTACAGCAGTTGTGGTCACTGTCACTTTGCTATATTGTAGTGCAGTGCTCACGAGTAAGGTAAAACCCTGTACTTAGCTTTAGAGTAGAGTCTTAGAAATTTGGATTCACAATTACAATAATGATTAGCAGAGTAGGCTATAGTGCAGTATAAATGAAGATGGAGAGTTGTACAATAATCACATTGTCTTCTCTCAGAGACTATAGAACACAGTTACATATGTAATTGCGTGTATATGTTAACATTTGTCTTTTTATGGACCTTTCAACAGCGTTCATTGGCTGTCCTGTATCTAAGGGCTGTGAACAGTTGGTTCTACAGTAGAACGAGCATAGGAACAGTAGCATTTAGTGTTTAGAATCAACGCTTCAAGTTAATGAACATGCCAAGGGCAGACAGATAAGTGGCACTTGCCACAGTAAACTTGTTAGATGTAAATACCATAGACTGTAACAGCACAAGATGGATGATGAATTGATGATACCATTGCAAAGACTAGAACTTGCAAAACACACCAACAATGTGCCAAGAAGCATTATGTGACAAAATCAACTGATTATGGGTCAAGATATTGTGTCTAGCTCCATAAATAGTAAAAATATAAGCTTTTTCTCATGATCAGCTTTTGTCTACTGCACATCATTGCTAACACAGACTCAACATTCAGAGATGGTCCGTCCACCTTCTGAAGAAAAGCACTTAAAGCATGCACACTCTTCTAACTACTGGTTCTCACACACAGGAGTCATCACAAGGAGATGTCTAAACATGAAGTGTGTCCATAGAAAACCACTAGTTACACTAGTTCAACTTTCAAATTTTAACCGTATACAAGAACATGCTGATTTAGCAATAGTTACAGAAAGTCAACCCCAAAACACGAACGTCAATTCAAAAACTTGACTGTTTACTAACGAACAAACAAACGAATAACAAATGCCAATTAAAGGGTAAACTTATTTACAGGCAATAACAAACAAGGATTGTCTGCATTGTCTCCAGCTCCTGAAACATCTCCAAATATCTGTAAAGATAGCACACACCAGTCATCTAGACAGCTAACACTAACACAGGTTGAAATTCACTATTTAAAATAATAGATGCTCTAAGCAGCTGTACAATTGCCTACATAGATATCAGAATCAATAAATGATACTCTTATTTTTGTATTAATAAGCTCCACAATCAAACAACTAATCCTCAATTGATAGCAATCAGTGATTGTGCCAGTGCTTATAAGAATAAGAATTCATGTGGCACCAAAACACAGCCATGCCGTTACAATGGCACCTGCAAAGCAGCTATCTTCAGGTGCACGCTACCATCTCCAGGAGCTGAAACCTGCATTACACGGTGAGCACCTAAATCAAATTGTTACTCAATGTCACACAATGTGGACGTGTTTTAAAATTAAATTGACGCTCTAATCAGACATTAGTTTTTAATCTTCAGACTTGACCGATAAAATTCTATGAAGGCACAAATGATCCATGAAACTCATAAACTTCATTCATTGACCACAGCAATAAAAATACTGACTTCTTATATGAAGCAGCTTGTAGCACGACACTTACACTTATACAGAATTCAATTTTGCACACACTTCAAATTTGTACTCCAGCAACAACTTGCAATTCAATATGAAGAGATGGAATACAGAAACCCGAATCCAAAGCATTGTGGCTGTGAGAAATCAGTGACTAAAATATGCAATGTCATTATGGTCAAGTATCTGCGCTAATGATATTGCTACACGACCCAGTTATAACGCTATCCTGAAATAAGACTATTTGAGAACGAATATAACAAACCTCATTTTGCAGTAGTGTGACTTGTTCGTTGAGGTCTAGGATAGTAGAGTCACTCTTGGCAAGTCGATCGAACGCCTTGTTCAGGTCCTGTTGTCCCTCATTCAACTCCGTCTCGAGTGCAGTAATCGTTGATTGGGCGTCTATGAGATCCCTCTCCACAACACTCACCCTTGACAGGCTGCTATCTAGGTCACTCTTCAACTGCAGCACCTGACTCTCTTTCTCCGAGACCTAAATTCATTTTAAAATGCACTCATTCTAAAAACCATTGATTAAGTCAGTAAGTCAAGTCTACATACCGGTATATAAATTCCCTCACTCTAATCTTCTGATTACATTCAATAACAAATTTCAATTACTGCTTGATATGATAATGAGAATGTTTTAGGAAACTGTCTGCTTTTCAGCATCTCTGTATCAATACACTTTAATTATTGAACAGTAGATCATGCTCACACCATGCAGAGAATTACTCCATCTACTCCATCTATTTCGTATTTCATGAAGCACCTTACATTTTCTCCACTTAAGACCTACACATCAAGATCTTTAAGAACATGACAGTTGTACTAAATCATGTTTATTCTAAAGTATGGTTGTAGGCCCTAATGTAGGGTACAACAAAAGGTAAGGTTATAATACCAGCAATTTTAGTACACGACTCTATCACAACCAACAGTCCTCAGAGGCGTTGTGCGATTCATTGTTGGGCTAAAGTGTAAACTGGACAAGTTCAAATGATATGCTCCTTGCCTGTTTCTTAGAGATACTGAGTTGATCCATCATGCTGGCAAGTGAAGACTCAAGATCAGAGGACTGAAGAAAAACACTGTCGTATTTGTTTCTGTAGTCTTCCAGTTCCGCCTGCTGCTTGGCATCTTTTTCATTTGCCCGATTCAACTCCTCATCCAAGTACATGAGCTGTTTCTTTAGTTCTTTCAACTCCTGGTCCTGATTTTCAATCTCTGAACCTCGTTTGTTAATCTAAAGAATAACAAACAGGGAGAGAGAAATACAAATATATACTATATAGTCTAAGTATATACCAAGCAAAACAAAGTAGGACAAAAGTTATGTCGACACTTAAAGAGATTGCTTCAGTCAGGCATCCACATGCTTTAACATACATGTATTTAACAAAAGTAACAAGGCTACATTTCCTAATAAAACATTAGAACTCATGACCTTCAAAATATCTCTATAATATTACATTAAAACATGAAACTTAATTAGCATATTCGAGTTTTACTTAGCAGATCAGACTCATAGAAATTAGTCCCATACCAGGAATTTAATGAGTCTCATCACTGTTTTGAACATTGTATGCATTAACTCACTTCGTTAATTGCCTCCTGGCAAGAATGCTGTTCCTTGTCTAAGTCTTGCGTCAATTCTTCCAACTGCAACTTCTGTTGAGCCAGAGAAATTCTAGCGGTGGTCAATTCATTCTGAGTTGCATCGAGTTTCTCTCTCAGCTCACTGATCTCATCTTTGAATCGAGCAACTTCCATGGAATGTGCGTTGCGTGTGAGCGCCAGATCCGCCTTCACCTGATCGACCATCTTCTGATGATTCTTGATCTAAGACAAAAAATTAACGGCGTCCACATCAATGCATAATGTAACACTTTAGCGACATGCTGTATTGGCTTCCCAGTCACTTTTATCACACACACACGTCACTAGATTGGTAAACATTGACTCGGGCTCTACAGTCGCAGTACTTTGGGTAACTCATGCATTTGACGATATGAACACTGAACACAGTGAACAGTCCCGGTAAGATCATTCTGTATGTCTGTAGGTGATAGTTTACGTTTAACAATTTAACAATGAGCCTAAAATGCATGGTAAACTAATTCTTCTCATCATAAAAGATTAAAGCCATATACAAATACCCTGAAATGTACAGCTTGTTACTATAATTACTTGTATTTTATGAATTTAAAAAAAGTTCAATGAAGGCAAAATGAAAAAGAACAGGAAAAACTACTTGTGTATCCAACTGTTGCCTTCAAATATTTCCTATTTATGTGAGTAACATGTCTAACTGATTGAGAGTGTAGAGTGTAGACAGACTGATAGAGGTCCAACAGATTGAATTGAAAAAGTGCTGGTGTATTACCTCTTGCTGTGAAACCATGAAGTCATTCTCCTGTTGATGGATGACTTTTGTTGCATTATTACACTGAAATATAAAAAGCCGAGAGTTCAATACATCAGAAAAAAGCAGTGAAATCAAAATAGAAGCAGCTAATACTGACAAGCACAACTGAATAAATTAAAAGATAACAAGTGCACTAGTGTAAACATGCCAGAAAGAGTAGTTGAATATAATTTCTTGTGGTCATCATTCCTATAACCCAAACCTGAAACATCTTGCATTATGAGGGTAAGAATTTAAACGAAAATAGATGGAGTGACAAACAACACAGAATTCAGTACTTCCACAAGATATATTAAAGAAATATGTACAACAATAATTTTCTAATCAGCCATATGGCTGTTGAGACAGAAATACAGAGACAACACAGATTTCTCATTCAGTTCAGGCAATTTGTCTTCCATTTATAATCATATTAAACACCTAGAGTCACATAGTTGATAAGCATATATACATGTACAGCCTGAGTTCAAGATGACAGACTGTATAAATGCAGGACAAATAATCAACCAATCCTGTTGCTTGATGTTGGAGCAATATATTTTAAGGGTTGATCACTGATCAGGACTTAGAAGTTTCATTAGACTACATTCTCACTTGAGATTAGTCTGATACATGCAATCTCCATTGAGAAAATAGGCAGATGACTGATGAAGAGATGAGAATGAACAGTAAGTAGTTCAAGTGCTGAACATGATCTCATCCGCAGTGCTCTTACCTTGTCTTCACTGATTTCGACCTGTGACTCAACATCTCTGATGTCGCACTGCAGTTGTTTGACTCGTAAGTTCAGTCTCTGAACCTCGTCATCACGAATGCTCAACTACACAGCAATAAAGCAGAACAATTCACTCAGCCAAACACATAACAAACCGTATCTTCATCAGTCAGACCACATGCGCACTGCAGGCACACAAAGACAGACATCGTTCAGACAGGCAAGGAGTGCCATAATGCCAGAGGTACCATGCAAACGACAAGATACAGTCTCTTCTTGGTAACTTGGCCAATGTTGCTTACCACCGGAAATATTGAAATGTGTCTGATCAGTGTCTGGGAAGGGCATTAACAGCATGGTTTAACTCATTTACTTCTCACCGACGGGCACTTGAATTGATTTGAAATAAACAGCTAAAAGAGAAAGTAGACTTTACAGTAATTGCACCATGTTGATGCAAAGCTATTGCAAACTGGGTTTGATACAGCACGAGTGAATAAGATGTGACTTTCGTGCGGTGTTGAGAAATTTGGAAGAGTTGTATTATATTACACACATAACATAGCAAAGTAAGAATAGAAAAATCAAGTATGTAAAGAGAAACTGACTTCTTCCACACAGCCAGTGTACTTGAGTCGAAGAGTATCAAGGTTTTCCTGCAAGTTAAGTATGGCCTCATCTCGTAGACCAACCTAAATCAACACCAGTTAACTGTTTACGATCATAAAAAGCCTGCATTCACAGATTATATTGCAAGCATCGAAACAAAGAGTAAGTAACTTCTGTGTACCATTACATAACATGCCGGAAGACGTGATTTCTGTGAGTCCTGAAATATTCCTGGTTACAGACTCGTGTAGTCCTTTATATGTGTGTTCTGTAGATATATATTGAATATGTGCAAAATTCTGTAGATATATATTGAATATGTGCAAAATTCATGGAAAAAGTTTGAGCTCAATAATTGACAAATTATAGTAACTCAAGTAATCTTAGAATACAGAGTACAGAGTTAAAGTAGGCTCTTCCTTCACCTCCTTTTGGCATGTTCTGTGTTTCTCCTGTGATTTGGCTAGATCAAATTCAAGTTGCTGGATCTGATCTGTGTTCAGAACCAACGTCTGAGCATTCTCGTGGATCTTGTCACTCATCGCTTGGTTCTCCAAACGCAGCTCACCCAAGTCATTCTCATAACGCATCACCTGATAAAAATATAATAAAAACATGGATCTTCTAAACAGGGCAAGATTTAATACATAGAGAAACATCGGTCGTGATACTGGGCTAATGGTAAGTTAAATATGCATCTGAGTCATTTAGAACTTCGGTAGCTCATAACAAAACTTCTGACTAGTGGAACTGTTGGTAGAAAGCTACACAAATACAAATTTCGTCTACATAACGACCTATGCTCATGTACTCTTGTCTCTGTGGCAAAGGGGAGAGTTTGGTCACACAAGCTCACATTTGCTTGCCACCCAATTCTGAAATTCTAATACTGGTAAACAGCCTATCGGTTACAGTGTGAGCATCACATTGGAGTGCTATCCAGCATCTGTAACACATAAATGTTTAAGCCCTTCGTTCCACTACACTGTGACTACAGGCTAAAAATATTTTCTCTGGTGGTGAATTGGTGTTAGTGAGTCAACAGCAAAAGTTTCCTTGAAGCAGCACTATGTCAATATCAAACTGAATTACATCAAGAGAGCCAGATTAGAAAGCTGCACTGTTAGAAGACATACTTCATCGAATCGTTCTGTATGCTGAGTTTGCGATTCGTTTAAATCTTCCTGAAGCTTTCGGATGACGTCATCACGATGAGAAATCTAAAACAGTTTTAAAATATATCATGCAACTACGTCTGACTCACTGTTTGACACAAAACAATCAACTATCACTTCTTTACTCTAACATATGTGAAATGACAGGTACATGTCAGAATTCTAAAGTGATGCAAAAGTGATCATTATCAGTATCATGTTGCAGAAAAGTTTGACATACTGATGCCAGTAAATAGGTCGTGTCTAATGTTTTAATGCAACAATGCAGTAGATTTATTTATTTTAAATTCAGACTTGTACAAGCCGGCTGAGGCCAAATAATATCGAGATGCAATAATGAAGCAGAGCCTTTCGAATGCAATGCTTCTACAGACCCAGGGATATCTGAACAATTTTCCTCACACCATCTGGTCAAGGTTCCATGTGCTGTGAACTTCATTGGGCTGTCATCATTCATAATCTTTAATGCTACTTGACCCAGCTAAAATCAGTATAAACTATTAACCAATTCTGCATGGGAATCCATTGGATGATGAGAGCTTACAACTTTTTCAGTTACCAGTATCCGATTAATATTTTTATTTCTCAATGAATTTCAATGACACTTACACAGTGAACACAATTCTTTAGAAGGCATTTACAGGTGGCATAATTAACTGTATAGATACAAAAGCTAGAAAAGCTCACGTATGCTAATATCCAGTACCTAAATACTAATAATTTCAGCCATTAAATAACATAAATTCACTGTATACTACCAGTATAAGTCTACAGTAGATTTATGCCAATATAAAACTTAAATACTTTAAAATAGATAGCCAAACAGACATAGCCAATCTTAAATATTTCAAAAGATCTAGCCTTACACACATGCACCAGACTACAATGTTCTGACACATTGACATACATGGCAGATGCATAATGCAGAGAAAGGGTTCTGCTTTAATTTTTTATAGTAAAATAAAAAAATATGTAAAACTATAAAATAAAGTTCAAGCCATGCCATAAAACCGTCTAATCCAACATGCACAGTAAATTTAATAGAAAAACAACACGTTTTTAGTTTCCACATCATTTACCTATATCTACTGAACATGTCACCATTTAACATTTAACGTTGATGTTTTAGAAATGCATATCTGCTTATGCATCGAAAGCATACTATTTATTTCCATCAAATCATCTGCCCAAGCATTGGCACCTCCCTTTCTTTATTCCTTCCTGCATGGATGAACTAATAAAAGGCTAAATCAGGGACAGAGTGACACATCTAAACAACATACTGCTTGCTGCTAATAACATAAAACATAGCATAAGTATAGCAAATAAACAGTCCAAAACTCATAGATCAGCAATGATGTGCACAAGTAATTCACACATAATACAGTGACTTCAAGCTTAAATAATCTCAGACTGAATTCAAGTTATTCTTTGCCATGGTCAGTTGTATCATAATGCTTGTAAACAAGACAGCTAATCAAAACATGGGAAAACGGCAGTCCAGCTGGTCCTATCACAACGCTAATGATAATAATAAAGACTAATGAATGCTGTAGTCACATATTCTAGAATCTTTGACTCTCTTATCCTTATGCTACAGTCATTTAAACTGCTGCCAGTTTGTTACAGAATCAAATTCGATTTTCATCTTCATTCACTTATTGCTTGTTGTGCACTCAGGATCACATTTTGCGACATCAACTTTGAATGGACCGTCATGGAAGCAGAAAGTTTACACATTACATCGGTAATGACATTTAATAAGATAAAAATATTCTTTAATAAATAACGTTTGTCATGACATCATTTTACCTATATAGCTAGTGCAGAGAAAACCTATGAGTAGATATATAATTATATATCTTGAAGGGACACTGTGAAATTCTCAGGAAGAATGAACAAATAAATTTGATTGACCTGTAGAAGCTGAAGCACAGTTAAACTGTTCAAATGTCTGTCAGTTGAAGACACTTCTGGTTTAATCAATCACTTATTGTTCTGCTGTGACTTCAGCTTAGAAAGCTCAGACAGACGCACTTACATCATACATGTAACTCATATTTAACCATATGTACTGTTAACTCTATTTTGTATGTAACTATGGCACATCATTGTTGGTCTAAGCTTTGCATGCCATCCACAATGCAGCATAAATGAGCCATAAAACATTAGTGGCAAAGAAGCACAGTCCAGTTATCTAGCAAGATGTACAGTGAGACAGATTCTTACCAGTATGTTGTACTAGAAACCACAGACCAAATAAATGTAAACAAATTTCCAGATTTATCAATCAGGCTCAACAAAAAAACCCAAAGAAACTGATTTTACCCGGACACTGCCCCACAACCCTTTTTCATTCAAGTCTACAGTAGATGCAGCACCAATTCACTGCCTTATCAGTTTCTAGTTTTGTGGAATTACTTAATTCTGTCTTATGCCCTTATAGTAAAATAGCTTCATAAAAAGTTGAAGCATTACAGAGTCCCTCCTAAAAGGGATAATAAATGTAAACAATAATCTCACCTATTGTAGTCATCAATAACTCATAGACCTTCACCACTCGATAATTAAGTTAATCTATAAGAATAAACTTTGAATCAACAAACCAGTGTAGCTAAAGGATCCACAAAACACTGAATCTTATATTACAATTCTTTGCGCTTTCATTGTGGTTGATCAGTAGTTGATACAAGATGTACACTTTTGTACAGTTGATACTTCTTGCACCACAGTAAAATTGCTATGGCAAGTCTGAGGTCAGACCAGAACAGAAAACTAAAGCAGAAACTCACATCCTCTTTAGCCTTTTTCTCGAAAATGTCTAGCATCATTTGTTTTTCGGATAGCGCTTGCTGTAGCTCTTTTATCATTTCTGAAAGCCGCTGAACCTACAATGAAAAGACTGCCACTCAGTTTGATGGAAGCTTTGAATGTGAACTTAACAATAAAACAATCCTGCAAAATATCTGCCTTCACTTAATTTAAGTTTCAACCTGTCACATCATCTCTGTCACATCATCTGTCACTGCCACACTTGAGTGACGCCAGTCCAAAGCCTGGACAAATGGGGAGAATTGCGACGCCAATCATTTCTATTACAACACATTATTATCAAACACGAACTGCGTATACATTCACACAAATCCAGGCTGCAAGAAGCAATAGGGGGGAAAAGGTTCAGAAATGATTGTCTACATTACAAACTACTAAGAAAGCTAATTAAGGATGCTAATAATTTCTGGCAGTTGGACACATTGTCATCAGTGCAAACAGACGGCATTACATACCATTATCAAAAAAGAAGACATAACAGAGGAACCCCCCGTGCTGTCAGCCCCTGATAAGGGCAACGTTGAAGAAGACTTGCTTCTAAGGTAGATAGCGACGTTTTCCATCTCTCTACCAGTTTCTTAAAGTGTGAATATAAGTGCTCCGATACATTCATACATACATGCAAACAAACATACATAACTACACAAAATACACAAAGTCTCATATAATTAGATGAAACAAGAAAATTGACAATTACAGTAATCTTACCAGGCAATAATACAACTATGCATGTCACAAGCTTTATTAAATGACACCTCCAGACATCTATTTTTTGCTCTAATTCTATACACACTTTTAATTCTTTACCTCAACGAGTTTTTCCTGCCGAAACTGACGTAGCTTTCCTATTTCAGTATTCAGCTGCAGAACAGCTTCGTCTCGAGCTGACATCTGCCATCACAAAACAACTTAAACTTTACGATGATCGTAATCATAAACTCGAAAAGTTCTTCTAAATTGCCCACGAAAGCTAAGTCGCGGGAACCAGGCAATTAGCAAATGCTCAGTCAAAACACATGTCACCAGGCATGGGTCAAAATCCGGAGAGTTAGACAGATGGCTATGGTGGATGATGTTTAGAGTTGCAACAAAGTGGGAGGTAGAGCAAAGTGTAAGAATCAGGATGGGATCTGTGAAAAAGATAAGAGAAAAACTACACAAAATTACCCACTTCAATAGCTTAACATAAATAATACCAATTTATCTCGACAAAATTTCTTTTGCAATGTGCGTTGCACAATCAACAAAGCCACACACAATACTGGAACCCTGTTCAATTATTTAGCTTCCACATCTAAGTTCACGACTAGCTAGTCCGTTACCTAAGTCATCCTATTGCACACTATTTCTTGAGATGCAAGAATCTGGGCACAGACACTAGTTGGTAACTGTCTGACCTGTCACGCACACAGGATTACTAGAAATGAATTAGATGAATTCAAGAATTTAAAAGAATGAAAGAGGTTGCTAGAATCCACTTACCTTAGACGTGAGATCCCGCTGCTGACGCTGCAGAGATTCAACGTCTTGTCTCAGTTGAAATATCAGATCGTCTTTTGAATGGAGCTGTACATGTACAATAATTAATCGACATTAGCAACATGTAAATCGCTTCATGCAAAGCAGTAATTTAAACTTATACACAAAAAAAAAATTAGAACATGCAATCAAAATCTAATTTCAAAGACTAAAAAAAAGTAGAAACATTACATGTAGAAGGCGGCAGCAGTTTCATATTGTGGTCAAATTAACATAACTAAATAGATCATAAAATAGGATTAGTGAGTAATCTTTAAAAGCACAGACAAAGGCACCCTTGTAACGGCAGGCCAGTCTCACGATGCTATAGAAATATTTCCTCTTCATTTCTACTTCCTCTTCATCGTCGTCGTCGTCGTCGTCGTCATCATCATCATCATCATAAACAATGCAACAGTAGAATTACATTATTTTGGTGGTGTTCCAACTGAGCTCTTGTGGTTGAAAGATCTAGACTTGCATTCCTCGAGTCCTCCTGAAATCGAGAGATGTCCTTCTGCACTTCACAGTATTTCTTCCGTGACTCGGACAGCTGTCCCTCTAACCTTTGGATCGTGTCGTTCTTCTGCAGCAACTGAGACCAGAAAACAAATTCTAATGTCAGTAAATATTTAATATATTTTAATATTCAGTAAACAATCATTTAAGTATAACAAAGAAATGCTGTTTGCAAGAAGAAACATCTTCTTTTCTGCGAAATGCTATGATGATTTGTCAATGTCGATGTTTGGCTACATTCGTAACCATTTGTTGCCAGACAATCACGTTTAGGAGTCACGTCTACAGATATGGAAATTGGTCATTTGTATCTTATTCTATTCTAAGTAAAATGCTTTCATTTTTAATGTCCTTCACATATATCCAACAGTTTTGCAACCACTGATATAGATCAACCAATCAGTGCAAGAAAACACTAATTAATCAAAGCCAACTGTGCACTAAAGTCTTGTTGAAAGTCATTGAAATAGCAATCGACTGAGGCTAGTCTTGACACCAACACAGCTCAATCAATTGGTCACAGTTCCACATAGTCAAATAAATCTGTTGCTGGTACAATACAGAAACAAACTGGAAACAAACATCAGCCTAACTAACCTCAGCTTCACTGGACTTTTTCTGATTCTGCAGTTGTTCGATGGTTCTTGCTGCTTGCAAAACCTTAAAATTAAAAGCAAACTTGTCAGCAGTCTCATATTGCCTACATTTGCACAATGCTCAAGATATCAGATGCTTAAATTGGAATATGGTAACTGAATATTTTGAAAACAAGTTGTAAAGAGGCATTTCAAGAGGCATGATGAAGACAAATCATAAGATTCCAGAAATGGTGAGGAAAAGTGCACACGATGCTTTGGTATAACAGTAAAAGTATAGCGATGAATGAACTGAAAAGTATTTGTAGAGCAGTTCAAAACTAGTTTTAAAGATCTAACTAGCAAAGATTTTGTCATTTAGTCTAGCAGACAAAACCGGAAATGCAGTAAATCCACCTCGAAAACAAGCTAAATTAAATGAGGATTTTAACTGGCTTAAAACAGAATTATATCAACCTTTTCCTCTTGTTTGCTGATTGTCTCCTGAAGGACCTGCTGCTGAACCTTGAGTTTCTGAATGGCTTCCTCTCTCCTTCTCACTTCCCCTTGAAACAATCCATGCTCACTCTCTGCAGTCGAAACAAATGCCTGGATCCTCGCCTCCAAACGTCCGTTCTCCTCCATTGCATCCTGGTATCTGCGTCGAGCGTGGGTTATATCGGTCTCTCTCTGACGCAAAGTAATCTCACAGCAACCCAACTAAAACAAATAAGAAAACCAAATTCAATCTTCGTAAGTGTATCAACAGAACAATTTTAAAATGCTTGGTTACTGAAGACAATTGTGTACGTAGGTAGAAACTAAATGAGCAATTTAAACTTACACACTAGAAATATATATTCTGAGTTTAAAGATTCAGAGTTCAAAAATCCACCACACGATTAGACAGAGTTCAAGGCAAGAGAAATAATTAATTAAGCATGATTTAAGCATATGAATTGTCGTTATTATTATTATTATTATAATTATTATTATTATTAAAGCAGACCTCATCTGCCGTCACACGTAACTGCTCCTTCGAACTCGTCAAATCCAGTTCTAGCCGCTGAATCGTCTGGCTTTTCTTAAACAGTTCTTCATTAGCAACACTTCCATCGGATTGCAGACGACACAGCTGGCCTTCTTGATCAGAAATCTAATTAACACATACAGAAGAACAAACCTATATAGTATAATAATCATTTAACAGAGAAGACAATTAATTATAGCAAACCATATTCTGTTTTAGATCTTAAATACTACAGCATATGTAATAATTATGCATAATTGCATGCATTTGGATATTTATGCGGCATCTTTGAAGGACCACACAATGATACTCAGATGTTGATCTTAGCATGCAACCATTCACAATAATAATTATATTAAGTTTTATTAACCCGTTTACCGTGTAATAAAAATTTTCTTAGTAAAAATTGGACGAGTTAACTCGGGGATCATGGTAAAGGGGGTAATAAGCAACTTCCATAGCTGTGGCATCTGACGACTAAATTGCTTGGTTGAAAGTACAGAGTAAAACGATCAGTATTCATCAGTTTGTGGCATTTAAAATCTTGTTTTTTGAAAGTTTAGTCTTTAATTCATAGATTTGGACATTTGAAAATGCAGTTTTACTTGTTGCTGTGCACAAGACAATTTCTCCTCAAGAAGATTCTGTTCCAGCGTAAGTCTGTTGATCTGCTCATCTCGATTAGTCAGCTCATCGTGAAACATTACTTCATTCCTATTTGACTTCAGCCGCGATTCCTGCAACTCCTGTTTAAGTGCATCCACCTACAACACACGCATATAACCAAATATTGTCATTCACCCTCACACAACACTTGGCCAAGATTTTGAATTCTGTACAGTCAAGAAAACAAGTAAACTCACAGTATTATGACCTTTGTCATGTGTTACATGAATGAAATTCAAAAATGTTTACTAGGCTTTATCCGCTATGTCTTGGCACTCAAGTGTTGACTGTCGCATTATGAAATTCGGTTATTTTCTCAATAAAACAAAAATACAGTGTACATAGTGCAAAGAAGAATATAAAGACAGAAATACAAAAGACTTTAGGCATATTACAGTACACAAATGTGCAATATTGACCCTAAAGCAGAAGACAAGCTTCAATCAGTTAAAGTGGAAATGGCAACATGGTAACTCTAAAGTAAGCAAGAAAATAAAGGCAAGTATTTTTAAGCTCAACAAAGTCCAACAGCAAATAAAGCACATACCTCAGCCAATGCTTTCTGGCAATTTTCTTGATAGTGAAGAATTAACTCGCCTTCAAGAACTCCACGCTGTTTAGACTCCTGTGACTACATAAAAAAAAATTTCAATCACAATTAAGCATTAGCACAAGTTGCCAACAAAATCCTTTTAACAAAATTTATTTATTTATAAAATAAAATGCCATCCAATGAAACAAGGAAATCTCCTAATAGTTATATAGATTTTGAACCAGACTCTGCTGAACATTTGAACCAGACTCTGCTGAACATAGATTCACCGTTAAACAAGTAACTTATCACAGGAATCATGAAAATGGAGTTAAAGCAATTGCTTTTAAAGATATATTCAAATTTACAACGACCAAAAGTGAGAATGAATCACAGACAGTTCTACTGGACAGACCAGTGTTGCTGTAAGCTGGATTTCATCCTGCAACTGTTTTATGTTGCCACAGTAGCGTTCGGATAAAGCGACGGCTTCCTTGTACTTGGTGTCAATGTCTCTGAGATCACATTTCAGTCTCTGAATAACATCCAGCTTCTCATTCAGCTGCAAAATCAACATATATGATCAAATCAAATAGAAACAAAATTACGAGTATCTTCAGGAAACAGAACTTAGCAAGTTCACTTGCAATTCAGTTTTGGTACACTGCTTTTGAACACCCTTTTGTGCAGAAGACAGGATTCTACTGTTAAGAGTCATCGTGTTCTGACAATAGGCCACCTATATGAGACATATATAAACTTATGTGGCTGATCAATAGTTGTGCAATGGTCTTGGAGTTCAGGGAGATTGTCAGGAACATGTGGCTATAACATCATCCACACAACAATAAAAACAAAAAGACTCAAACTCCAATCATACATCATTTCAGCAGATTGTCACATCAACGTGCAAATTCATTTGATAATTTTCTGTTTGAGTTCATACTAATAAATTTAGTTAGCCAGTGTGACTGCATGAATGATGAGCTTCCTAGTGTGTTACTGTGCAAGAACTACAGTTTTTTTCATTCAAGCTCATGTGGAGCTAAACAAGAGCTTTAAATTACTTCCTTAACCTTGTATATAATAAACTGTTTAAAGTGGTCCAATGAAAACTAAAATGTAACAAAGTTTTGAAGAATTACGTAATTACCTGAGAGGACAAAGCGTCTCTTGTCTCTTTTGAATTTCCCTGTAGCTTCTGAAGAGTAGAAGTCAGCTTCTGAACCTGAAATAACCAACTGTCTATTTAAAGCCACTCCGATTGCATACCAACCATATCTTGCTCATGCTGCAACCTCAAAATCTCATCAGAAATGACAAATGCATGGTAAGCAAGACAAATAATTCCCACAGGAAAGAGATCAGTAAATTTTAGCTATGAAATTCTCAAAAATTATAAGCAATACACATACACAAATGCCAGAAATGGGCTTAGAATTAAATTCAAAATAACAGATACATTAATCTGGCTCCTAGAAGATAGCAGAGGTTGAGTAAGCTCATAAATAAGCTGGTGCCATGCACTTGGCATTCCAGTGGCACTTTAGACGTTTACAGTCCATGACTTACCCTTTAGTAACTCGACCCGGAAAACCTTTGGGCTACTCTTACGGACAACCCTTTTGATGTAATGCAGTGCTCATGAATAAGCTGGTGCCTCACGCTTGGCTTTCAAGTAACGCTTTAGAAATTTGGAGATTACGATTACGACTATGATTACAAAGCTGACTGCCAGGTAGTTAGTTACCTGGACGAGAGCGTCTGCATGCTGCGCTTTTGTTGTCTGGAGTTCATGTTCTATATTAGAAAACTGGTTCTTATGCGTCTGAACCTGTTAAAAGAAACAACATATGTGGTAAGCTAGTACAATACAGAAAGTGCACAAATACAATAACAATAGAATTTCTGTTATTGTTGTTGATCAAAAACAGGAGTGAAAACATTGTACAGTGTACTTGTAAGGAAATGTAGCAATTGATGAACGTGCATGTTTTTTTGCAAAGACATCAAAACATAAAACCAATGTCATTTAGTTCATACTCAATTTAAAATGCGAGTGGCATATTATGTGGCTTACTTCTGCTCTGACTTCCTCTTTCCTTCGATTCGAGTCCAACAATTCTCTCTCCAGCAGACGAACTTTATCCTCGCACTTTTGCAACTAAACAACAAAATGTCAAATTGGTTATTTTCTCAATTGCAAAGACAAAATGTCAAATAAGCTATTTTCTCAATACATATAAAATTCAAAATTTAAACCGTTATACCCTCTCTCATCCTTAATAGTGGGTGCAACCCAGAAAACATCATAGACCTATGCATTCCTAGAAATAACCAGGTGGCACACAGTAAATGTTTGGCAGAAGAAAAAAGTGCGCAAGAGTCTACAGTATGTCCACGTTAATGTACAGAAACAATGGACCAGAAGACTTCACATGTATAAAACAGGTACAAAGCAGTGTGTTTTGGAACCATTTCTACAGGTTTATCATAAATTGCTTTGTTACAATATAACTAAGATACACAAATATACAAGACAAAAACTGAAGAAAAATGAGCACAAAATAAATAAATAAATTAATTAACCAAATTCACATAAAATGGCATAAGCCGAGAGATTTTAGACTTAAGCAGAGATGATGATGATGATGATGATGATGATAATAATAATAATAATAATAATAATAATAACAACAGACCTGGTGATAGGATGAATCTCGTTTGTCCTGAAGACTGATCACCTCCTGCCTCAGCTTCTGAATCGTCTCATCTTTTCTTCCCAGTTCGCTTTTCAGCAAATCATGATGGTCATGATCAGATGCCTGTATCTCACGAACTCGATTCTGAAGCTCTACGATCTACAAAACAAATCACCAAAAGCAGTTTTCACACATACGCCCAGCATGGCACAAGTCGCACCAGTCGTGGAACCAGTCGCCACTAGCATATCCTGCAGCTGCGATTCACGGCTGCCATGAATTTATATGAAATTGCAGTCAAAGTCTTGGCACAATAATAATATTATTACATTATTATAATTATTGTATACATCTATATATGAAATTGTATGTACGATATGTATGACGAAACACTTACCATAGCATGTTTTAAGCACAACACAAAGGCGCTGTGCTCATGATCATCAAACTAATTAAAATATGTGCAGTTAAGATAGCATGTAATTGCTTCCTATACAGAGTCAAAATTCCAAATCATGTGCAGGTGACGTCTGTTTCAAAAAGGAAGGTACAAGACTTGAGAAGGCACCAGTCGCTAACAGTTAAACACTAGCAAGTTCTTTCACAGGGATGTTTCAATATATACAAAAAAACAAGAAATTAGGATCCTAATATTTACTTCATCCAGGTATTGAGATTTCTCTTCTTGAAACCTTCTCAATTCTTCTTCATATTGGTTGATTTTACTGGCAGCCTGCAACATCAGGATATGCAAATTTAAAAAAATTCACATAAAAGTTAATCATTTCTCTTGGCACTACATTACATTACATTACCTTACTGGTCACTTACATTAAGTGACCAGTAAATGTATTTTCATTTGTTCAAAGTAAATGCTACTCAACTCTGCGAAGAATTCATATGCATTTTAAAAGTTTTAGCCTAGCGAGAAGTAGATTACATTAGCCAAGGCAACTAAAATACTAATAATTAGGTGCTAGGGCCAGTAGCCAATGCACAATGAAGGTGAATCAAAATGAAACCTTCATCAAGTGACTATTCAGAAGATCAGCCCATAAGATAGACTAGAAATAATTCTAACTGCCAAATATAGACTTTATCAGATAACACATGAACATCATTCCACAATCCCCATAAATACAATTTACATTGGACCAACATAATGTAAATGTACAACGTACAAATTCTAACAATTTTTCTAGAATTCAACCGTTTCTGCTCACTATTCATTTCAATTATGCAATGCTACTTACTGTGTCTTGTGCTGGACGAGATTTCTGCAACTGTTGCTGCAGTTCTAGACGCATGCTAGCGATGAGTGAATCTTTTTCCTGGACTTGATGCCGCAATTCCATTATATCATCATCAAGCTGATTGTGAGAAGAATTTCTAAACAAGCCACAGTCATCTCTAAGAAGTTTGCAACAATACTGTTTCAGATAAGTCATACACACAGACAGATGAATGTCATACATTGAGCAGTAAAACCTGAGGTTTGGCACAGCCAACACATTCTAGTCTGGAATGACATCTGCTTCTACGATATCACAAAATCCAATCTGTCTCACTGATCCAGGATGTTTGATGGAATCGAATGACCACTTATCAAGCTCGTTCATCGCAGCCTGAGAAGGGACATTTATATACTTTCCAAACATTGCTCAGAACCAACAGCAAAAGAATCTCTAAATTTGCATCACTCAGCGGAGTCTGCATGCGGATGGCAAGTTGGGTCCAGCAAATGAACTCCAAGTCACTACGCAAATCTGAATAGAAGGCACTACATACTGTCTGAACTGTTAATGAAGTTTGTGCTTGAGGCACAGGCAGTCCCCCCAAAAATAAAAATGCACAGTCACATTGAACATAAGACCTTCGCAATGGCCAAATTTTGCTGACCCACCATAGCAATATTTTGCACTCATCCTTTATAAATAATCTCACGCAGATTTGCATAAATATGAGGCATCTACTACTTCACAAAAATGACACTGAGAATGGATTATTTCCAATCGCATAATAGCATAGCACAGAACCAGCGTAAACTGCGAAATAACGCCATTGATACTAGTTCAGTTAACAGTAAAAAACACAAACAGAATCAAAACATTGCTGAAAGAAAGAAATGCGTACAAAGAATTCGGAGGTTCTAGTACAGATGAAAAGATCTGGCTGCCATCAATCGTCCGGAAATTTAAATTCTGAACCTGAAAAAGCAAAACACAAAAGAACTTAAGACCATTCCAAGTTTAAAATTTGAAACAGACACAACTGTTAATCAGTTCTACTCAAAGTTCAGCAATCTTCACAATACGTGCAGAAGCCACCAGAGAACTAGACTGGGAGACTGAACCCTGTGTAACACCAAATGTAGCACACCAATATCCATGCTCAGTTGCCCAAAAAAGGTTATTATTACTGGGTCACAGTTACTTAAACCATTCACTGCATTGAGCCAGTAACTGTGGCTGTCATACGAAATAATTAAGTAAAGTTCAGCAGCAGATTGTTAGATAAATCACGTCTATCAAAACTTTTTGTAGTTCAATCATTTTTAATTCAACATGTCTGTCACCAGTTAGAATAGTTTCTTAGGAATAAATTACACTTAGAAACTTACATTCCAACTGCCAGATTCCCTTGAATTTTTGATGATGCTAATGAGTATGCCGATGTCATGTTTCTGCTTTTGATTCTCTTCTTGTGCCAAGTGTAAGTGATGCTCTAACACACCAGAATGTACTTTGAGATCCTACAACAAGCTTAAGGCTCTTTAAATTGGCCAGTAGAGGCAGCAAACAAGCAGTAGTTTAAGTAGACCGGCAGTACGAGGCTTTTAATTTAGACCGTTTTATTTATTTTTAGGCACATATTACAAAGGTGGCAATCTGAGTTTATTAGGAGTCGAGATAGAATTCTGCAACTTAGGTAACACTTTTCCATATACCTCAGTAGAATCTCCTTTGAAGAATGATTCTGAGTTCAAAGAATCATTAAGCTGAGAAATTCAACAACAGGACACCATTTTACCTTGCACTGGCACTCATTAATTGGCCAAAAAGCACACAAACCTCAAAGAAATGCATTTAAAATGCATTTAAGGAACAAACTGGGAGACTGGGTTTGTGGCATGTAATATATATTTTGGATCTCTTAAAGTCAAGACAGTTTTTTAAACTCAAGATTGTCAGCAAGCATTACCAATCCATTTGGTAAAGAGGATTTGATATGCAGAAAAAGGCAACTGAATGATAGGTCTGGCGAATAAGCACTGCATCTACTAATTGGTCAGTTACTTGGCATACAACATTCAACAATCCATGGTCAATTGAAGTAAAATGTATGTTAGACCTGGTAAGCATTTTCTGTTCGACGTTGTTCTTGTGCCAAGGCTTCCAAGTCGCGTTCACTTTCTCTTAATTTATTTGATGTTACCTGTGGACATCAACAGTCAGACAATAATAATAATAATAATAATAATAATAATAATAATAATAATAACGACGATTTATATGGCACAGTAACACAGCCATGCCATGCCGTTACAAGGGCGCCTTGCAATATGTAAGGCACAAACCTAAGGTAAATTACAACTATCAATTTAAAATGCAGTGCACTGTTAATTTTACATGAAGCACTGGTATTAAAATCTGCTCACAGAAGTGGATGATTAGAGCATCAACAAAATGCTACCATACCATCCACTAGTACACAGCCTCTGTCACATGGAAGTCTCAAATTTACTACCTTCGTCAAAGACCCGACAAAGTGCATTTGGCCATTGAAATGAAAATATTGTAAGCAAAAGTTAACAAATCCAGACAGTTCTATATTACATGTATTTTTATATTTGTGTTTCATAAATTTTATGAATTCTTTTCCCATAAATTGCAAATATTACTAGAAAAGAGGGTGTATATACATAATACAAGGCAGTATTATGTTAAAACTCCAAAGCTAACAACTTGACATGACACACTGATTAGCAAGAACTGCAGTCTAGCACTAAATAACTGACTTTTCCGTATCATCCCTTTATATATTATATATGACATGGCTAAAAAGCTGAATCATAAGGTCTGTCCCAGATCATTTTGTGTTAACAAGATTACACTGTATATATATTAGAATAAGCTATTGACACAACATACATTGCTTTCCACATTAAGTAAATTAAGTTTTTTATTTCATTTTGGTTCAGGATAATTTCTACTCAAAGGTATATATACTAAGAAGACAATTAAGCTTCACTGATAATCTGGTCTCCAGTTACTCAACTCCACTGGGCAAGCTCTGACCTGTTCATTCAGTTGCGGTTGATAGACATCTAGTAGTTTCACATTTCACATGCAGCTTAACTTCTACCAATCAGTATTGACAGTAACATGTTATCCCGTGTACAGCGCCCTTTCCTTCGGCCTCGGCTGAGCTACGGCGCTATATAAATCGTCTTATTATTATTATTATTATTAGTAATTCTTATAAAATTTCACATATGAGGCTCCACCCTTGATTTTAAAAAATATATATAATTATAAAAGTACAAACAACAAATACTTTGAAAGCAGATACTGTTTTCTGTAACTTCTGGGTGCTATTCCCAATTGAAAAGTGCATTTACACAATATTAGGCAACATTATTTTTTCATGGATTTCTAAACACATTTATTAATACTTTTAGCAAGCTCAGTTGAATTAATTAGAGACCTAGAAAAGCAATCTGTTTGTCTGTGAGAATAAGGTCTAGTGGAAGAATGCAAGTAAGGGACGACCCATATGTAGGTATATCTAGCAAGTGACAACTTAGAAAGAATGAAAAAAGAAAAACAAGGTCAATTCCTGAATGCCATTTAATTAAACGTTTAAATACATCTTAAAGCACAAAACAAAGTCATTATATTACCAGATTTACCAGTAACAAAATAATTTTAAAAGCGCAAACAATAAAATACTTTGAAAGCAGACGCTGTCTTCTGTAATTTAGACTCGAGCAAAGAGACACGGCTGTTCGCATCCTGCTCGAGTTCCACCGTCACCTTCACCAGCTCCTCATTCTGTACCGTCAGATCGTTGATATACGACTGAAGAATGCTCATGCGCTCCTAACAATCATTCGACATGTGTCATTCCATGAACAAAGATTCACAATCTATATTATCCTCATTATTATTGACTTTTTATATAGTGCACCTTCAAGGTGAACTACTTAGAAGTGCTCCCAGTTCAACAACGGCTAAATAAGGCAGTTTTAAAGTAAGAAATAAGCATATTGGCACAAGGCAGAGTGCAACAGAGAGTCCATTCAAGGTTCTAGGGCCAGCAATTGAGAAAGAGCGCTGCTGCATTATAGCAGTTCGAGAGCGAGGGCCAACAGTTCAGCTTGATCAGCCGATCGAACACCTGAGGTGGGACAGCAGAATTCCTGTAGGTACATGGGAGCTAGACCCTCCATGCAGCGTCAGACTAATGCAGAAACCCTATAAGTGATCCGCATGTACTCCATGACTTGATCAAATATAGGGATGCAACCAATAAGACATGCAGCTGTGCGCAGAACCCGGTCAAGACACCCAATCCAAAACACCCAAACTATAGGCCATATTTAACTAGTAACGCATTGTTATGGGTTAAATCCTCTTCATTTCGGCCCCAATTTTACATTATTATTGCTACTATTGTTATTTCCGAAGATAATAACCTGTAACTTGTAAGAATATTGTCAGTCCCTAGTCAACCACAATGTCCACAAGATAGTACAGATGTTAGATGCTAACAAGTAAGAACTAGTTTTCAAAGTGTTTACTGATGGAAAAACTAATTCAACGCTTAAGTCATGATTCAAAGAAGGTATTCAACTAATAGTGCATAGACCAACTGCTTACTCTGATGTTCGCAAGTATTACTGTGTTTGAAATTGGAGGGGAAAACATGTATAGGCATGCACAGCGTACTATTGGGTAAACCACAACATACGAATCTGTTACCTTCTGAGTTTCTTCAGTGTTATCTTTATGATCAAGATTTCGAAGCTGCAACTCCAAGTTGTTTCTGAACTGCTTGAACAAATCGCGCATCCCCTCCGATGCCATTGCCCTTCCATCCGTGAGTCTCGACATAGCTCTGACGGCTTCTGTCATACGGATGCCTATAAGTATCTAACCGCAACAACTCTTGAATGTGCACTGACAATCTTTCGATGAAGACTCGCATATACGTAAAAGTTAAACTAAAATCAATAGAAACGAAGTAACTTTCTATTCGTGATCGCCAAATGTATATCGCAAAACACTTTGTTTACGGACTTATTAACCGTACATCCGGAGCCAGTGTTATGGACGCCATAGCAGTATAGCTTTGCACAAATTCTTCGGTGAGCCTCTGATTGGTCTAATATACGAACTTTTAAAATGTTTCAGTGCTTCAGCGTAGAAATCATATTAGGCATTGATATGTACTAAATAGTTACATATAATACATATCAATGATATTAGGCCTAGTCCGTTTTGCTACTGTAACATTGTGCATTTTGCATCTACAAGCCAAAAATTATATGTGTGGAATTAGCTATGAATGGAGATAATGATAGGATATCTGCACAATTTGTCAAAAGATACCAACATTTTTTTCAAAATATTTTCATAGTAGGCCCAAACGCTGTAGGCCTACGGGTCATTCCAAGTCCGATCAACAAAGGTGTAGGCCTACACTACGTACATCTTTGGATTTTTCTGCTAAACTTTGTGAACTAAATGCATAGGCCTACTAAGTAACACGAGTGAAAATTTGAGCGCATTATCTCAAATTTTACCATGATAGGCCCTATTAATTTGTAAAGTGAATTAGTAAAAAACGTATTGCGAGAAAACAGCGCAAGAGACACTAAGTTCGGACTGTAAAATTGTTGCCTATTTTGGTCACATGGGGAACTATACGCTTTTGACATAGGCTACAATTAGCTTGCTGTGCTCTTTCCTAGGCCTATGGGTGGTGCTACATTTGCTTAATATAAAATTATGTAAAATTAATACTGCACCGAGGCCAATTCTCAATTAGGTTTCAGCACACAGGAGTTGAGGCCTTGAGGGTAAGTAGGCTATTCTGGTTGGCAATTAGAATACAAAATTGCTTCACTGGTTTGGCGTTGTCACTTTGGCTGTGCCCCAACTTATCTTTGTGAACTCTGCTGTCCAATATCTGTTGTCCTGGCTTGCAGAGCCCTTCGCTCTGCCTCTAGCGGTAAGCTTTTGGTCCCGCGTGTTGAAACATCAACCTGTCGGCGTCGTGCTTTCTCAGCTGTAGGTCCTTCTGTCTGGAATAGTCTCCCGTTGCAGATGCGCCTGCTACCTAGGGTTGACTCGTCAGTGTTCTACAAGCTCCTTAAAACTTTTTTTTCACCGTGGTTGGACTGGGAGCACTTCTGAGTGGATTTCTTGAAGAGGCGCTGTATAAATTCTTGAAATGAATGAATACTGGTTTTGTCACGTGACTAACAATTTGGTCACGTGACTTCGGATTTTGGTCACGCGACTTTCACAGCGGTCATGTGACATTGGTCCGGACATGTGACTTTACCACGGTCACGAGGTTCCGTAAGGTAGCGCATTGGTCAACACGCTGGCATGAAGAGCAAGAGGTGACGAGTTCGAGTCCCCGTTGGGCGGACATGTTTTGCAGGCTGCTTAGTAACCTTGAAGAGGTGTTATACAGATTCTTGTGATAATGAATGAACAAGTACTTAATTACGATACATTATTTGATGCTCGTAATTATGAAGCCACATTGTGTTTTTGGCAAGCATTTTGCACTTGCTGTTGCCTAATGGTTAATTAATGAAAACTTCACTTTAGGCAAAACATTTACTTTGATGCACACCTTTCATCTGAACCAATTTGCAGTCAGTTGGTTTCCCATGTTCAGACCAATATAATATATTATTATGGCAGCCAGTGTACAGTGATGTGCATACTTATTACAGTACCTTAAATAGGGTCCTCTCAAAAGCCATTTGAAATGCATAGGGTAATAGTGTAACACACTCATGGGACAGCTGAACAGAGTGTTCAGCTGGGTCCACTAAAACCCAAAACACAGTCATAACTGCTGAATTATTTTAATTACATGAATTCTTTATATGAAACAATGCTGAACACTTTAAACCTGAAATTTAAACGCTGACATATTTTCATATAAATGTATATACATCGATACATGCATAAATACATACACAATCCAATCAATGGCCAGCAAGTTCACAACACTATTTCACTCTAAAATGCAGAATTAATGCAGTTTCAGAACTACTAAATATTAATACATCATCTATGTCAAAAACAATTCTTTAGCATATATAAGTTACATAAAAAAAACTGTACAGCAATTCTAGTTCTGTGTGCTGTCACTAACATAGTATACACAGGGATCTAACATGGCATGGCACCCATTGAAATGGACAGCGGTGAAAAAGGATCTCAGCCTATCAATTCATTTAAAAATAAAATGAGAAGGTTGGGGCCGTATGGGTGCTGCACTTGTCTGGCGTTGCCTTACTGATTGTGCTCCATCATACCTGTCTATTCTTTGTCGACCTGTCTCTGACCTTGCAGCCCGTCGAGCTCTTCGCTCTACGACAACGGGGGAGCTTTTGGTTCCTCGAGCTCGCACTTCTACAAGACAGCGCCGAGCCTTTTCTTCTGTGGGTCCCGCTATCTGGAATGGCCTCCCACTAAACTTGCGACTTATGCCTAGACTAAATTCACCTGCTTTTTATAAGTCGCTCAAAACCTATTATTTTAGCTGTGGCTGGACTGGGAGCGCCTCTGAGTAGTTTCTTGAAGAAGCGCTATATAAATTCACGAAATGAATGAATGAATGAATGAATGAATATACATGTACATTCACATTGTTATAAAATGACAGTGCACAAAGAGCAAGGAATTCATCAGTTTGGAATATTAGAAGTGTCAGTCCTTGTTTTTAATGCTGAAGCCAAATGAAAATTTTAGTTGAAAAACGATCAAGCAACTACAAAGTAACTCAAGAGAAGGCCGCAATGTCATCACCTAGCCAATGCATTTGATTGTAGCATGAGAGTGACTCAATTTGTGCTCACGATTGGAACAAACTTACTGGCAAGTAGTTATAGAGAAATGAAAGTAAATTTACATAGCAGAATTATGATCAGGTTACCAACAAATGAAGCATTCATGAAAAGAAAAAGTTAAAAAGTTAAGTTTTTTTCCGTATTTGTGGATTGCAAGTGAAAACTTGTTAGCTGTGCAAGGCTGACACCTGGGCAAAACAGCACAGCTGCCTATATTTTCTTAAATTTTAATTTCAACAATTTACTTTGGCAATTAAATAAATCCAGAAATAATGGAATGCTTTATGGTTACACAGATTTCCTAAGACGCAGCAAAAGTCCAATCAGGAACGAACAAACGATGAAGTCTGAGGCGATAAACCGCGAGGGGAATTAGACGAGTCCGACGAGTCTTTGTCTGCCTGAATCTTGTACCACATGTCCCCAAGCGCTTTAGCAAAATGATCATCGACAGAACTTGGAAGGAGATCAAGTTCCTTAGGGAGATGGCTTGCCTTTACTTTTGTCCACACATCACCAAGAGACTTTGAGAAATGGTCGTCAACAGAACCTGAAAAACAAGAACTTAGGTATTCAAAATACTGTCAAATAACTTCCTTCTAAAATCTTAAAAATCGCATATACGTAAAGTTCAAAAACGACAAAAACATGTAAGTCAAAGTTAATTCATAAGCCAAAAGAACAACTGTTCATTTTAGAATGCCATTCTTCTGAGAATGAAGTCATCTGCAATACAAAGTAAAATTAAAAGAAAAAAATGAAAGTACATTTCATATGAAACACACCTTCACATTTCAATTTTTAATTCATCATTCATAATTATCCACAAAATATATGCTCAGCTGTTGTCCGGAAGTTGTCTCCCATTGGCTGTAGCAATTTGACAAATTCCTTGTTTCACACAGTGCTTTAGACAAGGACATGCATTATGCAGTATCTGCTCACACAGATCTTCTATCCATAAACTAAGATCAAGATTAAAGAATATAACTACCTGATACCGAGTTCATTGCATCTGTGTGGCTTTTGTGACCAGCTGACTTGGCTTTACAGACAATGGGATCAGAAGATGTCACTGGTGCAGGCGGCGGTGTTGGCGACGATCGATCAAATAACTTGAAATAACTGCTTCCAAGTGATCGTTGAAAATGCTCCTCAATGATCATGTTCTCTTCTAGACCTAGAAAAATAGTGGAGAATTCAACTGAGCGTTTGAGGCAGATAAGCAGACCATCCTAAAGTGAAACAAGTGTAATGATTGTATTTTGCCACTCAAGCACTACCAACTATGCAACTTTGAAACTATGTGTGTGTGTGTGTGTGTGTGTGTGTGTGTGTTGCCCCTCGCTCATGGACTTCTACAGTGGAGCAGCGCTCTTTCTCAGGTCACACCACTATGTTCCCTTCTTGCCTAAAAACTGCTTTATTTAGCCGCTGTTGAACTGGGAGCGCTTCTGAGCAGCGCTCTTTCTCAAAGGCTGGTCCTAGAACCTGGAATGGGCCCCCTTGTTGCACTCCGCCTTGTGCCTAGAGGTCACACCACTATGTTCCTTTCTCGCCTAAAAACTGCTTTATTTAGCCGCTGTTGAACTGGGAGCGCTTCTGAGCAGATTACCTTGAAGGTGCGCTATATAAAAAGTCAAAAATAATAAATAATAACTAGCGTTTCAATCTTTCGTTTCTGACACCGTGAAATGGCGACAGTCCTCACCCGCAAGAAGCCTTTCTGCCATATTTGATAAACATGCCACTGCACCGATGAAATATCGCGAGTTTAGTTAGTCCAAAACAATCCTATGACTTGCAAATACTTTGATTGAATTGTGGTGTTGCTTTGTAATGTAATTTAAGGTAACTATGCACGTATGTAACTATGTATGTGCATGCGAGTGTGTGCATGCATATAATATAAACACAGATAACCAAAATGACAATTTTGGTAGAAAAGTCTCAATTAGCTCCCGAGATACAGAATTCTGTCAGGCTAAATCTTTTTATTCAGCCGTTCTAGTACATTGAATATATCAAGCAACAGTTCAATGCTGTATTCTGACTAAAAAAATGTCAAGACAACCACAAACATTATTCGTACCTTGTGTTGTAGGTCTGCCACTGTTAAAGCTGCAAACATTTGAATGTCCTTCAACTGTCCTCCCAATCTGCTGTCTACTAGAAGGACTTTTTTTAATCTCGTTATGAATCAGTTTCTTTGCAGATGATATCGTCAGATTAAGTGGTAGTTCCTCGTCCTCATCCTCTTTCATTGTGACATCACTTAACCTATAACTTAACATATGAGTATTCTTGACCAGAGAATTTGGCAAAGAACATGGCTGATTCGATAAATCTGTTCTCTGATAGCCTCCTTCCTCCTGCTTGCAATCCACATCTTTGTGGCTTGTCATAAAGGTTGCACAATTGCCACCATAAACGCTCGATTGCAAAATATTCCTGAAATGAAAATCATTACTGACCATTTAAAAGCAGGATAATAATGCTCAGTTTAATACTAGCACGGTGAAATGTTGACAATATATATTGTAAAATTTGGAAATGTTTTTAATTGTGAAGTTGGAGTGCAACTTGTAAATGTGTGGAGGTAATCTCTAAAACTGAAAAACTGTTTGGCTATAGCTGCTCTGTCGTCGCTCTACTCTATCGACGCAACCTCGTCCAGAGACTCTAAACATCCATCCACACCATCCCTCGGCTGCAGACTGGAATCTGTTCAACCTGTGTGTGTGCGCCAGCCAACGGTGACTCTTCTTTCAGCTTACTGTGTCTTATTTTTGCAAAATTTTGTTATTTTTGTTTTGTCAAAATTACATTTAACATCTGGCCAGCGCAAAGAGCGCCTCCGAGTAGTTACTTGTATCTTGAAGAGGCCCTATATACAATCTCAGAATGAATGAATGAATGAGTTTTTGGCAATGTACAATCGCGAAAGAATGCATTATTTCCACAGATTCAGCATAACATAACAATTAAATTACTTGCCTTTCTGTTTCAACTGGTGTCATGGTATAGTTTGAAGACATCTGCAAACTGTTGGGTATTGGAAAGCCATTTGACAAAGTAGAACCATCTCTGCTTGGCGATTTCGAAAGAGCTTCTTTTTCTTTAAGGCGACGATATTTGTTAAACTTGGTAGGATATTCCATTAGGTTACAATCGCCCTGTTTTTGATCCATAGTAGGCAGACATACATGCAAAACAAAGTGTACGGCAACTAAAACATACAAAACATGAGTAGAAAACGCAAATGTATAAAACAATACCAGAAAAGAACTAATTGTATATTCCGATTTCACAAATTCAAATGCAGCACATAGGTAATGATAAACTGGTGACACACACACATGATACAAAGGTAGACAATATGTTGCCAATAATTACGAAAAACAGTTCTAAAGCACTCTTGAAGCCCTGAAACTTTAAAATCAAGAATGGCCAATATGCAAGGCATAGAAGTAAGATACTCAAAAACAGGGATAAAATAACCATTCTCCAGCTGCGTCCAGCAGGAAGAAGCCGATAAACCAGCTAACAAATACTATTTAGCATCGGCAAACAAGTTTCATCCTAACAATATTTTAAAACTATTTTCTACACAAGTCACCCAAATGTGACACAATTATGTATATCGCAAACGCAACATTACCCCTGAATCTAAAACAATTTCCTAATTAAAAAGCTACTACTTACCGAGATATGATAGGGCCTATGAGGGGGCGTAAAGGAACGCGACGCTGAATATCCTAAGGCCTACAACTCACTATTTTTACAGACGAAACTAACACTAAACCTTCTGGAACAGATTCTTTTGAAGCTTTCTGATGCCAATTTATATATAAATCGTCATAATAAACATTTATTCCAAGAAATACTAAACTCCTAATCTAATCGCTCAAAGAACCAAACATTATCGGACCACCAACTTTTCAGTATGAGGAGGATTGGCCACTGCTGATTAAGTCGCACCCTAAGAATTTGTTGAACAGAAATTAATTTTTACCTTCTAATATGTAGGCTAAGGTGTACAGATGTAAATAAAACTTCAAAACGATCCAAACTGCAAATATAAAATAGTCTACTATGTAAATGTACAGCGGAAATATTCGAATATATTAGTCACCAATCCTGTGAAGACTCATTACAGAAAGTAAGGAAGCCAGCGATGACCGCAACTGATGCGTGCGCTTCTGACACGGTCCTTGCGAGTACAGTCAATAAAATGCGAATCCACATCAATTCCGATCATTCTCGCATTCCTATCTCACGTTGGCGGATCGCACAATTCATAGCATTTAGTGTGCATTGCATCTGCAATGTATGCTAATTATTCGAATGCGAATTTGGAGTGCCTGCGCTCTATTACCGGTATATGCACTGCATATTATGCAGTTATTTGAGAATATAGCCTAAGCTTAGCAAATGAGTCCTGGCGACATTATTTGATTCTGTGATTGATACACCTGCACGCGCGCGGCGCGCGCACACACACACACACTCGCGCGCGCGCGCACACACACACACACACACACACACACACTCGCGCACACTCAACAACATGGATGGATGGATGGATGGATGGATGGATCGATGGATGGATGGATGGATGGATGGATGGATGGATGGATGGATGGATGGATGGATGGATGGATGGATGGATGGATGGATGGATGGATGGATCCTGCCTTGGTCATTGTATTTTTGTATGGCATTGTATTTATACATTTATAAAGCGCCTCTCACAGAATGACCATTCTGAGGCGCTCTCAGCACGAAACACTGAGAGGGAAAAGAAATGTTAAAAATAAAAATAAATTAAAATTAAATTCATGAAATCTAATTAATTTTAAAAAATGAAAATGTTAAATTGCTCTGACAGAATTTTTGCTCTGCTGAGAATTTATATGGGGCATAAACACTGTAGGCCCACATATAGTAGGCCTATGTTACAGTAATATACTGTAGCATACTATAGGCCTATGTGGTAGGCCCCTAATATTCGTCTGTGCTGGTTATACTTGTGAAGCTGCCCTGGATGCAAAAACTGTCTGGTACTGCCTCTGACAATGAGTTGTGTCATATTGACATTAATAGCACATGCGATAAGATTTCATTCTTGTAATTCGAATCTCGTAGTAAAATGCAGCTGCAGCAGAGGCCTATTATAATGGCTAATGCGTTGAATTGTTAGTCGGCCAGAGCGTGAGAATAAAGAGACGCACACAGCCTTCTTAGACCGAGCGTTATAAATAATTCTCACTGCAAGACCTCCGAAAAATTGATGACAAGCTACATTTGACTTTTTCATGTACATATTTGTTCGTAGATGTTGCACAAAGAGATGCCCAGCTCACGATCAATTAGCATCTTTTTAAGAAGTAATTTAGTAGCGAACTCTATTTTTTGCGTTATCGTACTAATCAATCACCGCTTTATGAATATTCAGTAGAGAGCGTCCCATTTCTTCATTAGTAAATTGCCGGGCTATGAATATTCCACAGGAAACGTCATGATACGTCATTAATTAAATCACCGCCTTATGAATATTCAGCAGCAAGCGTGCTGTTTCGCGGTTGTAAATAAACGTCGATCTTACTATAATTATTATTCAATTATATGTTTCAAGAGTTTTAAAAACAATAATAATATGTCATAGTTATTAGTTATTATCCGAAAAATCATTAATAATTCGGTAAGTTTAATTTTTCAGAATATGGCGGTTCAATTGAATTTTTTCCACGTTTTCACAGCCCGTGCTTGATGTGCGTAGGGCTGTGGGCCAATTTGTAATCTATTAAGCCATCAATTAATTAATCTAATTCGTTTATTAGAAGAGGGCCTACGAAACTGGCACGGACGCAACTTAAACAGTCAATTATAATGTAAACGGCATTTTACCCCGAGAGAAGAAATGGAGTTTGAGGAGAGCAAGAAATAGATCTAGAAAGAACACGTGAAGAGGGCAATGGTGTAAAATGATCTAGTATGGGCCAAAGTGGACCTTTGATTACGGGACAAACGGATCATTGCAGTTCGAAGAGCGAAGAGGTCGGAGGGAAGCTGTAGAATGAGGAGAGTGAATGAGATCAATGTGATCTTTCGGAGCAAAATCCATTTGAAATTAGGAGGTGCGAGTAAGGTTGGTAATATGCTAAGAGAAAATGAGAAATGACCAGTGAGAAAGAGTGCTTGGAAATAAGAGTAGTTATATTTGCCGGTTTACTATCATTTGGTCGAAAGTCATTTGGTCGAAATCATTTGGTCGAAATCATTTGGTCGACGATCAAAAAGTCGAACGATCAAAAAGTCGAATGATCGTTTGGTCGACAATCAAAAAGTCGAACGATCAATAGATCGACAATCAAAAGGTCGACAATCAAAAGGTCGAAAATCAAAAGATCGACATTCAAAATGATGCATGTTTAAGAGAATTCCGACAATTTTACTACAAGTGCGCACACTCAAACATACATACACACACTCCGACACACACTCACATACACACTTGAACCACGATCAGTCGGCAAAACTCCGAACGGCGGTCCCAAATTACAACATTAAGAAAATCAACACGACGTGTCGTAATAGTGCAGTGTATTGGATGGGCGCATAGAAACGGTTTCTTTTGCACTCCACACTTATAAAACGACCAGCTGGTCCATCGAAATAGAAGCCGGAATAATGAGAAAGCACTTGAGAAATGGAGGCTGGATGAAGACCTTTTACAGGTGAAATGAAGGTGGATTGATGAAAAACGCAAGTGAAATAAGTTGGATGAAGGTATTTTCAGATCTGAAATAAAAGCTGGATTGATGAATTGAATGGTTGAGAAATAGAACCTGGATGATGGACATAATAAGTTAAATGGAAGATGGGTTGATTAAAACGCTTGCGAAATGGATGCTGGACGAAGGGTCCTTATATGTTAAATAGAAACTGGATTGACGAAAATTAAACTTGAGAAATGGAAACAGGACTGTTGATTTCAGCGATGTATTTCATCATGCATCCAGCTTCCATTTCAGCTGGAATGCCGTTTATCCAGCTTTCTTTTATCAAGCTTCCATCAATCAAACGGTTTTCATCAATCCACCTTCTATTTCACCACACACCATGTTTAAAGCCTTCTCAGGATATAGCCTATCGATTTCTTTAATTTTATCATTTGGGACCGCCGTTCCCAGTTGTTGTTGTGTGACAATTACAATATTTGACGATATAGACTATAATTATATTTTAATTTGGGACCGCCGTTCGGAGTTTTGCCGATCAGTCTGTGTGAGAGGGAGGTTCTGAACTACAGAAAGTGATATGGAAACAAATTAATTAGCCAATAAACTTTAATAAAGCAAGGAGAGTGTATAGGCCCTAGGCCTATAGGCCTAGGCCTAACGGACTGTAAGACGAAAGGTGCGAAATTTTGTCAATGCATCGGAACGATGAAAAGGTCGAAGTCATTTAGGCCTATAGACCGAACTGAACAATTCAAAAGGAAAGTGTGAGGAATGTGCGAAATTTTACATAGCGTAGAAAATCATTTCCAAAGTGAAATGAAAACCAAATTAATTAGCCAATAAATCAAGGAGAGTGTATAGGCCTAACGGACTGTAAGACGAAAGGTGCGAAAATTGTCAATGCATCAGAACGATTAAAAGGTCGAAATCCATAGACCGAAACTGAACAGATCTAAAGGAATGTGTGAGGAAGGTGCGAAATTTTGCACGGCCCTAATCCCAGGGGTAAAGGCAAACAAGGTAGGCTTACAGGTTTATAAATGTCAGTTTTTCAGTTGTTGAACGCATCTTAAAGTGAAGTCTTGTCTAAGCATTATAGGCCTAGTGGTTTCATAAAATGTGGCGCCGCACACCGTAATCAGCATTAAGTCAAAGATTACACATCAGAGATATTAGGGAAATAGTATTTTTGTGATTTTTTATTTTAATTACTGAAAAACATTTCCCCCGGGAAATTTTTTTCACTTTATTTTCAAAAGCAAGTTGCTAAGCTATTTTAATGCTTTTGATAGGCAAATTAGTATTTTAATTAATTTAATTAATTTAATGAATTAATTAAATTATATCACTTATTTCCTTATATCTTCAGTTAGAATTAAGCTAGAGCAATAATGTTTGTGTCATTTTGATGCCTGAGACAAGGCCTTTGAAATGATGCATCAAACTCAATATCTTGGAAAATCACCTTAATGCTGATTACGGTGTGCGGCGCCACAAATAAAGATAATAGGCCTAATGACTTTAGAATTCGTCAAAAGCAACCGTGGTGCGGATATGTTGGTTCAGGACGGGTACTTATTTCTCAAAGAGTAGTAAAATCGTTGAAATTCTCTTAAACATGCATCATTTTGAATGTCGATCTTTTGATTTTCGACCTTTTGATTGTCGACCTTTTGATTGTCGATCTATTGATCGTTCGACTTTTTGATTGTCGACCAAACGATCATTCGACTTTTTGATCGTTCGACTTTTTGATCGTCGACCAAATGATTTCGACCAAATGATTTCGACCAAATGACTTTCGACCAAATGATAGGATACCATATTTGCCATGTACACAATGAATAGAAGTGGCTCTAAGACAGAGAACCCCTAGCTCGGGTACACAAAAAATACAGGGACCCAAACAGACATGACGTTTCCAGATAATTGTGATCCATCTGAGTGTTCAAATAAGTGAGATCGAAACCAGGGAACAGGAGTTCCCTTCAGACATACTAGGAGTATTTAAAACATTGATCTCAACCAATGACAGTGTTGAAGCTGGGTTAAAAATGATTACCATGCCACTTATGATATTTTTCATATATGCATCAGATATATCTACAGATAAGATGCCTCCAAATCATGAGCAACTCCATCCAAGTGATAATGCAGCACAGTACCACTTCGTATGTATTTATATGCAAGTCATTCAATGGAAGTGCTTTATGGCTGTGCAGATGATGCCAGAAGATTGGGGTTGGAAGAATGAGAAAATGCTTATAACAACACCAACTGTTTTGAAAGCTGCACCAGAAGTCATATTAAATGTCATTATTTGCAACTACAAGATGTTATTAAAAATTCCATGCACCACCCTGTTGTGTTCATGTGGGAAAATGTATGATATGTGTTCACCTGCTTGCAAGCATGGTTGTGGCATGCCAGGCATGGTCTGTGACAACGCAGAACTGCTAAGCAAAAATTACATTGAGGCTGATGAAGATGAAGATCCTTTTTAGATAGCTATATATGACCTGAAAACATTAGAATGACTTGAAATTCATGATGATGCTGTAGAGACAGAATTTGTCCATGTGACCACAGTATTATACTGTGTTGTAACCTTGATTTATTCTTAACGTGCGTTACAAATGCTTAATTTCAAGCTTTTGCATTGATAAATTTATATTTTTGAGTGATGCTTTCAAGGTAATTGATGGGAATGCTATTGAAAGAATTGAAGAAGACCCCAAAAATTAATAAAATATAAATTATGTGTACTTTAGTTAAGCTTAGTGCATTCGTATACTATATAGACATTAACTCGATGGAGATTCACAACTTGTGTTCAATGTGTTCACCACCAGTAACCACACTTGTTATTAGTCTCTTTGCAAGGTTCTTGGTACCCTGTTTCTTTTCTAAATTAGAACAACAATGATTCTCTGACAATATTAAGTCTAAATGATAACAATTATTTGATACGTGACCTAATAAAATCGCTTTTTGTTACGTTTTGACAGTTTTTGTCGCGTTATATATTGGAATCGTCAAAAAACCATTGGGTGGACTCACTAAAAGTGAAATAACTTTTGATCTGTTGGAGATGTTTTGCTGGAATTTGGCAGTTGTATGTAGATATGAATTTCCCTTAAGCTTGCGAAACGTGATCAAAAAATGCTTACTTCTGGCCAAGATATTGGCAAAAAACCTTAGAAAAACCTTGAAGTCGTTTTTTTTTGGTCCACCCTGTATATTAATTGTCGTCCGATCAGTGGGCATCTTCACCAGGACTTACTAGACAATGTGTGGATTAAGTTCATGTAGAGATTTGCTTGTCATTAATTTTTCCTGGGTGGATCTGCTTGTCTGCCCGTCTATCTCTGCAAGAGATCGAGGCAGAGAAGCAGACGGACAGGCGCAGGGACAGCTTGTCCGGCAGGTGCAAATGCTCGATCGGCTGTCGTTCATCGGAATGCGGAGAATGCAACCAACGGCTGAGTCTATTGTTCCGTTTCTTTCAACGGTCGGCGAAAGAAGTAAAGAACCTCGTGTCGGAGAGCATGTCAGTAATAGCTGAGACCTGCGTTGCAGCATAACTCCAGCGACCTCTGTTGTGATTCATTCGACCAGCAGCTGCCTGGATCCTACCCTAAATAATTATACAGAAGACATTGCTCAGCAAGACCAAAATGTGCTGGACGAAGCAGTATTTAAAGGCGAAGGTTCAGTTTACGGAGAAACCAGTCTGATTGGTCAGCAGGTCTCTATTTAGTGGGCGTGACGCTGACCAATCAGCATCTGCTCCAAGTTCACATGAAAGCACTGACAGCTGCTTTAGATTGCTAGGCTAGGTCGAGGAATTGTTCTGTAAAGATTCTATAGACTCCTCTGAGTGGGTCTCTGTATGCAGATTAGCCAATTGTTGGACCTTCTATTTGAGATTTGCATTCTGCCAAGGGCTAGCAACATCAAGGCAAGGTTGTATTACATCACTTGAACGCTTCTCAGTTCATCAATTGAGATCTCATCTGAAGCCTATAAAGCTTTAGCTGCATGGTAACCAGACTTATAAACAAAGGTGGGCTATGCTCTGATGTAAAGACAAACATATGAACTAGGGGTTGCCAGGGTTGGTATAGAACTATAGAATATAGATAGCTAGAACACCATCGGCTCAAGGTTCTTTGAATCTTTGTGTGGATTGATCTTGCCATCGGCTATACTCGGCCGGTCAACTGCCCTGTCAAATGTCCTGTCGCACTGTAGCATGGTAAATTGCTGGCCTGGTCTTATGCAGATTAGCTAAAGCTGGTGTACACCCAAGGTCTTTCCATTCATTGGCGGAAGTATCTTGATGTATAGTCTTCTATTTTAAATGCACATTATTATATATGTAGGCCTATACAGTCTATATACATTATATATATATATATATATATATATATATATACGGGCAAGCTAATATGCATATTCCAATCAAGTTATCAAGCTGCTGGATGAAACATCATGGAGCTGTGGGCCGGTAAATCAAAGCACCTGCTAGAGTTTTGTAGGCCTACAGGAACTGAGAAGGGAAAGAGTCTAAAGTGATGTAATACAACCTGGCCTTGGTATTGCTAGTCGTTGGCAGGAGACTAATCTCTAATGGGAGGCATTTCAAAATGGAAGGCTCAACAATTGAAAAGCAGAGGAGCAGACTGAGAGGAACAAACAATTCCACCCCTCCATCTCCTCCCTCTAGCAGAATATCGAATGGCTCGATGGTCAGCCAAGGTTCTTTGAATGATCTTGATGGTTTTGTCTTTTCCTTCGCGTATACGGCCTGTGTTTACATGTCTCTGTCTGTGTCCATTGGTATGGAAATGAGCACACACAAGCACTGAAGTCTGGCTGACAGGTATCAAGATCATTCCACTGCTGTATACAGGTATGGCCGTTGGTATTGATGGCTAGTCCCTGGGGCATGGTCTAGGGCCCTAGACAAACCGTCCAACAGCTTAGCTGACCTGCAAAAGTTCTGGTCAGTGGCATCAGTGGTGCACAACTGCACACACACGCACACACACGGAAGTATACGCCAAGCTAATCTGCATAAGGTACCCCACTCAGGGAAGTCTAGAGACAATTCCTCAACCTGGTTTAGATAGGCTATAGCTATCTATAGCAGTGGTCAGTGCTCTCATGCAGGTGCGCTTGAAGCTGATTGACAAGCCGGTCTCTATAGGCCACGCCAGTTTACGGAGAGAATACTGGGACCAAACCTAGGCCTTTAAGGAATTAGTACAGAAGAGGATAGCAACTATGTATGTCACCATTGTCACAACACTAAATACCATTAAAGCTATAATTATATTGGGAAGTGCTCTCTGTTTGTGAGGATACCGAAATACTGCATAAAGTCATTTTGCAATTTGTTCAGTTTACATTTATCACCAAGTCAATGTCATAAGATTATTTGCAAAATCAATATTTTTTAATTGCTTGCAAGGTAAATGCAATCTGGTCACTCCTTATGTTTCTTTTTCTCTTTATATTCACGTATGTCTGTTTAATATTAAAGAGTCTTTTCTGTGCATTGTAGGCTATGATATGCTAGTTAGGACCACGTGTCTATGTTTGGTTAACCAATGGCTGTCAATGTAGCCTAGCAATATTATAAGTTTCGGATACACTAGCATGAGGTTCTACCTCCTTTTATGATGAAAAAAGACGCGCCTCAAAACTGTACGCAGATTTTAAAATAATTTATCATCTGCGTATCTCAAGTTATTCAGTAATCTTCCTCCTATCCTTATTCCCTCTTTTCCCTCCTCCATTTCCACCAGCCTCATTATCCTTTCTGCATGTGATACAGGTTAAATAAGACTGGAGACAAGATGCAACCCTGTCTCACTCCTTTCCTTATTTTAAATCTGTCTGTATCTCCAAATTCTGTTCTTATCACTGCTATCTAGTCTTCATACAATCCTTTAAGTAGTGATAGCAAATGTTTCGGTAATCCCATCTTAATCAAAGTTTTCCCACATCAATTCATGGTTAATGCAATCAAAAGCCTTGCTATTGAAAAAGCTTGCTATTGATGAAACAAATGTATACTTTTTGTATATTTCTCTTAGGCGCTCCAATATTCATCTCATGTTGGCAATGTGATCCCGAGTTCCACGAGATTTCCTAAATCCTGCCTGATTATCTGGAAGTTGTCTCTCACTTATACTCTCCATTCTTTTATGAATTATGAATTACGGAGGACCCAATAATGGTAAAGGATCAAGTTTGAGCAATAAGACCAAGTTAAGAGTACCATGTCTTGAGAATGTTAACATTGCCATGGTGTAATTAATTATTATTTCTTTGGAATAAGTTATTAAGTTCTAATACATAAAATGGGTGCTAGTAACATGTAATGGAATAACAAGTCAACATTTGTTACGCAAAATTGAATGTAAAATGTCATTTCTATTAAAAATGGAAAAACCATCGCTTTAAGTTTTAACCAAAGCATCGATGTGGCAGCAGAACTTTAGCTGTGCATGTAATCAAGCAACAGTGCTTTATAATACTTCTTTCTTGTTAATGTTAATGAAAATTTTAGACATCTAGTTGAAACTGCAAATTATGACAAAGTAATAAATTGTATAAAACCAATTCAACTGTTCTGTCAACACTCAACTGCCATGTAAAGGAATCGCTAGTCAGAGTACCACCTATGGACACTGATGCAAAATTAGACCTCATCAAGAATCTGAAAGAAAATGCACATCTCTACACATTAGCCATTGTATGTCAAGCTGGCCTGCCTTATGTGCCAATACAGAAACAATTACAAATGCACATGTGATGGACAATTAGCATAACTAAAAGTAGTACTAAAATAAATATTCTTACTTAAGGTTAGATTTGTGAAGAAGTATGTTACAATTTTTAACAACGAAATTAAAATCACACAAATTTAGTGGTGAATGTAACCGTAAATTCAATTTCACACACTTGTAAATGCAGTTGTAACAAAATGGAAAACAAATGTGCTAATAGTCTAAGACCATTCAAGTTAATAAGCTGAATAGCAAGACATTTGGAAAAGTCAACATAAAAATTTATGAACATTTGCAGCAATGGAAAACACAACAAACAATTAAGCAGAAACCCAATATTGAAAGATACTAAACCAGGGAAAAGAACCAGAGCCTGATTCATTATCACATGACACCAGCTTGCCATGCTGAATCTTTAAATTAATGCCACAACCCAAGCTACTAAACAAAAACCAACAAACAATGTCTATGGACTAGCCTTGTGCACAGCATTATGTTACACACAAATTAACAATCAAGTGAGAGTGCGGTAAGCAACAAACTCAAAACCACAAAAAACGTAAATTTTATCACTAGCAGACAAATAAGCAACACGCTTAACACAACATAACCTGTTCTGTGCTTGCAAGAAATTATCCATTTTCACAGCCATAGCATTTCCTACTTAATGCCAACACAACATTTGTTACTTCTTTACCTACATTCAGAATTGAATGTGATCTATTAAAAAATCAATTTTCACATAATTAAGATTAAAATAATTTTATATTCAAGAATCACAGTTTATCACACTAATACTTACTATTCTAATTAAAAATGCGAATATATACAACAAAACAGCTAGCAGTGCCTTCATCAATGATCCACTTTTAGACAAAAGGCCATGATTAAAAAAAACGATGCCATGATTTTCAGTGTTTTGTCCATTATTGAGGTTCTCTGTACCCCAATTCAGCTCCTAACCTATCACTTGGTCCAGCAGCGTTCACATACTTCCATTTCCCCATCCAGTACTGGTGACAAAAGTGAGGTGCCACAAAGTACTTGCCCCATCCGGTTAACCTGTGCTCATCAGTGTATTTGCTTTCCCTGCACAACACCAATATTTTATCATTCATATGTGAACTCAGTCAGATATTGCACACAAAATAAATGTAATTACGGTAGCTTTCAACAGAACAGAACATGATTTGGCAGAATATGAAATCGTCAAATAGGAATGGTTTCTAGCTTTCTATCCTATTCAGTCAATTCCGCAACTGGTTCCAATCACAAACCAGTCAACTGTAAAACATGGTTAATGACAGGAATATGAGAAACACAGAACATCAAATACGATACTGAGCAGTTGAAAGATCAAGACATCAGACACCAATATGAAGGGGAGATGCGAAGGGAAAGCAAATGTAGGATATTAAGCCCTGAACACCCCCACCCCCGGACAAAACCTCTGATTTAGCCTAGGACATATTCCCTCCTCCACTTTGTAAATATCCTATTTCTGCAGTTAATTGATAAAGCTTAATTGTCTAGTTTGATACGGGAAATATGTATGGTAACACGGAATACAAAGACCAGAAAATGACATAAACGATTTGCAAGAAGCCTAACAACACAAATAGATATCAGACACAATGCAAGAAATTTTATGCGAAGGAAAACATAATTATCAAAATGTAGACTAACATCACCAGAAAAAAACTACTTCACTTACTGGAGGAATCAGAAGGCAAGAAAGCAACTGCACGAAACAAGAATGCCCAGATTGGACAAGATAAATAGAATGCAGTAGAACCGCATTCCACATATCTTGACATAAACATGGCTGGCTAGTGGAAATTCAAATTCAATAAAAGACACAACGGTGAAGTGTTAGAAGACAATGCACAGTTCATGTACAATTGTATATGCATGATGGGACAACATTTCAAGCGACAAGTAAATGTTGAGGTACATTATACATAATAACAGTTCTCCATAAACACAAAGGTCCAATTTCCACTGGTAAGAGATGCTATAAACAAAATTAAAGAGTGACACACATACTTGAGAAAGCATTTAACTCATCGAGAAAGAAAATAATCACATTCGCAGGCATCAAAAATCAATTGACATTGTCTGTCGTGACAGAAAGTGATGAGCTATGCACAGTGCATGAACTCCCAAAAAAATGATCAAACCGCACAAGAGGTCTACTAGAAATCTCTACAGATAATGCAATACATTACGATTTCAAATGAGGACAGGGTGGGAACATCAGAGATCAATCATTTCATCACCAAACCTGTTCCACCTAGTATTAGAAGCAGCATTAGTTAGCACAGCAGCACTCAGCCTAAACAGCATCAAGGCAGAAAATAAAAAAGGTCAGGTGAAAAATCTTTTATAGGCCTATATAATAACAACATTGGCATAACTAGAAATGGAATAAAACCCACGCAAGAAAGAAAACATTTTCTTACATGGATCAATGAGAAGGAAAGAAAAGGAGAAGGAAAGAAAAGGAGAAGAAATGAGTTTACCCTGGATAATTGCAGGACTTTGAAGATAAAAAAAGAGCAACAAATTAAACGATGACAGTCATTGGATCTGCAGACAACCCAGTTACATGTCATTCAGCAGACATCATTAAAAAAATGTCAGCTGACAAACTGCCAACACAATGCATTACATTCAGCATTCTGAGGATAGTGAAACAAAGCAAAACCAAGACAATTGTATTGGCTAGATCACGTAAATGCAGACATAACAAGACTTAGAGAAAACAACAGACAACTTGTATTGAATGTGAAAAATGATCCAACAGATTGGAGATCATTATTCCACAACGCACTGATGCCACATGGTTGGCATCATGACTGATGATGATGATGCTGACAAAACAATCATTAATACGGTGATGAATGATGAACAAACTTTTACAACAACATTGCACCTTCACAACATTTACGTAGCTACTGTCTTGCAACAAGTGCAACACATCTTACAACAAGTGCAACCTGTCATGCACGGTAGAGTCATTGTGATTCTACTGCGCCACTAGGGCAGCTGTTTCAGCGTGCTACTGTGAACATTGTCATTCCTGGTTGCAGAAGGATTATTCTCCGACTGGACATTTGCAGTCACTTAGAACAGTACTTCAGCTTCTTCGTAAATTTCTGCTGTCTCCTGACGTCCGCACTAACGTCATTTTTGTTGCAACCGTCTTCCAGCTGAGCACGTAACTTCATCGTCATTCCTGTCAGTGTCTTCTGTCAATGACAAATGACAGAACTCTAAATCATCAAGATATCTTCAGAGCAGGTGAATCCTGGGCTACCTACCATGTCAGCCATACTTTCTTAACCTTAGTCGTGTTCGTATAACGTCACGACACGTGTCACAAACAGTATTGGTTGGATGGTCCTAATACCATGCATACTGTATATTCTGTGTTTAAAAACTTAAATACTTTGTAGCAGTCTAGTTCACACAAAACTTAGGAGCTCTCTTAGCAAACCTGAACGAATCCTAGCTAATTTGAAATCTTCTACTTTTTCTACTCATATTTATCTACTACTAAAACCGTTTTCCCCTGTATTTTAGGTTCCTGTTCTTTTAAGAAATTTAATTAATTAAAAAAAGTGATATTTCACATGCCTCCAAACCAATTCAAACTCGTACGAGAGGTTGAAGGATTGATAGCATAAATACAAATGCTACAACAGACAACTATACATGCTGGCCACACGCAGCTTAATGTTGAACTAAAAAGTGTAGGCATTAAAATCCCAATCAGATATCAGACCACATATGCACATAGACAGTGCATTTAGCTGCATTAATCAAAACATAAACTTTTGTTTTATAAATCTTCAAATAATAATATACATGTATTACTTTTAGAATGACTATGTGAATCTTCTCCAAAACTGATTCATATAACCTACTTCATCAAAACGATAAAGAAGTTTGGAAAAGCTGGCACGTTGATGTTTCGTTAGATACTGAATGCCATGTTTCGTGCAGAAGACGAGATCACGACTTTCGTCAACGAGCTGCAAGAAGCAGATATCATTCAAAGTCAGTGTATTGCTCTTGAAATCAATCATAGTATCAGCTATTTGATAATATTTTATAATATTTAATTTTATAGTATTTTATAATATTTTATAATATTTAATTTTATAGTATTTTATAATATTTTTATAATCCTTTATAATATTTCATAATATTTAATTTTATAATATTTAAGCAATGATTTTCAAAGTCAATGTATTGCTCTTGAAATCAATCATAGCATCACCTATTTTATAATATTTAATTTTATAATATTTAATTTTATAATATTTAAGCAATGATTTTAAAAGTTATCCATTACAAGCAGTAGTTGAAATTTGTCTTTCTGCTTTATCGTTGAACATAAGTACTACAACTACTACCACTGCAAACCATCGTATTCTCAATTTTCATAGCAAAACCACCATGTCACCTCTGGATTCCCGACGCATGTGAAAGCAATAATTAATCGGCATGCCTTTAAACAGCAAAGAATGGTTCTTTGGATTAAATTGACTACTGCTGTTTTGGATTCATCTAAAAGATGCACCAACACCAGACACCATGTCTCAAAGGACTAATGCTGAGACATGCAATACCTGAGCAAATGATATTTGCTTAAGCATTAATCTGAACATAATCATTTTGGGTCACATTGTATAATTGTGCCATAAAAACTAGTTCAAATGGATCATCACATACTGTCCACTGCATCGATCAGTCTGAAGAGAATAAACCAAATGCATGCTCGCGACAAAATCAAAAGTTGCACCGGATGTCTATTACTCAAACGAATTACTGCATACACTAAAATCGTGTCCTTTCCTGATCAGTTATATCAACTAATTGCCTAATGCAGGTATAGACTGATGAATTCAGAACCTGCCCCTCACTGTAGTAGGAAGATCTATATTGCAAGAAGACAGCATTTCCAAGAAACCAGTCGAATAAGTCAGTCTGTGAAGAGATAGTATAATCACAATCAAGCACAGCTCACCATTGAGATGTGACAGATTCTTGAACACATAACGCATCGTTTCTCTTCGTCTTGTATTATGTGACAACGTGACGTCTGTCGCACGCGTTGAATTCGGTTCAGGCGTCGCGCTGGTATTGCTTCGAAACATTTCAGTCCCAGCTGAAACATCTCAGTCCTCTGTCTCAGTTCGTTATCCCTAAAAAAACAGTAAATGCTCAATTTTACCTTCTCACCAGTGACTGATCAGAAAACGTCCTTAAGAAAACCAAGAGATTCTCCAAATGCAAGATGGGAATTTAGTCAGATCTTCAAAATGTGGACAGAATCTTAGTTACAACTGGATGACCTAATCACCATTTTGAACAAATACTCAAACAGACAAATAAAACAAAGCATTTAGAATCATATCCAGCAGTTTACAATGATTCAAATGAAAGAGGTCATTAAAAAACCAGCCAAAGCGTCAAATACCCACTCCTCAAGACAACAACAAAATTTGCATAGACAGAATAATGACATAAGAAGCACTGACAGGCAGGTGAGAAGGATCCTAGCAGCATCTTCTGTCATTGTGTCGGTGGATGATTTAGCCATCTGTAGAAGCAGATGATCCATCGAAAAGATATCTGGCCATCGAGATGAATGAAGCAACTGTCAATAGTGAAACACAAAAACATTTCATCTACAGTCAACAGCAGCAGCAGCTCCCAAACTCATAATTTAGACTAAACAACTAAAGCATATAAAACAGCATTCAATTTCAAGCAATATCTACCAAAGATAATTAATACCACTAAATTCTTATTTAAAAGAGGGCAAGAAAGACATCCAGCATTGAACCTTTGCTTCATCACATTTTTTCATAGTGCCTATACCAAGTGTCAAAAAAGTGTTACACAATATTTGGATAACACATAAATACATTAAACAAGAATTCTTCTTGTGTCACAGCACACATCAATATAATTATAAAACTGCAACTTACTGACTCACATCTACTAATATCTACTCTGGCCCAAAGCACGTTAAATTCACAAACAGCTTTGCCAAACGAGATCGCTTCTTTTGTTAGGTCATAAAAAAATTTGCATTACACATGAGTCAATCACTTTTTTTACCACGTTCTTTGTATCACGTGTCAATGCTAATGAAGAGCCAGACACTGTGCATTGTGTAAATGATTTAATTTTTAACCCTTTAATGCCGGAGGGTATAGGATTTCCCATACCATTTACTACCATCTCGGCATTAAAGGGTTAACTTAACAAGAACCTCAGCAGCTCTGTGACCAATTGGAATCCAGTCTGGAGTTGCCAAGTGAAGCATTTCAGCCACATTGTATCCACAGCTGACGTTGCAAGTGATGGACTCGGGAAAGACAACGACGAACTGTCCACTCTTCTGCACGACACGACTCACGCTTATTCCACGAAGTGCAAGTGCTTCTGGTGAAACCTGAAAGCATAAAGCCTATAACACCGTAACATTCACTTAATCACATGAAAACAGTGGCAATGAGACTTCACTAACAAGTTCTGTAAAACATGCATACAGTGAGTTTCCATTCAATAAAAAATCATTAGGGAAAAGACATAAATCGAAAAAAAAGTAAAAATGGACTAATGCACAAATAACTTATTGTGCATCTAAATTAATACAGATCTGTCCGTTCATCCATTTGTTCGTACATCAGACATCAGATACACGTCCACGTTGATACTTTGAACCTTTAGTGCTTTCAAGCCCCATAAAACAGCTTTTCACAAATCAGTAAGAAAAGAGTAATAAATAATATATTCATGAGGGATAGAGAACAGAGTGCTTGCCAGACACACTAACATGTATACACACGCACGCACGCACGCACACACACTACTTTGATGAAGCATGAATGACTGACCATCGTTTGGGTCTCAAAGATTGCCAGTGGGTTTGTAGGAATGAAGAAACCAGGATACATGTCAGCCAGTACAGTTTTAAGCTTCTCTACATCAGATGAGCGGACACAGTACCTGACAACGACAAGAATGCAATAAAATGATTCGAAGTTAATGAAACACAAGTTGTAAGGTCACATGGAAAATGCTTCTATGTCAACTATTAAAAAAAGAAAATGATAAACAACTCATGTTGTACACAAGAAGTGTCTGTTTGAAGCAGATACACTCATGCACAGTAAGCCAGTGTAGAGCACACACATGTTAAATGATCTCGGTACGAGAGTTCGACACAGTCTTGAATAGATCTGTTGATTTATCCTGGTTCAATGAAGCAGTGCATGTACTCAGGAACATCAACAGAGTACAGAGTTGCAGCCTTCACACCATGAAAAACTAGAATGTGCTTTTAGCAATGCTGGATCAAGAGTACAGCAAAGCTGTTGAATTCTTTGGCAGTAAAATAAGCAAATGTTGCAACCATATTTGGATTAGCGAAAGTGTTGAGTCATGTATGACACCAAGACATGCAATACAGCAAACAGCAGAAAATGGAGAAAAGAAGCATGAGGAGGTAAATTCAGCATTCATTACACTGTAGGATTTTAGAGGAATGGTCAAAGCACCCAAAAGTTTTGAATTTGTCTGGGTTAAGTATCTGGAGGCTCATAGACAGACTTTGAAGCATAATGTCAACTATGAAGCAGCATGAAGTTGGTTTGAAGTAGAATGATGAAACTTCATTCAGTCACAGAAGTACATATGTAGGTTTCATAATATAAGGAAGAAGTTGACTGACCAAATAATATCGTCTCCTGTGTGTAGGTAGTGAATAGAAGGAAGAAGATGCTGATCATGTGACCAGAAACTTGATGAAAACCTCATTCCAATTTGCAGGACAGGAACAGTCACATCTAACAAAAGCCGCAAAAGTCACAAATCTTATATTCAGTACACATTCTGTCGGTGTTTGACTTTACTTCGTATCTAAACATGTTCATGCACACAATATTTTATTATTTGCATAAACTGACTGAATGAACAAATTACTTTCAACAGAATAAATAAAAAAAGATGCATAAAGAGCAGGAATAAAAAGCTGAAACTCACTGCTAATCGAGCCAAGATGATTCAAAATGGAGCTAGGATTATGTTGTAAGACATTGAAATTCCACTCGTGTCTACAAAACACATGAATGACACTTCAGAACTGCGATCACTTAAATATCATTTCAGATTAATCCAGTCATACATCTGTCTTTTCATCCACAATTCATCCACTCATCTCTAACATTGGTCTTACAGCACTACCATTGGATGACTATCAACCCTATTTAGCAATAATTTGATCGTCTTACGCCCAAAAACATCTTCAAAGCTTCTTAACCATCGCGTACTAAGCATAGGTAAATAAAAATGATACAATCATTATTTCTACTACGTGTAATTATTCATAATTTTCACTCCCACTATATCAACAATGACATTCAGATTTTGCAATCCAGATTTTGTACGATTTTCTTAAATTCTCCCTTATGGCTGAAAATTAAAATCTGTAAGCTAGTAGCAATTATCTTTACAATCAACAAAAAAAGTACTGAAACTCAAAAATGAAACACCAACTTTGAGTATGGAACATCGTTCTTTGATGGAAATGCACTTCCACAGAGTTTTGTGTCAATATCAGCCTTCTCTACTTCCAATCGATCTCCATTCTTGTCCAAAAGATTCCAAAACACCTTCTGCAGCAAAAATTATCCAATTTACCCAGCAGACCATTCACTTAAATAAAGATCTTCTTCTAGCACAGTTTGAAGCAGCACAAATTTTTATTACCACAGGATTTTCCTAAACTAAAAATCGTAAGCAAAACATATTAAAACTTCATGGAGAAAGATCAAGAAAAAATCCAGAAATCTGACTGACCTCAATTTCACCGGACGTTGGCACCCACTCTGCTCCTTGATCGAAATTAGATTCAAATGCTTTTGCAAAACTAACAAAGTCTTTCAGCGTTCGTGATCGGACCTACAAGAAGAAAAGGAATGAAGAAAATGAGAAGTAACTAAATAGGTAAAATTGGCTCAAGGAATTTTGCTATTTGCTTGATTCAGTTGGATAGAGTTGGATCGAGATTCTCTGCCGAACAGGAAACAAATGAAGCGACTTCAGTGTAGGTGTGATAGGTTTAAATCATTGAAACAGCCTAGTATCTGGATAAATGAGCTAAGTAGATAACTTTGACACAGAACATTGTTGTTTTCAGTAAAATTCTAACCAATCACCACCAAACTCCTATTCTTCCTCAATCATTGTTGTTTTAAGTCTAATTCTAAATCTATTATTGTCTTAAGTCCTATTCTAATAAGACACAGTTGTTTTAACTTCTAATCTGTAGACTTGTTAAGCAGGCAGTAGAGAAGAGCATGACCATTAGAATAATGGTAAAAAAAAAATTTTGACAGCAATAATCTGATAACATTAGGAACAATAACTTTTTTATTGGTACTCGCCTGACCGTTGAGTTGAGATGAGCCAGTCAGAGATGACTCTTTTGTTTCTTTGTTGAGAGATTCCTCTGTGGCGTTGGCACAACATGGCTCCTTCTTCTCCTCCTCCTCCACCACCTTTTGCTTTACAGTGATCGCAAGTGACTCCAGATAATAATGACAGTAGAGGTCCGGAAGAAGAGAAAGCACTGTGACATCCTAAATTCAAAATTCTATTCTGCTTCAGGTAATTCAGTGCAATGATATTAAACAATTAGAACACCAATTTGATGACATGGCATCACTCACTACCAGTATGTACAGCAACATCAAGATTTCTTTCTAGCCAATATAACTATATGGTAACATTTCTAGCCAACTATCTCAGCAGACTGTCCACTTACAATATACAAAAGTGAGCCTTCTTCTACTTCTTCTCACATTAAAACATTTCACTCATACGGCCATTTAACGAGTTTTGGTTTTCACTACTATAAACATCCTAGCAACCTTGACTAGCAGAGTAGTTGATAAAAAAAACTTTTAATGGAACAATTTCTGAGAAGAAAAAAAGCACCATAATATAATGATTTTCAGTCAATTCAATGTTTCTTAGCATTTAGGATGAGAAAGTCTATATCCCTTACAATGACATTTACAATGACCAACAAACCTCTATGCCAAGCAGGCTTCCAATGGTTGCCCAGTTGTCTTGACTTTGTGTCATTTCAAAGCCTCCGTGCTTATCAACAGCTTCAATTAAAGCTTTGCCATCCACAACCTTACCAATAACCTATGGAGGGAGAGACAAATTTTTAAAACCCATCACATTACTGTAATAACATTATCGGTTTACATTTCAGTTTATAAACATAAAAGTAAGTCAGGTCTACTATGATAAAAATCTAGAAATAAATCTCTTTATATGTATGCAGACATCTGATCTGAGGAATTTGATAGTAACTACGTAATCTATTTTAAACAATTGAATACTTCTATTGAACATCTTAGAGAAGCTTCTAGCTAGTTTAAAACGATGCTAAATAGCCCATCAGCAGCAAAATCTGATGATGTTAGGAGGATCTTATGAGTTACTTAACCAGCCAACTCCAGTAAACGTTCTAATATTTTATTGAACCATTTAATGCCGGAGGATATAGGATCTCCCATACCATTTACTACCATCTCGGCATTAAAGGGTTAAGGATTAAACTTGCTTTACATTTTCATTCAAGTATTCATTCATTTAAATATTTATATAGTACCTCTTCAAGGAAACTATTCAAAGGTGCACTCTAGCAAGGTCAAATGTACAGTTTTAAAGTGCTTGTAGAATGTGTCAGAGAGTGACCTAGGCAACAAGTGGAAGGCCGGGTAACTTTCTTATTTTGAATTCATTATATATTTAGTCATTTCGTCAAGCTGTGGAACAGAAACATACCTTCTTCAGCCAATCGCCAACTGCCGAGAACTTCTTTGCAAGTCTGTGCACCATCATCTTAATCTTCACGTAACTAAAAATAGAGTGCATAAATGTTATCATATAGCCGTTTGAAACTAAACTCTACCACCACTGATGAATTCTAATGCCACTTTGAGTGGTCAGTTAGCAATTTTTTCACATGCAGCATTGACATAATGAACTTCAAGATTTATTATATGAATAAGAGACAGCAAATTTCAGCAGAGCACTACTTGGTACCTTTTGTCGAGAAGTCTGTTAACGCACTGAACTTCTGTATTGAAAGTCAAGTCATCTGGGAGACAGCACTCGACCTGAAACAATCATCCATATGACGAAGACAATAGAACAAACAAATACATACGAAGACAATAGAACAAACAAATACAAAGCCAGTCAACCAGTCAGCAATGAATATTTTTTAATAGGCACATATATATGTTCAACATGATTGAGCACCTGTGAATAAGCTGGTTCCCGCGACTTGGCTTTTGCGGGCTCTATAGAAATTTAGAGTTTATGATTACGATTATAAGAAAAGACAAGACAATAAGGCACATGAAGTGACTGAGCCTTGATACAATGGGAGACCCTGCTTACATAAAAGAAATGCCAACAAGAGAAGGCACATGCCTTGACTGAGTTCTTGTCTTGTTGGAGTCTCTGAGTATAATGAAGGTACATGAAGTGCCTGCTCTAAGGGCTGTTGGAGTATCCAAGCACACAGAGGAATTATTTACACACGAATTGGCTGAACCTTGGGTCATTGGCAGTCTCTGATCACATACAGCAGCAGCAGCAGCAGCAGCAGCAGCAGCAGCAGCAGCAGCAGCAGCAGCAGCAGCAGCAGCAGCAGCAGCAGCAGCAGCAGCAGCAGCAGCAGCAGCAGCAGCAGCAGCAGCAGCAGCATCAAAAAAGAATGCACAGATGTGACTGACCTCTGGTATAGCTGGAGTCTATGAACATCACTGATGAGTTTCTTCACTAGGTGGTGCCAGGGCTTAAAGTGTGCCAGGACGGTCATGGACGGCGTCCATGCACTTATTTTCAAATCTCTATGCCGTCTTGCCACTTATTTCGCCAGCCACACGGGAAAGTTAAGGGGCGTCAAGGCACTTAATTTTTTTACACTTTTAGCACTGGGTGGTGCTCTATAAATGCCAGACTGCAATCACAATCACATATAAATGAAGTGTCTGAACCTCAACAATTTTTATATTCTCTTTTAGAATGTACAGGAAGTGCCTACACTAAAATGCACATGAAGTAACTGACCATCGGGTTTTTGCTCATCTAGAGATTTCTGTAAAACAAGCATCTCCACAATCCCACATATCTTTCCATACTTACAGTAATTAGCAACCTTCTTCATTCTTGCTCTGAACAATCTTCACCCACACAGGTTGTAGTTGACTGAGCTCAGCACTTCTCGTACAGCTGACCTCTCATAGTAGCTTCATTTGAGAAGGTATGCTGCTCTAGAGACGTTTCAAAGGCGTTATATAATAGGTCAAGTTAAAAAAGATATTACTATCCTTTATATATCTGTTTAGAATTATCATACTTCCCAGCCTTCAGGTGGAATAATTCGACACAATCCACATGGAATGGCATGAGGAGAAACAGAGTCAATGTATCTAACTGGATCCTGGAACTGTTCTATGCTTGGATGATATGTTGGTCCTTCTGCGATCTCCCCGGTAACACCATCTTCTGAAAAAAAGTCAGGTGTAAGGTCGACCGTTAAACCATGATGAATAGAATTATTTCATCCTAAAACTGTGGTGTAATGGTTAAATAATTTAACCAATGTAAGAAATTAGACTTTGAAAAGAGATTTCAATGTTGCTTTACTTTAAAGGCAGTAATCATAAGCATAGGTTGCATGCATAGATGTACTAAAAGTAGTCAATCATATACGATACTAGCATCAGAAATGGAGAGACAAGTACTGAAAGACAGGCATGTTAACACACATAGCGAGAGATAGCCAAATTAAAGTTACAACTCATTGTCCAACCGTTGTATTGCCACAATTGCAATTGTACATCAAACAGGACTCTCAATCTCTGGACCGTACCTCTGAAAATGGATTTTCAATGAGGCATCTAAGAAATATGCCATCACCTTAACTTCCCTTAACTGTATGGTTTCTCTGTATGTGCACTTGTTATAGCGACCCTTCAACATTCTGCTCAGAGGCGCTCCCGACTACAGCGCGGACACTACATCGAAGTTTCACGCCAAAGCGCTGAGCAACTGCAAGCGAAGAACTATGGCGAACAAGTGAAAAGCTGAGAGTATCCAAACGCTCAAAATCATTTGCTGTGTGGTGGGCAAATCCATTAGAACACTCAAACAACAGCTGCAGATAAAAAATGAATGAAACAGAAGCCAAATGCTCAAAATCATTTGCTGTGCTGGGCAAATCCATGCGAACACTCAAACAACAGCAGATAAAAATGAATGAAACAGAAGCACGAAATGTCTGATACCTTTGCACTGTTTCGTTCTGTTCTTCCATCTAGTAACGATAACGACATCTCCATCGGACTCTGCATAATTGTAGATCGCGTCCAATGCTTCCTTCGAGCTGCTGCTGCTATCCAATCCTTGCTTACAGGACGACGACGGTGGTGATGACACGCTTCTCAGCTGTCGCAGCTTCCTCCACGAATGGCTCTTGCTGCAACCTGTGATCTTTCTTCTCTTAGTTTTCGGTGCAAAAGACCTTTCTTCTTGTTCATCGACAAGCCCAGAATGAACCTCACCACCAACACCCTGACCATTGGACGAACAACGTTTCCGCGTCAGTCGACGATGGACGCTTCTTCCCGAGTGACTACGCTCCTTTGCTGATTTCGCCGATATCATCAAATCCTGTTTCTGAAAATCATTCGCTAGACAATCAGTCAAATCGGAATTCCGAGGTTTTTGCGGAGCACTTGAAACCGAAGACGAAGCAGATGAGCAGACCGACTGTTTCTTAAAGATGTCTTCATCGGGGGCCATTTTGTCCTTTGATTCCTCCTTTGTGTCCTGATACGCATCACTGTCATCCCTCATCCGGGCCATTGTTAGCTGCTTCTGCATCAGGGCTGCTGTACGTGAACGTGTTGCTGGCCTGCTTCGGTTCTCTGACCCGTCCAAACACGACACTCCTTGCTCGTTTTGAAGACTCTCCTTTTCACACGCAACAAGATTTTGACTAGAGTCAGGAATAGAATCCTTTTCTGTGGATGTTGACTTGTGTTCGCCTGACGCTTTCTGACTTCTGATGCTGTCAATTGATAAAATAGAATGGCCTGAATCAGTCGCAGAACTTTTCATATGCTGCATAGATGACAAGTCAACTGCCTGCTTCTCCATGTTCGCTTTAGATTCAACACTCTTCACTTTCTTTAGTTTTGCTGTATCTCTTACGTTAACCGGCTTCACAACTGAATTAAACGGCAACAAGGCTTTTGATTGATTGAGTTCGTTGATCTGCTGCAACGAAGGTTTCGTTGGACTCTTCATAATTGTTGTCCGACTCTGAAACAAACAAAAAACTGTGTCAATGACTTTGGTTGAATATCCAGTTTCTAATTTTGTTTCTGTTTTGCTTTATCACAACTTCCGGAAGACTTTAAAGTAGTTTAAATAATATACATGTTTATTTTGTGCTAAGAAGAAAGTTGGTTTTCTTTGGTCATGTTATGCGTTCAAATGGTTTGGAGAAAGATATGATGCTGGCATGCGGTGAGGGAAGGAGAAAACAAGGGCGACCAAGAAAAAGGTGGTTGGACAATGTTCAAGAAACAGTTATGCAACACATCAGCAATATGATTTACATGTTATCAATTTTCGTGTGCCATGATAACTGACAAAAGGTTTTTGAAACAAGTTTAGCAAAGATTATATGATAAAAAGAAAAAATTAATAACATTCTGGGTCGATGTAAGCCGTCAAGATTTTCTTCCTGTACCACTCCTAAGCAATGAATCATAGAAAAAAAGCACCTACAGGATGGACTCATTCAAATGAAGTAGCTGGTGGACATACCTCACGGTACAGCCCGGAAAACAAGTCATGTGTAAAAAGGATAACACTAAAAAATGTAGTGCTACACTACACAAATCCCTACTGTATTAATTTTTAATCTATATACAGTCAAAGGTCTTCTATGAATGCTACATAATCGAGGCTTATTACTTTACACATTATACAGTTGGAAATTTTTAACACGCCATACAATAAACTCTGTTCAGTACTATCCTACATTCATATGAGAATAAAGAACATTTTATATTCATTGCTTCACTTCTTGTTCTATATAACAGCAACATCCATTATCTTAAATTCTTAACCACTTACTTTGCCTTTGAAAATATTCAAGTAACTCCACATTATGAGCATTTCTGTTTTTAACAATTTAACAACTCGCAATAAATGCTGAAATAAACTTATGACAACAAAAAACTATTCCCCAAAACAAGTTTTCTAGTTGTCTTGTAAACCACATGCACAACAAAAATGAACAAAATCATGAAAATCGTGAATAAAATAAATGAATAACCATGCTTATAGTTAACAAGACCATAACATATTTCTAAAAATTACATAAAAAAGAATATTAATCTTTCAAAGTAAAAAAGAAAACGCAATTTTAATTGTACCAGTGAATATAAAAATCAGAGCTTTTCAGCTACCTGGAATATAGGTCAAAATTTTTGTCTTACTTTAAATATTCCAAACATTCAACAAATTTAAAATTTCCATTTGGGTCTTATTTTAAAACATGAACAGTTGAACATTCACATTTTCTATCTTAATAAAAAAACTGAAAAGAAATCAATTTATTGACACAATGTTTACTTGATAAAACTTTAAAAATGTGCCACCAGCAAGACTGAGCCAATGTAGAGGAGCCAAGGCTCTAAAGATCACGACTGTTCAAATCATCTCACAAGACAAAACTCAACGTATCATAGATAAAATTAATCTATTAACTCTATTGCTAATTCTATCTGAACGACAATAAATTCCACTTTACGTTGAAACTTGAAAAAATAGTCGACCATCTTTCTGAATGTCATGAAAACAATTGAGAACAAAAACAGAGAAACTCAACATCTTCTGCTCGGCTTAAGAAATTAACACACACAAAATTAAGTCGACTAAGCCCTGGGCTTGTTGCTTCTGTTTAAGCTGGCACATGTTTCCACAGAGGCCACCAAAAGGGTCAACTGACTTGGCAAAATTAGTAAAGTATGAGGTTAAAACAAGTACAGTATAATTATATCGATTACAGACAGTTTGTTCAGTCTCATATTTGGCTTGAGCTTTACAATTTCCTCAATCTCAAAACCAGTCTATTTGAAAAGTTTCATACAGATGGGCGATTATGGCAGGGCTGCTTTGATGGGCCACCGAGTAATCATCTGACAAAACAAATCCTTGATTACCTCTTACAGAGCTTCTACTGAACAGCATACATCTTAACTCTGCTGCTTTAGAGAAATAACCATTCATTACATTCCAAACAGAAACCTCGCTATATTACAGCTTAATGGTTTTTCTTGAATACCTCTCATTCAAAAAGCAGTTCCCCTGTCAGAAGTCAAAGGATTTTAGAATTGTACCGCAACAACCGATTACTGAAAAGCCTCTGCATTCATGAATGATGCACTGCTTTCAGGCACTTCAATTAATATAAAACAAAACTTATCATAGGTAGTTTAAATGTTCAGCCTTGTCTTGACAACATAAAAAATATCAAAATCAATTCTTGAAAGCATCACCATTCTTTGCTCAAACTAAAACAAGCAATATTTACATGCCCAGGCATGTAGAGACTGTGGCATTTACAACCAAATAAAACAAAAGACACATATACTGGCAGTAAAATGACTAAGACTATCCGTAACAATCATTTGGTTCCTTCATTCTGTTCAGTGACCACACAACTAATGCTACATAAGGAGATGGCAGAGGTCAGTACAGCAGCCACATGAACAAAGACTGGATGAAACAATGACTGGCACTGCATGCACTATGACAATGGCAGAAAGAAGTAGGTCTGCACGTACATGCTCCTGCTTAAGCCGGCACATGCCTTGAAACATGCATAAGTTGGACAAGACAGATCCGACGAAGACAACATCAATGAGGTAGAATTCATGTTCAGACCCACCAGAGCGACACTGCAACTGTCCATGACCAATCCAGACGAACTGCCGCCAGCCATACAAGATTTCAAGCGGTCAGACATCGTCGTTGGTCCAACATTCCCAACTAAGACAGACGACGATGCAATGCTTTCGATCGCGTTTGACATCAGACGAGCAACGGCCGACGATGACGGCTCTTCACGCTCCGATGTCTGCGATGATGATGATGATGACGACGACGACGACCAATAAGGAGCCTGGAAGCTGTCGACATTTTTCACAGCAACGCAAAGAGATGACGACCGATTGTTCACGGCCAGAGGAGTTGACAGATTATTCAAATTCGGAAATGACGGAAAAACCAGGTTTGGAACCATCGTCAGCAAACCTTCAGGTGTTAGACGTGGGCTTAATGTCACCAGAGCAGGTGGTGCTGGAACGTGGAGCAAAGGGGACATATTCGTTGCGACATTGTGCGTTGCTTGATTGGAGGACAAAGTAACAATGCCCAAAACTGGATCAACTGAAGATAAGGTTAAAAGTCCATGAGGACCTTGTGTGGGAGGCACATCAAAATTTGCAAATGGCATGAGACGTGGAAATAATACATCTACACCATGCGCAGTGCTAGCGGCTGGTAATGCAACGATACGTTGCGGTGTAGTAGCAGGATCAGGAGCAGAAGGGTAAGTGACAACATCGTGAAGCGAACGAGCAGCAGGTGAATGCGTGAGCAAGCTATGATGCGCTACTGGTGCCATCTGGAGGTTTGTGCTGAGGTTAGACGGCGTCTGGACACTGTTGGAATGTTTCAGCTGATAAACAATGGCATTTGTTTTTACAAGAAAAGATGAAGACAAAGACGATGATAAGTAGAGACTGTTGTGGACAGCATCTTGCACAACATTGAGTCCACTGTTCAGCATGGGTACTAAAGTGATACAAGACAAAGGATCAGAAAGCGCTGGAACCATTGATGGAGGAGGCGAAAGAAGCGCAGAACGTTCAGCATTTCTGGCCAAAGTCAGCAACGGCATTTCGTCGGCATACGCACGAGAACCAGTTCCCTGGACGAGGGAACTACAATGAGGCAAAGAAGAACAATTCTGCATGACGATGTCACTGTTCACAGACATGTTCGTTGCAGAATCACTCATTTGATGGGTAACTGAATCACTAGACATCAGATTCACTTCATCCGCCGCATCTGCTGCTACGATTGCAGCTGTTTCCTCAGCACTTCCGTCATTTTCAAGATCATTTTCCGAAACTTCAAAGTTTTCGTTGACTGAATCATCTCCTGTGCTCACTGGTGACTTATATTCCACAGTATGCAGCAATCCTGCAGAAGAATCGCTTGTAGATGATTCATCACTAACTGCAGAGTCATCGTTATAACTGTCATCATCCACTTGTTCAGTGCACAATTTAGAGCTCTCCTCCTTGTCATCATTGTCCACTACTTGCAAATCATCTGCTACCGTCGGTTTCTGCTGATTTTGGACTAAGTTACAACTGACAACGTTGCATGGCTTTACAGGTTCCAAAATACCTGCTGACAATCTTTTAAAATCAGCAAAAGTTTTCTTGGCACCATCTTTACCAACTTTAAACGCGTTCATAACCTTAGCTCGATTAGTCAATTTTCGCTGATTTCTGGCAGCCACCGTATTTTTCAGCCGCAGCGATGATCTGCACAGGCGAAATGCTGCTGAAGTTGTCAGCGGCTTTGAATATCTACCTTCCAGATTCTTTTGCTTGTGCTCTCCTAGCTGACCTTTACTCTGTGTGTGTTTTGTCCCACTCCAGCAGTTCTTTACTGTTGTCGTAGTTGCTTTTTCAGGTTTTATCTTCAGGAGAGCAGCCGCTCTTTGCCGTGTCATCATAACACTGGGTTCCGTTTGTGCATGATGATGATGATCATCACCTCTTGTTTGATGAGTTCCATCATCGATGACCTTCAGAGTCACCTTGGGAGCACATGTCCTGCTTTCTGTGAATGCTCCATCAAACACTGAGGAACAGCTGCTGCTGCTGCTGCTGTTGCTGCTGCTGCTAATGCTGCAAGGCAATTTCACAGAACCAAGAGAAACCGGTGACAAGCAGCTACCTACCAACTGAGAATGACAGCCAGAGATGGCCAAGGAAGGAGGAGGAGTCACTGTTGAAACGACCTAAAATAGAAGATAAATCCACAGCATCAAATTAATTGCATTTACCAAACTATACATTCATTCACTCATTCGGAAACTTATATAGCGCCCCTTCAAGGAAACTACACAGAGGCGCTCACAACTCCAGTGCACCCTAAAAAAGCAGCTTATGAATTTAGGCACATGATTTATCCTTTGCAAAAGACAAGACACAAGAAGCTGAGGGAGATCTTGTGCAACAAACGACATTCACACCTGTGACGGCTGCAGCTCAGTAGCATGAGGCCCTATATTTTAGCGAATAATACACAGCCGATGCTTAGAGACAGACAATAGGTCAGTGAATGACACACATTTCAGCTGAATTCGATTTTTTATTAAGTGACAATTAATGACTGAAATAGTTTTTGGATTACGAAAAATTAGCCCTTTAGTTGTTTTTACCTTTCCATGTTGCCAAAACAAAGAAACCAGCTGCCACTTTGGGTCATTCTAAACTTGGTAAGTCTTTATTTCTGCATGAACACAGAAGATTCAATTCAAGTTGACCATAAGTTATCATAATCACATGTTTATCCAACAATTATCCCAGTCTAGCTTTTCCTGCCACACATTGCACAGCTCAATCAGAGCTTATTTAAGAAAAACTGGATTTGTGGAGAAATTAAATTTGATCTACATCAGAACAACTCATCCAAAAGTCACTTACTTTAAGTGAATGGCAAGTTTGTGGCAATTTTCTCATATCGGACTGATGCTTGGATGCAAATGCAGATGATGATTGGGGTTCTTGAAATGGATGCGGCAGAGGATCAGGTGAAGGCGTGTCAGGCTGACTTGCATCCGGAGATTCATGCGGAGTATTTGGAAAACTTTGGAGGCTTTCCGATTCACTGTAGTTGAATAGATCCAAATGCGGAGGCAGGAGGTCGGTTCCTATCACCCAAAAATACGACTTCATATTCAGTTCAGTTCTTAAGTCACTAATCATTTATCCAACAAAAGAAACAGCTACCTCGTTAATCACTTGAGTCATCAATTGTTAACTAATCATTAGATTAGATTAACCAGTTAATCAGTCATTTGCCATAGTAAAGCCCAGACATGTATGCTTTCCTGCCTCAGCTCTAGTTCATAAAAGTCTGGAGAACGTATTTGAAATAGAAAGTTTAAAAAACTCTAATTTCATCTGTAACATTCAAATCAATCTACCACAATAGCTTCATCGCAGAACAACTCACATAAAGCAATTAGCTGTGACATCAACTGTTCTGATCTGACAGTTTCACGTCTAAGCCGTCTCTGCACATTTTGCTTTTCCTGATCCACAGGTTTTTTATCTGCACAAAATAACCTTTTTCTGAACCATTTTGAGAATGAATATCTTCCTTTATGTGGCGCCACACATATTCAATAGTAAACAAAAACGCCAGTACATGAAACAGAAAACCACAAACAATGTTGAGGGATATAATGCAATGACGACAAAACGCTAAAGACGGAAGGCATTACATAATGGTTTTCTGAACTGTGTGGTGTGCTTTAAGTGAAAGCAGCCATATCTTACTTGTCAGCAGAGGCTATGCAAAATCTTGTGACTAATGAAGATCTTGTTTTAACCGAACCTCTAAGGCAGAGAAATGTCAAGAAGTCCTCAGTCGCCACAGTCTTTGCCTTGCAGTCTTTACGTGGACTCGTCTGACTAACTCTCCGGCGCAATGTTAAGGTTGGCGTTCCAGGTCTTGAACTGTGCGCAAACTTGCGCTGGGCTCTTACTTGACTTGCACTGCAGGAGAACAATTAAGAACATTGATGCAATAACTGCTACTAGCTTCAGTTTGGCATTGAATCAATGCTATTTTACTTTGCTATGAAATGAAATGAGTCCTTGAAAACATTTCCAATCACTGCCACTTAATTCAATTACCTAACACAAACAACGCAAAGAAACAAGGAATTCCACATATTATATACATGGAGCATAAAATACACAATAAAAACACTATTTTGAGTATTTTCAGTTGCACCATTCATTGTGCACTCTCGTAAGTATTCAACATCGCCACATCTCATGAAAAGAAAAGGCAATGTGAATATCTTACTCAAATGCTCATCCACCAGTTTGCTTGAAAAACTCCGATAAAGTGCGATATTCTCTAGCGTCAGAAAATATGAAACGATTCTGATTGTCTCGAGAAAGAGAATATCTCATTCCAAATGAGTTTTCAAACAAGCTGGTGGACGATGTGAGGCCTGCAAATGAGAAGTTGCTTCTGTCAACATACTGAGCAGACTGAAAAACTCTCTATTAGACCTGGCAATCCATCCAAACACAAATCCACATAAAGTGGCAAGAATTAGTGTATCAGTGGTGGTTCTCACACAGACACCGAGTCTCCTGAACCACTGTGAACCCTGTTATATTATTATATTATATCATTATAATTAATTATCCATATGACATACCTTTCAATTCTCTTATCACTTGCCAGGGCATTAAAAAGGATGTCTGTCTTATTGCAGGATCCATCCATCCAATCACAAGGCCTGCTTGTCCACACGTTAGCGCAATCTGATTGATTCAAGGAACTACTTCTCGTTGACAATCTGTAATTCATCTGAACAGAGGAGGAATCAGGCTGATGAGATGAGTTGCTTCTGGTCGACAGTCTGCTACTCGTCGCAATGTTTTGGCTGTTTTTCGAGTTTGCATCAATTGGACTGCACCAATCAGCAGCACCTTTAAGAGAAACACAGTTTGTATGACTATGCACATAATAATTTAAGAAAAAATGCAATGCAAATTTCAAGTTTTAGAAGAGCAAATTCAATCAGAAATGCTAATATGCAATGGAGTAATTAGTATCAACATATAGGTATGAGTGCATATGAGCATAATTACATTGCCCACTGTAGGCACTTATCAAAGCTCCTTACTCATCGCTAGCTTTTAAAAGTGATATCAGACTGACTGCATGATTATCAAACATGCCAACTCTTACCACATATAATTATGCATTTATCAAGTTTCTGGCCAAACTATTGGCTTTGTGTAGCCCAGGCATTATAAGGAGCATTACAATCATGGGTTTCAAGAAAAATATTATTTTGAATGCCATGTGATAAGACAATGGCTTGATGAACCATATATAATTTCAATCAAAACGGCACTATAGAAATGCATAAAGTGCTACTAAAAACAAAGCACAGGGCACTAGTAAGGGGAATCTGAACAAGCTGTACGTTGATCATTATGAATTGGGTGGCTATTTTTTGCCACCTCTAATTCAAGGGATTGAATGTTGACAGATTTATTGGACACCCTGAATTTCAAAGGATTCTGAATGTCTTTGGATCATAAACTGTATTTCAAAGGGTTATCCATGTACACTAAACAACTTCTCATAATTGGACCATGCATGCTTTCACTTGATTTTGGTATTCCTCATGGTACAATCAACTAAACTGTGGGCAGATTGGATTTGGCTTTGATACTGCAATTACATTACAGTCAATGAATTGTATCTTTTACAGCAACAGATACAATAACCGATAATAATAACAGGCAAATACTTTTCACTGTTCCTTGTTGTTCAGAATTCAACTTTGAATCCAATGTCGGCTGTTGAAGCACTCGAATGGCAGAAAACTTCTCTGGTCTTTCATCTCTTGCTACTGATGCTGTTCCACATTCCACTTTTCCACTTCTCTGCTTCTGCAGGGAAGCATAAAGCGCCTTCTTCAAATCATTCTCTTCTTTCCAAGACAATCCAGATGTGTCACTCTAAAGAAATGATCCACCAACCGGATATAGAATGTGCATCAATACACGTGTCTCAGGTTAATGGTTAAATAAATTTATTTTTATCATGACGATTGCAAGCAGTAACACATGCTTGTGAAGCAATAACAGGTTTCTGTCTCAGAAATGAATATTTTTACTAAGTAATAAATGAAATAATTCATCTCATGATCGGTATCGACTACTTTAATAATTGGCTGCACGCAGTATCGGCATAACATGCAAAACATGATATTGGGGTAAGACTCTGCCATGGAATGAAATCAATTTCACTCTCGCATTCAGCGCAAATTTACTTCATTCAAAAAGCGGCTCAAAATCACTAAATATTTCTACTTGGCTTTCAAACACATGGATAATCAACTGCATTTTCCTCTGGCAGCTGACACTTTATCTCAGGTTCACATTTCTATGTGAAGATACAAATCAATTTAAAAATAATAACAATAAAATATTGATACATGTATGCAAGTCAAGATCAGTAACCAGTAGCGTAATAAACCTACCAATTTCTTGGGGATGATATTTCGACGTGGTCTCTGCTCCACCTGAGAACCAGTCTCAGCTACAGCATCAGAAGAAACCGTCTCTTCTTTAGATTCAGATTTTAAGGATTTTTTAACAGTCTCAGATTGTTTCACGTCACAACCTTTCGCCAGTTTGTTTTCCAGAACTTTAGACTGCACGAGTCTTCTTCCAGGTGGACAGGACGAGGATCTGTCAACGATGACCTTGTCCTTCTTGCTCGATTGATTTCTTAACAGCTTCACATCAACTTCCGTTCTCAGTCGACTCTTCCTTAGCCAACGTTCGGAGTTGTTATTTACCGCCGCTGGTTTCTCATCGAGATCCGTATTCTGTGGTTCCATATCGATGCACTTCAACTGACAGAACTTCTTCTGCGTTATTTTGACAACCAGTCGCGAATGCTGAGATAAATTATTTGCAGAAGCAGCGTAACCTCCTCCAGCTCCAGCAGCTTCATCTCGTCCCAATGATACCGGAACATTTGCGGCCATACAATCAATCACATCATTTTTTTTTGACTCCGCTACAGAATTATTCCATTCGTTCCTCTTCTGCGATTCATCAGCAATGCCAGATGACTCTATGAAGCTTTGTTCTTTGAATATCTTTTCAGCAGAATCTCCATCAGTCACAGAAGGTTGACTTCTGAAGGACATATTACTAGTCTTGCGGCCGACAGGTTTCCGTTGCAGTGAATTATTCTTATGAATCAGTTTCCGAAGGTTTGACGTACAGAAAGAGCGACTCTTGTGGTAGCCTCTGCTTTTACTCGACTGATTCCTAGATACCATATCTGAGTCACTTTTTGTGCGGCCTTGAAGTTGCTCTTTGAACGGCGGAAGAGACGACGTGCTTCGAGTTCTTGGTCTTTTGCTCGTACCGTTCCCTTCCACGTATAACTCAAATGCAGATTGGAAGTCTACAAATCATTAAATCATTATGATACGAATTGTTATGCACTGCTATTGTTGCCAAATTTGAATATATCACTGAGTCGGAAAAAAATAAATATAAAAAATTATCTGATAACAGGTAATTCATTCAATAACAGAATATGTAGTTGGACTTGGATCAATTCAACTACATAAGGAAATATCCACTGGAAATATAATAAATATCAAAATATGCGAAACTTTTTCTTTTACATCTAACCTAGCAGAACAATTGTACATGCAAAAAATCCAATGGCTTCACAAGACAATGAATGCCATTATGGATGATAACAAGTGCTGCAAAAACAGCTGTTTTCTGCCTTGTTGTCTCTCAGGTGGACTGGTGCAACAGTCTATTGACTGGTGCGCCGAAGTACCTGCACGATCGACTACAGTCTGTGTTGAATGCAGCTGCGAGGCTTGTGTGCAATCGGCGGAAATATGATCATGTGACACCATAAGAGTGTGCTGTGCTGCATTGGCTTCCTGTACCGTACCGCATTGAGTACAAACTCTCTTTGCTGGTATACAAATCACTACATGGCCTATCACCAAACCACCTCAAATCCTACTGCTTGCAGATGGTGGCATCAGGTGCTGGACTTGCACTAAGATCCAGTGTGAAAGATCTGTATGTGTGGAGAATGAGGACATGCCTTGGGAGTGCGCTTTTCCAACTGCTGGCCCCTGCTGCTGGAACAGTCTCAGTCTGCCTATCACTCTTTGTTCAGCCAACTCAGTTGAGGCTTTCAAATCTCGACTCAAGACATATCTCTTTTCTAAGACATACCTCTAGCTGATTGCGTTCTTGTGTTTGTAGACGCGTGCTGTGCTACGGCACTGTAGAAATTGTCGCCATTAATTATTATTAAGATATCGATGTAAATATGCAAAACTTTACCATACACACTCTGCAGAAATGTGATGCTGAAGTCAAAGGATCATTCAGAAATCAGTCTTTCTCTAAATGTTAATAATACTGCATCGGTTAAAAATTTTGCTTTGTTCAAGTAATGTGCTATCATGCTATTTTCGACACTGAAGGTATAGCTGTTGCAAAATAACAGTGGTTGTCTTGTGCTAATAAAGATTATTAACATACTTATTCAACCTGTGTACAAAATGTAAATACAGGGCTTCTATAATGACATCTAAACCAGGGATGTCCTTTGATTTAATAGCCCTGACTCACTCTCCAATATATACGAGTGTCATGCTTTTCCCATGTTTAAAGACTACGAAACCAAATATCACCTGCACTGGTACTCATTTAATGACATTCCATGGAGATCGCCATCTAACTAAGTGCCTATCAGGATCGACGCTGCCGAGTTTTAGCATCAATACGCCACTAGATCTACTACCAGTGAAGTTTCTCCGAACAAAACAGCATTTCCCAACATTTTCGAATCAAGGCTTGAGATGCTTAGTTTCTAAATCATGTTAAACGTGTCGTTTAAAGCCCCCATTTATTTCCATCGGCGTCAGTAGCGATATGGCACTAGGTAATTTTGTTATTAATGACAATTACTCACCACGACTCATCTTAATCTGGAAATCATAAAGTATTTGCAATTTTAATCATTTCTGAAATATCTCCGTAAAATTTGTTAATAGCAAAACTATAAACGAGAGCGCTGTAAACAAATGTCCGGCAGCTCCGGCTCCAATAGAGATTGCTGTCTCTCACTTCTGCATAACATCAGAATGCTCCGAGTCCTCCGACTTAATTTTCTACCTCGGCGAGTTATCGTAATCGTAAACTTGGAGCTTCTACAGCGCCCACAAAAGCGCACTTAACAAGGACAGCAATTTTAATTTCATTCATTCATTTCGAGCATTTAGACTCTAATATCTTTGGTTGAACTAGCTGGAACTAATGTCGATATTAGTCCCAGCCTCCCAGGTTGAAATTAATCTCCGCGTGGTCAAAATTGCACTTTCTGTCTCCAGCAGAAGCAAAACTTCTAAATAGCGGTTATCAGTGGATTGCGTAATTCTGTCTTGAAGATCCAATTGTGCCATTTATGGTTTATGCTAACATTTCCAGAACGACATCCAAATTGGGTTGGCTTTGCAATTTTTTTCACAGTTTATCGTGTAGGCCTACCAGCTTTTCTATGGGCTTATTTGTGAAAATGAAAGCTGTTTGCGTGATACAATATACTTTTGTATAAGGATCTGAGAATAAAGTATCTGGCAAGCGGCTGTAAAAATTCACCCCCTAAACGTGTGTTTTGTGTAGTGTTAAGAAATTTATGACATTTACATTACATTAGCTTATTATGCAAGCGCTAGATGAAAGACTCTTCAATCGGTCTTTAGACAGATGGTCTTTAATATTTGGGATTTTTGGCCTCTGGTCGGCTATCCCCGAGGACCTAAGAAATCTATTGCTTTGAGAATTTTTACTGAGAACCAGAAATGCAGGCTTAGTTTGTAATTGTAGATAAAAATTGAAGATGCTTAATAAACGCCCATTGAAAGGTAGCTTTTGTACAGTCCATACTAAGTTTTGACGTATTTTAGAATAATAGATTATACAGTATTCCTGGCCTGTGTCATATGGAAGTCGGTATCTTCGACCACTTTGTTTACAGTTCAACTTGCTAAGAAAATGAAATACCCAGAAATTTGAAAAACATTTAGTTGTCTTGGCGGCAAAACTATATTATCGGGGACCGAATGACAACACTAACCCTTTTCCTAACCCTAACTGACCATCACGACGCCAAAATTTGACCTAATCTACCATCACGACGCCTAAGCTGATCCTAACCGACTCTCGCGACGCCTAACCTGAGCCCTAACTGAAATGAAACTTGTGACATGGCGAAATCGGTAGCCATTTGTGCTCCCGGGAGAAAACGCATTTGGTCCCATGCCGGTAAACACGCACACTGAGTCCCCGTACTCCAAACAATATGGCTGCCAACGAATGCCGTAAAATTAGAACGCGACCGATCGACGACATCGCAACATGTATCTCAACATGCAAAGCGTGAGGGTCGGTTAGGGCTCAGGTTAGGCGCCGTGAGGGTCGGTTAGGGTTAGTTTTAGGGTTAGTGCAGTCATTCTGCTGAAATTGAAGCGTCCTTTAATTTTCGCGGAAATATTAGGCCGTATGTCGGGCCGCTCTGTTATGCACGCATCTACGGTGGCCATATTGTTTGGAGTACGGGGACTCAGTGTGCGTGTTTACCCCCATGCCTATGTCTGTGCGTATTTCAGTTTCAGGCTGATTGTGAGTATAATATTTTGGTTTGTGCGCTTAGTTCTTGCAACTTTGTGATGTAAAAGGTCCTCTTTTGTTGGCTTGGCACTGGAAAGACTTTGTGTGGGGGACTTGCAATAGGGCACTGCTTTCTTTGCCAACTTATCTCCAAGTGTTATGAAGTTTATAGTACTTACTTAATTCTTTGGTGTTTATGAACTAAAAACTGGCGAGAAGGAAACCTCGGATACAATACAATATTATGTGAATGACTTAATGAAATTTATTTGTTTTTGTTTCAGGGCATTTACCCCCTCGAGAGGTTTTTGCTCTAGGTATGTCTATTCCAGTTGAATGATTTCATGGTTGTTAAATTGTTTACCTGTGACTGAATATGCAAACATTTTCTTTACTTAATGGAGTTGTTGCTTAATGAATATACCTCAAAGCTATCTATATTTTCTTCATGGAGAAATTTTAAAAATAACTGCAATGCTGCATAGATCATTCTCTTTTATTTTGTAATATGTCTATATGAATAGCATTCCTTATTTATGAAGGGCATTTAGAAGATATCGGGGTGTTGATGTAGTCTAGTGGTTTACACACTGAAGTGTGAAGCCAGAGGTTGAAGGTTCACATTCCTGTCAGGAAGAGAGACTTTCAAGATGTCTGCACCACTTGTGCCACACAAATTTGGCTAAGCATATAAGTTTTCTGACGGTATTCCGGGGAGATCATATGATGCCAGGGACCAGGTGATTCACTGATAATCCTTATCTATGGCTGTCTCTGTAGGTTGTCTCAAGGGTCTGATGGTCTCCTAGTAATAAATTTCTTGTCTTTTTTAGATAATCATTATAGAATTTTGAACAGGCTTAGAATGTCCGATTTTGAGAGCGGCAGTTTTTTGATGGTTTCGTTTTTTGCTGCATTACTGGAAATGAATAAATTTTAATTTGTAACTTTAGGTCTCTTTTCTTTGTTGAACAGGATCTAAAGCGAAATCTGGATTGGATACAGAGGCAAAACCAATATCATCTAGTTCCGCTGGTCATCAGCTGCGTAAGCCTGTGTCCGCTCTTGGATCGTCGTCTGCGATGGGATTCAAGAGAGATGCGGGTCCTGTGCCACTGGGAGTGGGGCCAATGGTTAAGAAGCCACGGCCTGTGGCTCAGACGTTTACACCGCTTGGCAGACCTAGTGAAACAGACTATCGAGGGTCTCCTACCACCCAGGTCTACCTGTACGAGGAAATCGCCACAGAAGGTGATGCACACTTTGTTTTTATCACATTTTTTCTTGACTCGATGCAATTCATATAAACTTCTCTGGTTATCGTAGTGTCTTTTCTGCAGCAGACCAAGTCCAGAAAAAGTCATTGTACTACATGGTTTAGCCAAGGAATGCCTATAAAACTAGAATAAGGAATTTGTCTTGAAGCTGTTTGTCTGGCATTATGAGACTTTGCATTCTTTCCATAACAATATATTTAAGCTGGTTGGTAATGAGTATTAACCCTTTAATGCTGTAGGGTATAGGATTTCCCATACCATTTACTACCATCTTGACATTAAAGGGTTAAATGGTTTTGCTGACATTTGCAGTTGAAGCACACGAGTTCACCGAGGCAGTGGAGGAGGCAGCGGAGAAAGGAGATGACGAGCGACTCGAGGCGCTCCTCTGTGGCGCCGTCAAGGCATTAAAGATGAGTCGAGCGAAACCAGACCACGCATTGTACATCAGCCTCTTCTACCTCGTCAAAACTCGTCCGATGCTCTTTCAAAGCGAAGTTGTCGTTGAGGTGAGCTCCTCGTAATTTGTTGTCGATTGTGATTGGTAACGCAAGTCAGACAATCAGTATGTCGATTGTTTTAATCTGCTGCCAAGTTGGCTGAATCTGTGAAGACCTTTTCGACTCTGCTTGCACCCTTGTGGCATTTTTTGTCTCTCTTTGTTCTGATTTAAAATTGTTCTTGGTTTTATGTGGGATATGTTATCATTTCATTTGAATGCTATCTATGGTGTCTAATGCCCATGATATTAAGCCGCTGTTTGCTTTATTGAGATTATAGGCTTGATTCTATAAATGGCCAGTCTATGATAGGGAGAAACAGCATGAGGAAGAGTTCTGAATACAATGGTGGTGCCCTCACCATTTGCTTCTAGATGTGTAAGGTTTGTTTAATTGGTTAAAGCTGTCTGCTGCAGAAATAGCAATGAGATTGCAATCAATGTCTGTGACAGCTCATCTGAGTTGTTGAAACGGACACAAGGGTCTTTCATTAACGGCTGAAATTCAACTGTCACTTACTCAAAGTTTTACTTTTGCTTGGCGTAAAATCATACCTGTCAGCTATTGGATCATTAATTAGCAACATTACTTATTAGATGATTGTATTGAATATTTGATTTAGGCTTTTGCCAGCCTACTGAAAAGAGATGTGGCCATAAACTTCAAAGCCAAAGGAAATCCTTTGGTATCTGTTCTTGCGTGTAACGTTCTGGCAACTGCGTTTCAAGATGAGGAAAATTGGCCAGACAGTTTTGTCAAGGTGAGGAACTTAGAACATTCATCTTGTCCACAAAACTTCCTACATTGCTATTCTTTGATAGATCTGTAATATTCTGTATCTAATCAAATCAATCAGTACATTGCAATTCTCTGATACACATGTATCTAATCATATAATTCATTACATTGCAATTCTTTGTTGCATATAAATTCCTGTAAATTTATCTTTCGATATTGATTTTTAATTGATTAATTGATTCTTTTTGATTCCTGTGACATTTTCATTATAGGTCACAACAACCAGCATGGATCAGATATGTGATTATATATCTTTGTTTATTATCAGTCACAGAAATAAGCCTATGATACTGCATTTACTAAGTTGGCTTAGCAGCTGTAGCAGCATGCATACAGCATTAGTTATTGTCAGAACAGCTAGATTATCTTGCTAACTGTTGTGATTGTGGATGTCTTCATCAGTGTAAAAGACAATGACTGAGGTATATGTGTTGGTGCTTTCGATTGTCTTCAGGTCTACCTGGATGACTCTCTTGGAGAGAGGATCTGGGTTGATAGGCCAGATTGCCGTCTGTTTGTGGAAAATGTTATGACTGCTTTCAATACCAAACTACCAACCATCAGTATGATGGCAACGGATGCTGTGGTAACCAAAGGAGAGTCAGTGGCAGGTGGGTTGAATGATTAAGTGTCGGGTGCTTTGTTACCTCCGCACCTCTACAGCAGAGGATGTAAACTTTACATTACTTATCAATCAAAGATCTCTGCTCAATGACTGTCTCCGAAACATTGTCGCTTGCAAGCTTAAGTCGCACCTGTGTTAACGTAAACACAGATAATTAATTATTGATATTAATTGAATTTTGTCATACTGTAGAAAATAAGTGTCAAGTCCCACCAATTTGGCCATGAATATTTATTCTTTACATAGAAAAAGATAGAGGAATGAGAGGAGTGATAGAGGAATGAGAGGAGTGATAGAGGAATGAGAGGAGTGAGAACAGCAGGAATGTGGAAAGCTAGGGGTTGGGGGTGGGACAAGAAATAGAGGAGAGCAGGAGGAAGGGCGATAAAGGAAAGAGAAGGGATGAAATTAAGCATGCAAGGGATGATAAACAGGGACAGAAGATCGAAGGGAGGTTGGAAGAGGACGTGATGGTGGGAAGGAGGCATAGAGAGAATCAGTGGATATGTAGGGAGGGAGAGAGAACATTGGAAACAGATAGGAAAGCAGAACTAACATGCAGATCTGCTCTGTTCAGAAGAGCCTGGGACAGTATTTATAATAATAATAATAATAATTATTATTATTTATGTCTCTGGTGAAACTAATAATTCTGGTAAAAAAAATAAAATCTGTCATGTGTTAGATATTTCTCCTCTTTTCATATTGTTTGTCTATTTCTCTTAGCTGGATCAAGTCCACCACATGCGCCTCTCTTTGGAGAGGAGGACGACAGTATGACGTACGCCGAAAGATTACTGAAGAGCGCCGCAGTGACAAATGTTACTGAATACGAGATTCCACCGGCTCTGATCGCTCCTCGTTACAACTGCCAGTACATGAGCATAGAGACGTACGTGCTGGATGTCATCCGAGACCAACTCAGTCGGAGGCAGCCAATGGATGGAGGGTCTCGTAATCTCGTGAGGACCATGATGGTTGTCTGTGGCTACAGTGACATCCGAATGCTTGCTGCTCATCGTCTCGAAATGTGGCTTCAGAATCCAAAGGTTCGTAATAATTATGGTCTTTGAAAGTCTTTGTTCTGATTAAACCATGAACTCAGTTCACTTGAGAGTTTTTTTCGTTGTTTAAGGTTTGCCCTTTGCAGTCAATTTTGTAATTTAAGTATTATGCTGGATGCAAAGAAATGGTATTTTGCTCTTATGCTTTCATCACATCTGTATCACTTAAAATTAATTATAATCTACGTTCTTTAGCATTCATATTAGAGGTACACGGTGAATCTATCTGTGGATTTTAGATTTAGTTTTGTTGCTGTTGAATTTACAGTTGACGAGAGCCGCACAAGACCTTTTGATGTCCATCTGCATGAACTGTGACCAGCAGAATTCTCCGCAGGATGTCGAAGTGACGAGTCTGTTGAGCAAGATCCGTTTGAAAACCAAGTCACTCGTTAACCACTATCTCCTTTGCATACGGTATGTTGTAGTGCTGAACATTGCCAGAGCGTGAAGACATTTTTCGTTTTTTTGCACGGTTATTGGTATTGCTGTGTCATGTTATGAGTTTCAGTAAGTATTTATTTTTGTGTGCCATAAGTCAAATGCATTTGTTAACATGCCTAATATACAGAAGATGATTAATTTGATCTCAAGTGTTGCATATTTGGGTGATTGAATTTGCGATGTTGCTCTGGGTATTTTATGTGTATGTCACCTCTGCTATACAATAAGCCTCTTATTTTCCTCTAGATAGAGAATAGAGGGATCTCATTTTAAGCTTTTTACTAGTTTTATTGTTAAAAACCTTCATTCAAAAGTGGGTTAATGTCAAAACCTGAGCACGTGATGCGCATGATAATTGCATAGAGGGGGGGGGGCACACTGCAGTGTCAGGGGGAAATTTACGACGTTATTTTGTTGTGGCTTTCGTTGCAGAGAATTGTTAGGCCAGAATTCTGAGAACCTGTGCACGCTGTTGCCGCAGACAATCTACAATGAACTGCAGCTTCAGTCGACGACACGCAATCCAAACAACATGTTGCTCATCTCTGCCATGTTCCATCAGGCACCGGAACAATCCACTAAGGCAAGCAGTAGCTTTATCCCTATATATATATAATTTTTCGAGAGAAAAAAATATGGTGTCACGTAATGTTGGACAATTCCTAAAACAATACAGTCATGTCTGTAATACAGTTATGACTCCTAGCTTAATTCATCATATAATTCCATATTTTCCAGACTATAAAATCACTCTGTTTTATATATATATAATGTATGTATATATATAATTATATATACATATACTATATAATATATATAATTATATATATATATATATATAAATTGTAGTCTGACATTTCGTAGTTATCTTATTTTCATTATTAACTGAATGTTGGTTTCCGTACGATCATAATTTTTCTTAGTTAATTAATTATTTGCACTGGTTTTAAAATATGGGTTTTCACATGATCTGATTCTCTTGCTATAATTAATATCTCTGGTGAAACTAATAATTAATTATAATAATAACAAGTCCCTAAAAATGTTTACTTGCAGTTGTTGGCTGAAATCTGTGAGGAGATTCTGATGCTTCGAGAGGATCATCTCAAGTTGTTGCGGACACTTCTGCGCGAGATTTATCGAACAGTGAAGCAGGACCTCAATCTGAGCGCCTTTTCTCTCGGTTTGATGTGTGAAAGGACGGACGTTAAATTTCGAGATCTTGATCCATTCCTTAAGGTTTGTTGTAGTTGGGATGATTGTGAGAAGTAGCTTTGGTCACCACTTTTTGCTTGCAATGCAGATATTTTCTTGAGATTAGACTGTCTTGTATTTAAATCTCCATGTGAAACCTTATCTATGTCTTACCCCAGAGCTTGTTTTTCTTGGGTTAGTTGTCTGTAGCCTCTGAACCTGATTCTGTGATTGTCTATGGAATTTGTTTAGATTTTGCTAGTGATCAGCATGCTTGACAACAATGACTGTTTGCACATTTGTTTGTGGTTTTGTAGGAGCGTTACTTTGTCGCAGTCACGGATCTGTTGTGCCTGACTATGCTTCTCAGCGTCTCAGCCCCTGTTAAAGAATTGGCTTCAGCTGCATCCAGAGTTGACGTTAAAGGTAAGGTCATTCGCATAAGGTGCCAGGCATTTCCATGACCACATAATACGTGCAAGTTATTTCTCCTTCCATGTATAATTAATCTAATCATAAGAGAAAGGTTGCCGAGTACACCACGGTGGTAATTGTTTCTTTGAACTGTGCAGTAGGAGCTTCAAGTCATAGTAGTACTAATATGGCTTAGGGGCTAAAATGTGCAGCATGGCTTCTACGTTTTGACTGCTGTCATCTAGATTGAAAGATCAAGCACTGATCTTATTAGGTACCTTGATTTCTAATTTGGAGTCGATTATATGTATCATTTGAGCTAATACCTTTTGGATAATGTTGATAAAAGTTTTACAGAATAGCATTAGCTTCTAAAAATGGAAACTTCTGTGACGCTGTTTTCTTTAGTATGCGTAATTGCATGTATAGTTTCTGTGCCGTGAATAGGATGCTGGCCAGTGGATGTAAGCAACTTCAAACCCACCTAGTGCTTGTGTGTCTTTGATTGACTATATCTTTTCTTTTCAGACTTGGAAGTCCTCAGAACCTTTCAGAAGCAAGTTGCTAACATTCAGAGAGACACTGTTTGGTGGCTTCACAGCATTGTGCCAAAAATGATCTCGATTAAGCCATCAGAATGTTTGCATGGGTTGGTTTTATACATTCTTTGCATGTCATTACCATATTTATGGTTCCATGTGCTGCTTAAAAATTACCTCTCACAAGAGGGGCAATCACTACAATCAGCAACTGAGCTGTTTCTTTTTCTCCAGAATGTCTTTCCATTTCAGGGTGTTAGACATGCTGATAGGGTTGCATATTTTACTTAAATTGTGTCTAGATGAAAATAAAAAGAATGTAGATATTAGATTAGATGTAGATCTGAGAAATGTAAATCAGAATTAAAAGTTGTTGTGTCCTTATCTTTCAGGCTACGAAAGCTTCTGTTCGTCGAGAAAGCTGATCACTACTGCAAAACAGACAACTGGCCACCAGAAAACGAACGCAGGTCAGTACATGCAATTGCTGCCTGTCTTTTCCTATATCTGTTTCCAGTGAATATCAATTGTTTGCTCGTTTGCATTATGTATTATTATTATTATTATTATTATTATTATTATTATTATTAAATGCATTGTATGTTCATATGATGTGTGCATGCATGTCTGTGATTTTCTATAAAGACTTGCTTTAAAAAAACTTTTCCATTCTGCTTTGATTCTGAAAATTGTCTGTTTCGTATTCTTGCTGATAATATCCGGAAATTGTTCTGAAAATAATTTAAGTAAGGAAGTTTAGTCATAATTTTTTTAGAGGATCAAAGCATTTGATGAGAATGAGAACTCTTACTTTGCAGACATTTTGTATTGTAACTTTACAGTTCTTTGCTGAGGCTTGTTTCCGACGTTCCTATTCTTGAAGATACGCTCATCCGCATTCTGCTGATGGGATTGAATCGGGATTTCCACCTCAGTGCTCCAGATGTCATTGAACTGACTGACATCCTCGTTCGAAGAGCAGCTCATCTCTACGCAGAAGGTCTGTGCATTTAATGGAAACTGAATGAATGAATGTTAGAGTTTGCCATTCAGTTTTCTAAAGTTTTCTTTGTATATACTGTTCATCTGTATTCTGTTCGATGTGCAGAACTGCATGTAAAGGACTGATGATGACTGTTCATCTGTTACTTACAATGCACTGGCTGCTTGCAAAGTCTCCTCTGACAACTGTTTGATTTTCACATGGTTAATGATTATGGCATGTGTTTGGGCCCTATTCTCTGGATGGTGGTATGTATATGATCATTTATATAGCGCGGCAGCGCCCTAACAAGAATCTCACGAAGGCGCTTAACGTAGCTGCCCAACAGATCTAAACAGATGCGATGGTGGCTTACTGTGCATGGATGAAAACTGTCTTGTCCAGTATATGACTATCTGTGCATTGTGTTTCCCCTCGGGTGCCCCCTTCCCCATTCTTAATTATGTTATGTTTTGGATTAAAATGTTTGCAGGTAGGTTCTGTCATCTGTTGTTTGCAGATTTTCCAGTGCTGAAGGTCGATCGTTTGGAGTTGATTGATGCACTTCTTAACCTCTGTACCTATCGTCACCCAGAGAATATCATCCTGCCAAAAGGGTGAGGTTTTATTTATGCGTGTGCCATGACAACCCAAGCTATGAAGGAAATTAAACTGCAATGCTTTTATGATAATAATGATAATAATAATAATAATAATAATAATAATAATAATAGTGATAATAGTAATAATAATAATAATTATTATTATTAACAATAAGAATTATAATTATAATAATTATAATAATAGTAGTAATATATATTTAAATATATGCAAAAGTGCATATCTGTGCTTGATCACTTGTGCATAATTTTTTAGCAGATGTATAATAAGACAAAAATATGACGAGTTGGATTGATGCTGTATAGCGGAAGGAGAAACATGATCTTGGAAACGTGACAAGTATTGAGAACGGTGTAGATACTAACTTGTATTGAAATAGAAGATGCGTTGAAATCGTTTTTCGTGATCACTTGTCTGAAATAAACATGTTTGTTGAAATATTTTTAGTTACCAACCTCCTAATCTGGCGATTACAACTCTTTATTGGAAGGCTTGGACGATACTTCTGACCCTTTCAGCCTTCAATCCAGGCTCTTTTGGTAAGGAATCGAGTCAAATTTCAGGGAACTCAATTTATCTTTTTTTACCTCTCGGTAACGCGTCCGCTCACAGAGCTGGAGGTTGCGATTTCGACTCCGGGTAACGACCTTGGGCAAGTTGTTTACGCACACGTGCCTCTGTCACCAAACAGTATAATTTGGTACCGGCGTAAGCTGGGAAGTAAACAGCAAGTCCTGCGATACACTGGCCCCGGGTCCAGGACCTTGGGATTCGTCCATTGCTGGCTCAGGGCCATGGAAAAGGAGATGAGCGCCTCCCTATGTTCCTCATGGAACGGAATAGGACTTTTACTACCTCTGCTTATGATTTAAAATTGATTATGAAATTGTTCTGGGTAAATGAGACGATGGGTGGGCGAAGCGTTTGGTAATGCTCACCGCCTGACATACTCTTGGATTTTGCATTTGGCAAAATGTGATGTGTATGGTTTGTGCATGAAGACCACATGTGAGTAGCCAGAACCAGGTAGTTGCTCACTACATGACAAAGCATCATTTGATGGTTGTCTGAAGACCCTGGCCTTTGCAAATCTATGAATTTCTAATCACAGTCATTGTATTAGTGCAAACTTAAAACTGTCCATTCTGTCATTGTATTTATGTATTAGAACCATTTAGATTATCATTATTGGTTTACACTGACCTGTGGATTGGTTGACCTATTCAGCAAAGAAAGTTCAGAATTATCAGTCAAATGATGTGTGAATAAACTTAGGTTAGCTAGACTGTTAACAATCACTGGCTTGACCATTTTCACCTGGAAATGTTGGTGAGGATTGATTAGAATGATAAGAACACTTAAAAACGTTTAAAAGTATTTGAGAAATTGTCTGTTATGACTTGGTTTCAAAAATGTACTCAGATGTTTATATTGTTTTATCAAAAAATAGTTCTTTTAGTAAAAAAATTATTGCATTATTTGAACATATTCATAGGTTTGCATTGAAGATTAGGATACATCTTTTTTCCACTGTTTAAAATCACAAGACAGTTTGTATTTCGAATTTCGTTGTTGGATGCAGAAAAAACATTTGGCAAATAGTCTGGTAATTTTAATTCTTTATTTGATTTAGGTGTGAAGGCTTGGGAGAACTATCCAACTCTGAAATGCATAATGGAGATGACAATGACAAGGTGGATATGTCATGGTTTCATTCTTCATTCTTTTGGTTATATTGATCAAGTTTCATCATTTTATGCTGTTGTGATACATGTACTTATGAAAATGATATTCGTAAATCAATGTCTACTGAACAACTGTGCTTGAAGGACGTGCTTTTAAGGCTCTTAGAAGTTAACAGTAATCTTCCTGGAGGCCTTAATCTGAACAATGCATTGCAGGTTGAGAACTCGGCCAATTTATGAATGTTTTGAAGAGTTTTCAGCCATATGCACTTTACCTTGAGTGTGTAAAATGCTTTATCATTTGATATTTCAACTACAACATCAAGTGGAAAGCAGTATTACCTAAGAAAGATAACCAAGTGTTAAAAAGCACAACAATTTCCTGATAATACTGGAAACCTTGAACCTGCTTTTCTCTCAAAACTGTTCTCGACTGCTGATGCATAAAAGAGCTACAGAAGAACTTTGCCTTGACATCTTCTGTTGTTGATTATATACTCCTTGCAGTTTCCATGCTAGTGACTTTTAATTGTTTTAGAGTTTTAATTTTTTTCATAAACTTTTTTATATAGACATGGGAATCAGTGGCTTTGCTGAATATGTTTTGGTGTGTCTTTGCACTTGTAACCATTGTTTATCATAAATAATTGCTATTCGTGTTCATTCAGTACTCACAATCTCTGTTCAACACACACTGTGTTTGTCACATCGCATCTAATGTGACAGGTTCGTGAGTTGGGATAGAAAATCATTGTTCTTTCTCTAAAATCATCTCATGCATATCGTGAGCCCAGAACTATATAGTACTAAGTCCACTTTTTTGAAAAATCAACCTAACGCTATGTCCGTTATGGCGGTTACATGGGCTATGTCCTCAGCCGTCTAGCTTAACTGGAAACGCTTTGTATAGCTCTTATGCCAGTACAAAATAGTTCTATGTCCATAAATTTGGAAGGTTTTTCAAAGCTATAGAGGCACATGTCCACAGCCAATAGAAAGTGTACTTTGTGTCACGTGGTTGTTAGGTGACAACGTTCTATGTCCTCAAAAATACACAGCGATTTATGGATGTGTGAGATATTTCTATACAGTTCTATGTCCATAGCCAAGGTGACAACGTTCTATGTCCTCAAAAATACACAGCGATTTATGGATGTGTGAGATATTTCTATACAGTTCTATGTCCATAGCCAATAGCAGTAAGAGATTAGAACACGTGACCCAGACTTGTTGTCTGACTTAATGGTGACGCTTACAAACCCAACTTGCAAAAAACCCGAAATGTAGACGATTATTTTAACCGGCAGTGCGAATACAAGATTAAAAGGATAGCTTTTACGAAATATAATAGTATTCTGTGAAAAAGTTCAAGCCAAACGGAAATATAACAGCAGGACGTCGCTTCAAAATTGTTGCGTAACAAAGTTGCTAGTGGACATAGTACGTTATCTTATCATTTCCTGTGTCTATTATCGCGACATTATTAATGTTATACTGCTCTATGTGCAAAAATTGTACAAAAATGGTCACCCGTGCCATATTTATATCTAAATTACTCGTATGAAATTTAAATTATGATCAAAATAAATATTAAGATCATACTAGGGAAAAACAGTGTTGTCCGAAAATGTAAATTTATTCGCCATCAATGAAACAGGGAAAAAGATTTTCGTCACCAAATCTTAAAATTCGTTTTTCTCAGTTTCGCAAAAAGTGGACATGGAACTATATAGTTCTGGGGTCACGATATGCTATTAGTCAGCCTATGTATGTTTAGTATTTATTTGATATAAAATAATTGATTTTCTTTTTCTGTAGCAACTTTAAATTTCCTCCACCAACGATTGCAACAGACGACAAGACCGCAGAAGAAATTAGAAATCGTGAACGTCAGGTCAGGCATTGTCATTCTATACTTTCTGTGAAAACTCACGCAAAAATGTTTTCATGTGAATAACCTGTCGACCTTGTTTATTTCTGATTCATTTACATTCTGCTAAGGAAAAAATTCAACTGTGGCCCCTTTTAACATAACTTTTCGCAATGGCACGGAACTGTGAACTCAACTGAAGACCAGTTATCTTTTATCATAGTCTGAAATTATCATTTGTGGACTTTAGATTGTTTTTATTTTCTGCAGATGGCTGAGTTTGTGAAGCAGCAGATCCTGGAGTTTGAAGGGCATTTGGCAGCTGCCACTAGCAAGCAGCCAATCACTGAAAGCAACAGTCTTCTGATCACACAGCTTACCAGATTAGAACCAGAGTAAGAAAACCATCTACACATCTGTATTTCAATGTCATATCTCAGGTTCACAGCATGCGTGGTAGTCTCTACCATAATCCTAATCATGGTTTCCTAGGCCATTTGAATGTGTAGACCTGAACCACTCTTTGATTGGCCACAGCGGTTCATGAATAACACACTATATTAGACCCATGATAAATTTGTTTTCATCTTTTTTAGTAAGTCACTAGATGTAACAAATTATGTGATATTAAACCAGATCTGCAGAAACCATTATTTGCTCCTTTACATTTGGTTTTACTTCAGTGGATTCATTATGTGCAGCAACAGCTGCTTACAGTCATATTGTTTACATATTTACTTGTTGGATGTTGGTGTATTTGAAGCACAATTGAACGACCATTAAAGTTACTTGTCTCAAAATTTCTTTTGTTTTGTCAGAGGTCTTGCATTGCGTCCACCGCCTGGTGTTCTTGATCACATCAAGTCTCTCAATCAGACGTTGCGTGTTGGTCATATGCTTTGTCGTAGTCGCAGTCCTGACTTCTTGCTCGACATCATACAGCGTCAGGTAAGTCACCAATTATTATCAGTAATTTATGTGTGTTTAATTTAATGTTATGATTCTGCATTTTGTTAGCATATTTAACAGCTTGTTGTGAAAGCATATATACAAATGCAGCCAATGTTTCTAATGCTGGAAGCTAATTAGATACAGTAGGATTTTTTCATGTCCTGTACTGCTTGGCGAGTCACAGGTTACATAGCGGTGCAGCATAATGTAGTTTTAATGAGTCATTTGGTTAAGTTTTGGAAAAGACAAATTTTGTTCTCTTCATAAAAAAATTCATAACTCTGTGAATCAGTTGGCTTCAATTGGCTATAAACAAAATGATAGGTAATTAATTAGGTATATGATTAAAATAACATAGTGGTATTTTGGTAGTGATCAGTTACACAGGATTGTTGCCACGTCTGAATTCTTTAAATTCTTCTTGACAGGGTACATCACAGTCGATGCCGTGGTTGGCGGAATTAGTGGAGTCGAACGATAGTTCACTCGATGTTCTTCCAGTCCAATGTCTCTGTGAATTTCTTCTGCACGATTCTTCATCGGAGATGTCGTCGTCTTCACGAGATGAAGACGAGGGTGCTGATAAACAGAAGAAACAACAGGTTTGTTGACGACTGAGAATTTCAATGGCATATCTCAACTTATGTTATGTCTGTGGAATTGCAGAGAATAAAATGTTGCTTTGCCTACTGGAATTTCTCTGATGCTTCTTAGTTTGAGTTCGTGATTTGTAATCACTAATCAGGCATAAAAAAGTCCATATTTTGCATATGTTTACAGTGTCAGCTAGCATTTCAGCTATCTTTCAGGAAGGTCTGTCCTGTACTTGCCTTTTATTTGTGATTGTAACTAATGGATGGTGGTTGTAACTAATCAATGTGAAATGATAGAGAGCTAATAGATCAGTGACAAAATATTATATTTACCGAGTTATTTGATTGTTAAGTGTTGCAGTTTTAAAGAGTTCAACCTGTGCTTGAAATGTAATTCAAACATTTGTTTTCAGAAGCAGCAGAAGCAAGAGCAGCTGCTGAGTCGCCTGCATAACCTGCTGCACAGTTCAGTGAGCGACCCAATTGCAATCAGTGAAGTCCTTGCTTACTTCCTCAAGAGACTGAATTCTCAGCAGACAAGAGCACGAAAACAAGCCATCAAGGCAAGCGACACTGCTCTTCATTTCTGGCTACTGTGATATGTGACGAATAACACACTTCAATAGTATGGACATGTAAACACAAAAGTTGACGGAAGTTGTGGTTTCATTGGCCTTAGTCGGTGGCGCCATGTCTTGTGAAAAATGGAACTGAAGAAGAAATTAGCCTTACACGGCATGTTCATTGTTCATGTGACTTTTAAGTAAACATGCTTCCTATATGTAAACAATTACCTGGTGCTGAATTGCAGTTCTTGGTGCTACACGTTAAATAGCATGGCACGTTTGGCCAATAGCTTTGGGTGCAGGATGCATTATGTGGAACCATTGGATTAACTGATGGCACTTGATTGGATGCACACCAGTTGTACAATGTAGTGTAATTGTAGCCATTAGGTTATTTGCATGATACCGTCTTAGAGTCAGATATTCTTATATATATATACATTGTATATATATATATAAAATATATATATATTATATATATATATATTTCTAATGACTTCCGGTAATTGTGAAGAAGTTGATATGCCAGTGCTGCGTAATTCTGAATTTAGTATTGATGCATGATAAGCGATACTCATTTCTATTTTTAAACATATTTTGATTGAATTTTAGGGTTTGTCAATGGTCCTTTTAAAACCTTCAGTGGAGTCTACATCTTCAGCTTCGAATTCAAAGTCCATTATTCCAGCATTGGCGTGTCATCGATGGCTGTTGGAACAGCTGCCTTCACTCCCACAGTTTGATGCCATTAAGATACAGGCCTGTCTCGCTTTGAGACATGTATGTGCTTCTCATCAAGATTTCATTTTTATTTAAAAAACTTAGTTTTTTTGTTACAGCTTCACCGTGTTGTTATAAATTGTAATGGCAGAGAGGAATAAATGATAGAGACCAGTTTGAAATGAATTTAGTTTAACTAAGAAAGATTTGCAGTATGTCATGAGTCCCTTAGCTAACTTTGGATAAGATGTCATATATTTTCAGAAGTGATTGACTTTTGACTTGCATACACATTGCTGGTTATTTATTTGACCGCATTTGGGTTGCTGAGTGATTCTGCATTACTGTACTCTTTTTTGTTCTTTACTGTACAAGGCCTGTCAGGTGGAGACTGATGCTGTGTCTGTGAGCGCGTACATCATCTTTCTTTCAGAACATACAGAAACACTTGATCTACAAGATCTTCATGGCTTAGCTTTGGTATGCAGTTTGTCATCTCATCTCTGTGTTGACTTGATGTGTAGAATTAGAATGGTGTGTTTGTATGACACCGCTCAAGAAAGATTCACATATATGTATGACTAAGAGAGGACAGCTTTGAGCCGGATTTTCTTACTTTGGAATGTGCCCTAACATGAGGCCTCCTCCCCTTTGCTTCCTTCTTAGAACACCTTTTCAGACATTCCTCTCAAACGTTTTAAGATGGTTTTATTTGGCCATGCTGGGGTTGGGAGCACTTCTGAGTAGTTCCCCTTGAAGAGACACTATGCAGATTCTCATAATGAATGCATGAATGAATATTGGTTATACTGTTTTAGTGTTGATTTGACTTAGAAAGAATCTAACACCAATTTTTTAAAAGCTATCGATATGATTGAATATTTAAAAACAGCTTTATATTTTGCTTCTAATATCAAATACTGATCTGTTTTATAAATCTCCTAGAGAACTGAATGTTTGTTTTCGACCTGATTATATATCTTGTCAACAATATAATAAGAACTAGAAATTGGTCACTTTTAGCAGCGAAGCATGACTTTATGAGGGGAAAGCAGAGCTCTTTGAGCCAGCTTTTTTCTTACTTCAGAATGTAGCCCAGCATGCGGTAGGCAATTGGTTCAACTGAGGATATACTTACATACTTTCTTACTTTTCCAGCTATATTTATACATGGTGTGAATGTTGTTGGCAGGACATGGCGCAGTTGATCGTTGAGCGTGCCACTCTTATCAACCATCTTCTGCCACAGGAAGACATCGTCAGTGAATGCGCTGACGTCGTTTTGTCAGCGATGATTGGTCTCTTCTACAATTATCTGATGAAAGCTCAACAGCCGCAGCATGAAGGATATTCATGGGTTGGTTCGTCGTTACAGTCGCTCCGTTTCTGTTGGTCTTCCACCAAATACTAGATCAATTACTGGTGGCTTGAACTAATGATTCTCTTGCTACTGTTTGGGGATATAATATATGTTTTTATTTTTCATTAGAATAATTATTAATATATGAAGGTACATGTATGTTAGCAATTTTGTCTTAATATGAGAATGTCGTGGATGTAAATGAACCTTGCAATTCATTTTGAGATACGTATGCTCTGTAAATTCACGAGAGTAATGATTAGGATGAGATTAATTACAGAAGAATTACTGTTTGTGCAGAGTGAAGAATTACTGTTTGTGCAGAGTGAAGAATTACTGTTTGTGCAGAGTGAAGAATTACTGTTTGTGCAGAGTGAAGAATTACTGTTTGTGCAGAGTGAAGAATTACTGTTTGTGCAGAGTGAAGAATTACTGTTTGTGCAGAGTGAAGAATTACTGTTTGTGCAGATGCATAGCTGTGCAGTGTGCACTGAATGTGGTATGTAATTTTTTTAACTAGTTTATTTTTATAGTGCCTTCCTTGCCTAGCTCAGACGTGTGCACACAGTTATTGTACAACAGAACATTGATGGTGCAGAACAATTGCATGATAGAATTGCTCGAGGTCCCTACTCTATGACCGCCTCATTTTATATTAAAATCCGTCATCAGTGATCACTTTGATGATTTTATTCATTTACCAATATTACGGAAATAGTTGTAAGATATTAACATTGTTTATAGGCCAGCGAAGCTATCGTGGGGCTGTTGTGTCCTTTTCGATTGATCGTTTTGCCTGTGCACCAAAGTCTGTGTATCTGATTCTTGCACTGATGATGTACTGATTTAACGTTGACGTTGACAAGTTATTGACTATTGGCTATTAATTGTTTATTTTGATGTTTAATCTTTTTGTTGTTTTTATTTTGAACAGTCAAACACTCAGGACCAGATTCTGCTGCAGTGGGGATCCGGAAAGTCGGCCACAATGAATATACTGGTTGTACATGCCATGATTATCCTGCTTACTTATGGCAAGCCTTCTGGTTAGACTTCGCTTTCAAAATATTTGTTGAAATTTCAGCGTCAAATGCTTTGTGTTGTCTGTGATTGTTTCATTCATCGATGAGAATTTCTTGATGAACATTTAAGCGATTATGTTGTCTGAAGTGATTGATGTCTTTTTCAGGTCCAAGCAAATTCAGTGAATTGCTCGATTCGTGGTTCCCTGAGAATGGCTCACCGCCGTCTGCTTTCTTGGTCGATACTTCCGAAGAGGCTCTGCTGCTTCCTGATTGGCTGAAGCTTCGGATGATACGGTCAAACAACTCGCGATTGGTTGATGCAGGTGCCAGAATTTTCTATTCAGTGTCTGTTGAGTCGAAACTTTAATTAATTAGTGCTACTTTTAATCGGTTCTGTTAACATCTATTGTAATGTATGTTTGCTTAATAGATTATCCAGATGTCAAACTGCAGGAACAATTATTACAAACAATGGCATTAAATGATGGATTGTTTGAATTGGTTGTGTTGCACAAGGAATTGAGGAATTAATTTATTGCTAACTAGTATTGAATGAAATGCTTTAGCATTGATTGATCTAAATGGAGCGGGAAGGTTGCAGGTTCGAATCCACCCCAGCTGCCGGGCAGGGCTCCTGAGCAAGTCCTTCACTCGTGCTCTTTGGCATGAAACTTTGATCCAGTGTCCACGCTGCAATCGGGAGCACTTCTGAGTATAAATCTTGAGGGGGTGCTATAACAAGTTCTCATACGTACATGCATGCATAGTTGCATACATACATAAATGAAAGCGTATTTGATTGCGTTCTAATTGTTTCTGTTAGCATTGACCGATCTTGAGCCGTCGCAGCTTCTGCTGTTCGTACAGTCGTTTGGAATTCCTGTCGTGAGCATGAGCAAACTTCTGCGCTGTCTTGACCAGGCTGTTGACATCGACAGCAGTGAAATGGAGCAGGCGATTGTCGATAAGGGCTACATGGCTCAGCTGATCGAAGTGCAGAGGATGAGGGGGGCCACTGGTGGGAACAAGTTCCACAGACTTCTGCTTAATGGAACCGGCGAATTACCAGCACCTGGTCTGTACACACGTTTTTTTATTGTCTTGTAATATTATGTGTCATGTCTTTCTGCTGTATCACCTTTCACAATACTATGATATTTAATCATATTATGAATGTATTGTTAGTTTTATTATCACTGGTATTATTCGTGGTAGTATTATAAAATGCCTGAGACTTGACTGTGGACCCTTCTGAGAAAATCTATTCACCTGTGGAAAAGTGAACCAGTCCAATTAATTCAGCAAGGCATTGATGACACTCAATTGAGAAAATTCTTCTGATTCAAGAGTTTCAAGTGGCAAGGGCAAAGGAAGGGGCAAATAATAGGACTATCTTATGATTGCTCTGAGTGACTTTTGGAATATATTTTCAGGTGTTTTTGAACTGATTTAGAATTAGTTGTCTGAAGAGAAGAACCAGTTGAACGTTTGCTGCTAAATATTGTCTTGTGGAGGCAGATCAGCTTGTTGGAATGATGATTGTAATACTCGCTTGTGTGTGGTATGGTTGTTTTGAGTAAAAATGTTTGCTGCTCGCATTTGTAGTGAGATGCTGATACTGATGCATCAATGATAAAAGAATTTGCATTTATTTATTTGTTGCAGTGACTGAAGGTGAGCCAAGCGTTAAAGTGCAGAAGAAACCAGAGATACCAACGTTTCAGAAATTGAATGTTACCAGCAGTTCTCAGTGGGATAACATCAGTTATGTGTCCGATGCTTTGGCTAAGGTTAGTTAAAAAACTGAGCTTTAAAGTTCAGTGCAAACTTTCACTACTCGCGCCTCGATATGTTTGTGGTTCATCTTTTTCCATTAATGTTGCCTCTTGTTAGTCTCCTGCATGATCACCATGAAGATTTGTTGAAAGACCAGTTGGATACATGTTTTGTCACTTGTAATTCCTGTGCTACCATCTGATTTATTAGCATGATTTTCTATTAAAATGATTGGTTGGGTTATGACATCCATCCTACTATGGTGGAGCTTCCTTCTTGAGCATTTTATTTTAACAAGAATCCTGATATAGCATTATCAGGAATGTGGACAAGAAATTCAACTTTCAGCTGTAGACAATTACTTCAGAATAATACAACTCTGTTACAAGGCAAGTTTTGGTGCTTTGGCCTAATACAATGCTGTAATGTTACTGATTGGTGCACTTTACACAGTAAACGTCGTAACTACAGTGATATAATCAACTGATTGGATTATTATAAGAAACTGTTTCAATATCATTGATTGCTTTTTTATAAAGTATCTGCAGATTTTTATTTTTTAATGTTGTGTTTGAGCTAAATTGCTTAAATTCTGGTCCGATTGGATTTTTTATAGATGTTTGATGTTTCATCGCCAATTAGTTCTGTGGAGCAACAAGATCTTTACAGAAGGTTGCTTACAGTAAGTTTATTATCATCATAAAATTCCACCTGTAGTCAACATTATAGCTTATGATAAAATTGTGAGCACTGCTTTTGGCAGATATCATCTTAAAGTTTTAATTTGCTGGTAATGTTGTATAGTGTGTGCAGCTTGAGTGGTGATAGGTAACCACTAACTTAAGGTCAGTTTGTGACTGACAAATGTGCTCAAGTCAATGAAGTTGATGACTAGTAAGCATCGGAAGTACATAATGTATCATAGCTGCTGATTATCTCAACCCTTGTAGTAATCTTTCAATCTGATGAAGCAGCTATATTTTGAGATTGTTGCTCGTTAAATTTTTAAGTCATTTTATGAGTCGGTGTTGAATCTGCTGACCCCATACGACCCATATGGCAGGCAATCACAGGAATGTTGTGAGTCTGGGTGAAATTAGTTTATAATGTTGATTAGAAGTCCTAAAGCAATGTCATTATCTTGTTGGTTCTTTTTTTTGTATTTAACTTGATTTTGCCTTTTGTCCTTTTTTATAGGCTGTCCAAAATGTATCAACTTGTGATTTGGTTGTGAGAGCCTGCATAAGTATAATGAAGTCTTCAGCAGGAAAGCTCTTTATTGAAGGTCTTCTGAAGCACATGTTTCTGGCAGCAGGTTTTCTCAGGACCCTCATGACAATAGCAAAGGTTTGTAAATGTTCTCAGGTGCATTTCAGATAGCACTTTGCTTTCTAAATGAGAAAGCTAATTAGTATATTCACACCAGAAGATTTGCTTTAAAAATGTTTGCAAAACCGTGCATTGAGCCTGGTTTTTCCTACTACCCATGCATGAGTTGCTGCATCATGCTACTAAATAAGAACAATGACGATTTCTATGGTGCCGTAACACAGCCATAGTGATCTGCCCAGTGAATCTACCGCTGAACTCATCTATAATTCAGTTACCAGAATCGCAAGTAGAGCTGACATCTTTGAACAAATTACCAAATTACTTATTTTAGCCCCAACTCTATGCTGACTGTCCAACCTGCAGTGGGATATCACACACCCACAATAGGCCAACCTAGCATACCATATGGACATGGGACTGTTGGGCGGGTAATGGGCAGGTTAGTCATTGTACCGAGCACACCTTGGCCACATTAGATTTTGTTGCATCAAGACAATGAATTGGCAAGTCCCTTTTTTCTGCTTTGTACATTTGCTGTCTGGTTTTGATTTTGCTTTAAGGAGACTTTCAGAGACTTGGCACAACTTCTGTCGGCAGAGCTGCCATCTGGTGGATCAATTCTGTTGTCTCTCGTGAATGGATATTTGTCAAAATCTGCACAGCAAGCGTCTTGTGACAGTGGTGCCCAACATCGTAGCAGTCAGTTGATGAAACCTGGAATGTCTGGACAGAAGGCTCTTAGGACAGGTTAGCTTTGAAGTCGTCATCTCAAGGAACAGTTGTAGTTGTGACTATGAAATAATTTTCTTGGTGAATCATTTTTCACACTGCCCAGAATTAGCAACCAATTTGCTGCTTGATGATTTGAATTATGCTGCTTCTTTTGAATTTATTGCCAAAATGTGCTTGCTGGATTCAATGAAAGCTTTATCCTTTTTGGATAAAGACTTTCTTAGTGTGACTCTACAGTGTTCCAAAGGGGGAGAAGCTTGCTATTCTACCTCTGTCATTACTTTAGGCATAAATGAATTTTGTTGTTTTGTTTAATGCATGTAAGTTTCATTCACTGATTGGGCTGTTTCATGATTGGATTTCATGATTTGTGTAGTGGTGGATCATGTTGGAGATGATAAAATGGCGAATGGAGAGCAGATGCTGAACGTTTGCTTCAAAGACATTTTGAAAGCGGGAAAAGATCAGGATGATGTGACGGTTGATGTGTGCCACGCAATATGTGCTGACTCTTCAAATGAGTAAGTGTCCTACTCTCCATCCGTTTGTTATAGGCATCAGCTTCAGTGCTTCTCAATCCACTTAGAATTGTTTGTAGTAGCCTTAACTTTGACAGCCCAGATTTTCGTAGTTCAATTTAGATTTTACTTATTATTATTCAGCGGTTTTTGTTGAATTTACTGATCGTGCAGATGATTGATCTTTTGATTGATTGGTGTTTCAGTGATCGACCGAATTCTTTGCTTCGAGGTTTAATGGTCGACTGGTTTGAGGTTTTGAACCCAGACATTGTGAGAAACCATTTGGAAACGCAGCTGGGATTTATCTTTTCAAAACGACAAAGACTGCAGAATGCTCTGACATCATCATCATTGGAGAGTTCAGTGGTTCCATCCTCCTCCTCATCATCATTGTCTCCGTTGCTGTTGTCTTCTGACTGCAGACAGACGTACATGCTGGCGCTCGTCATCAACCGCAGCAGTTGGATGGACATGCGTCTCATCGTCAGACATCTGCTGTCCAGTCAAGCAATTGTCAAGAGGTACACGCAACAATCTCCTTTTTTTATTCGTGTGTAGCTATGTTTTATATATATGTAAATCATGTATTTGGATCTGTATAATTATTACAGTGCTAGTTACTGATTTATTTTGTTTATATTTATTGAAGTGAAGGCTTACTGATAATGAATAAGTTAGACCCAACTTAGATTTAGTAGTGTACAATTTATGTGAGTCTTTGTGTTGCCGAGAGCTTTAATTATATCTATATGAAATTAAAGAAATAGGCTGTCTGATTGGCGAGCACTTGCATTGTAGTCTGGAGGAGCAGTCCTTTAGCAATATCATATCAGACATTATGTCCTCTTACTTTAAAGTCACATTGCTTTTATGATTGTGAGGGATTTGAGCTATACGCTGCTTGGTAAGTTCACCCACTTTGGAACTGTATTAACATGTGTCACGTGTAATATACCTGGGTAGTTATCATTGAGTGGCATAGTGCAATTGCAAATTGAGTAGATTTGTGGATCAACAGGTTATGCATAAACCAGTAGTGCACTGTACATAAACAAATATTCATTAATTCATTCTTACTATGTTACCTTTATTTACAAGTTGCTTATTTGTTTCTAGATACTATGCATCGGCTGTGCTGGACTTTCTGTGGGCTTGCATTCATATACCACGATTGTGGCAAGGAAGAGATAAGAAGCTATCTAAGGTAAAAACGTTGTGTCGTAATCATGTTTGTTGATTGTAGCTTGGAATGGGGGAAGGAATGCAAAAAGCCTTCTCTTCCAAGTTACTATAGTTATAGTTATTAGCCAGTCATCATTCAGATGACTTTTTAATACAAAAGGAATCAAGCATTTCAAACTTGTTTATTCAAAGAGATCAACAGTAAATTACAAAGTCAACAAAATGTCAAAACATAACAGTGTGCAATGAGAATAAGAAGCTATGTTAACTCGCAAGTAAGTAAGGAGAGATTTAAGTTTAGCACTATGCTAAAGAAGCCAGACTTATGAAAAATTTCAGTGTTATTGTACCTGAAATGAAGAGCTGTAGTCCTACACATATGCAAAGTGTGAGCATTTGTTTTATGCACATGTTTGCTGTAAATGTAATTTAATATATTTTTTCTTAAATGCAACTTTTATCAGTTCTTGGTAAATAAGCATAATTTAGCTTAGGGTATTTGAGTTTTGAGCTCAAAACATGTTGGTTTTTTATCTGTGGCAAAATAAGGTATGTTTCACTGACCAGCTTGTTGTATCTTTTATTTGTCTAGAATCACATTCCAGAAGACGTGCTAGGGTTGTCATTACAGCAGGTTGTCGTTCTCGTTGACTACATCATCACCGAGGCAGAATCTCAAATGACGCTGGTGACCGATTTCAGTCAGCTGTCGGGTGGTTTCGAGAAAAGAATGGAGCTGCTGCACAGATGCTGCTGCAGGAAACACCATCTTCTCAAAGCAGTGATTGCTTATTTGACGAAATCCATTGAATGTGGAAGGTGAGTGACTGTCCACCATTGTTCTTAACGTTCTTTGTCTTTGAAATATAACGTTTTGTTGACATCTTTTATTTCAAGAGCTTTGTTTCATTTAATAATAGTAATAGAGGGAGAGGATTGGCCACCGCCCTCATATGCCGCGGCCTTGAAAATGAAGTCGCTAACACTTCATCCTCATTGGCGAACATCCGGCCTAGCTAGAAGGAATCTCATTATTATTATTGTTTTATTACGTTGTTTGCATATATATTTTCTTGAGCAGAGATGGCTTTGGAGTCTGTCGTCATTTGCTGATGGACATCTACCTTTGGGTGCCGCAGCTCGTCATGAGAGTTGAGTCGATGGCAACGCTTATCCGAAACAGTCCGACTGCAAACCAGCACACGAGTCACGTACGTTTCACGTCGGTGGTGTATCTGTTCGTAGATGAACTGGGTTTCTTAAGTACATGACGTCTGCTCTTATTGCTCACAGAAACGTTATAGTTTATAGTTGTGAAACTTATGGAAATGTTTTAAGATTTATTTTGCCAATTTCTGATTAATTTTGTTATTGCAGCTGATTTATGAAATTTTAACAGATCTATGTAAGTAATTTGTAAAATTATGAATCTGACAAACTGGATTTGACAGTGACAGTTTCAACTGCATTCTGTGTTTGCTGTGTTTCCTTAACCATTCCTTTCTGTTTATAGATGATGTGTATATGTATAAAAACCATCGTTTGTGGTGTTAAGCTTTAGTGTCTGGTTGTTTGTTGCAGTTGGACATCATATCGCATCATCTTGTCAACTTCCTTGCCAGTGCTGCTCCTGGTAAAGCAGCTGAAAACAGAATGCTCAATTCCAATATTGCTTGTAGAAAACTGGCCTCTGATCATCCTGTCATCATACTTAGGTGAATTTCTATAAAAAATTAATCAGATTGTGAACCTATAATCATGATATTAAATGTGATGAACTTGAAAACCTGTAATGACTCAAATAAACTGCCTAGATTGCAAGACCTTTTAAAAATATTTATTACTTGGTGTTTTTACTGTATCTGCTTAAAATTGTTTATAAATACAGAGATATATGGTAATAAATTAAATGGCAGTTAAAAATATATTTTATTTAGTTTCTTGTTAGGTTTACTTTCACTTCGTTTTAGGTTTACTTTCACTTGTGTCTCATTGTGTGAGAAATTTGCATGAAAATCGGCATAAATTGACTGTGGAATTGGCATTTTATCCCCTCTTGGGTAGGAAGAATAGTTAGCAAGGATAAGAATAAGTTTTGCGCACATGCATTAATGTGTGTATCTAAGCATTTACTCTAGTCCCTGTTAAATTCTTCTCAAAACAGTATGAGGCAGCATCATTAAATAGATCAATAAACAATGCTACAATACAATACCATGTTTTGTTATCTGATATGATTGTGGCATGTGATGTTTTCAGGCAACTTCCGATGATCAGTGCGCTCTTGCAGGGTCGAGCACAGTACAGTTTTGGCGAAGTGAAATCACGTAACTATCTGCTGCTCTACACACACCTACTTGGCATTTTGGAGCTTCTGCAACCATTTGTCTTTGAGCCAGCGCACCGAATGGCATTTCAAAACTTGATGCAGGCTTACTTTGAACTTATAATGGTAGGAACACTTAACAGTAGTAGTTTCATTTAAGAGTTGTATGCACTGTACATGTACAGTCAATGTAATAAGACACGTACATAATACCGGGTATATATATTTTTTAAACATATGTATCTTTAAAGTTATATCTTTACTGTGCTAAGAACCATTTGTTTAGCTATGAAAAGAGCTATATATTATGTATAATTGTATATGTAAGGATGAGCTTTGACGGTTGTTAAATAAAATTCATTCAGAATTCCAAAATGCATGAGCATTTCTTTCCTGCGGCAATATTTCTTTAAAGCTAAAAATTTATCAATTAATGCTGGTCTGTTTTCTTCATTTGTCAGATGCATGGACTTCGTAACAAGCCTCTTGGTGCTCTTATTCAGAAATTTCTGCAATTCCTTCAGAACTACGTCAACTTTGATCGAACGCAGGCAACAAGTGTTTTGCAGAAATACATTCCTATTCTCAAGTATGAATCGTGGACCAATTCTTCTGCTCAATATGTACTGCTCGATAATTTGAAACCCTAGAATTGAGGTCCAACAATCTAAAATAAACCAGTGTCTTTGCAAACTCTGGATTGTTTTGATGGTATTATTTGCAGCTCAGAGAAATTGAAGGAAATGATTTCTTCTGTGTTCAGTTGATATGTAGTAACTCGTAATTGTTCAGCAGTGTTGTTGTATTAAGTTACTTGAGCCTTTATTTAGAAACCTTTGGTGAACTTCAGAAACAAGCAATGGTTTTAAAAGTTGAGCAAGATTAGATTCATAGCGAAAGAAAGTATGATGTGAACAGTATTTGTGGAAACATGCTGTACGTTTTAGAACTGCACTTGACATGATTTTGCTGTATGAAATGGTATGTAAGTGGGAAGTTGCTTGTGGTTGTTGTTTCAGTGAATTGAGCAACTGTTACCCTGAAATGCCGATCCTTGGATCACTGATTGCTGGACTGACATTGCCAACACAGGAGCACATGGAAGAGACAGCGAAGAAGACGGATGACAATGTGCCATCGTCTGTGCCACCATCATCTGCCGATAGGAATGTCATGGCACTGAGAGCCGGATCTCCATTTGCGTTGAATCATTTGGGATCGCTGCTGCAGAGAACGAGAAAGGACTCGAACAGTTCTGATCTGGTGGATGCTCTGAAGGAACTTGATGATATGTCGAAGAGACACGTCGAGGTGTTGGAGCATTTTGTGGTTAGTGCACTCGTGACTGTAATTTATGAAACTCATTTGATGTGTGTCTTTATTACTAGGAGCAGATTATGCAGAATAATAGGTCGTATTCTGATGGCAAATTTTGCCTTTCTGTTATCATGTGATACAATGGTTGAAAATTATTATTCTACAGGTCATGAGAAACAAGCAAATTGTTCAAAAGATGGACAAAGCTGTAGATAGGACCAGTCTTGTAAGCTGTCCAAGTATGTGGGGTAAAGAATGGGAAAGAGTTAAAAGACAATCATAAATTTGTGAGGCAATCTACTGTGTAATAACATTAACATATCTAGCATTCTATACAATTCAGTGGCACATGATTTTGTCCTGCTCTTACTTTTTTCTCCATGGTCTAGCTAAAGCCTGATAATCTGTTACAGGAATTAATAATAAAAATTTTGACGCAATTAGAAGTTTGTTTAGTTCTATAACTTTTCTCTTGTTGCTGTGGTAACCAGGTGGATCTTCGAAGGCTGATGCTAGACAGCAACGACGTCTGTCGCAATTCGTCTTTTGGTTTCATGATGCGACTTGTTCGACATGACCCAAAGTAAGCTCTGCTCCTCATTGACTTCTTCATATAGATTGTGAAAGTTAAGACCTTGAACAATACACAAAGGTGGTTTAGCACTTCATTTGAAAGCAGAAAATTATTCTGACCTTTCATGTTTGTTAGTTGACAGCAAACTAGTTTCTTTATATGTAGGCCTGGATAGTTTACCGTATAAAGTAAATGAGTAAGATATAGTGAGTCACTCAGGCTGTCCTTGCATATTGGTCAGGTAAATTCTCTGCAAGAGTTTAGGTAGAAATTTCTACTTTTAGTTAACCCTTTAATGCCGAGATGGTAGTAAATGATACCCTACGGCATTAAAGGGTTAATCAAATTGGCACTTCGTGAATGCCTACCTGGCCAGTTATTCACAGGTATATAAAAGAGAGTTTTTCTGTAACCACAACACAACTTTAAGTATCAAAACACTCATTCAGAGCCTGTGATGTCTAACATGTGGAACTGTGGATATGAATACTTTTAGTATTGCAAAGGAGTTCAAGCAAACGATGTTGAAAAGTCTGTTGAGCAAGAATCCCGACGTTGTGAACTCTGCTCTCAAGAATCTTTCAGAATATGTCTTGCTTGCTCAAGGTATTTCTAATTTATTTCTTTTATGTTTTAATATGTCAGTTGTTAGTTTTGTGAGTTTTCTGTTTGACTTTTAATGATTGCATTTTCACTTTATTGCTCTGTTTTAATCCAATTCATTTGATCATCTTTCTAATTCAATTAACTTTCAATTACTTCTGAAGCTGGCATCTAGCATATTTGTTTTCCACTTACAGCACCTCTGAGTAGGTACCTTGAAGGGGTGCTATATAAATTTTGATTGATTGACAATGTTAGATGATCATATAGTTTAGACAGAACAAAATGGCAGATAATATAATGCAATCAAAAAGTGTCGGGCAACTACAGGATAATGCAGTTAGGCTAATATGGACGTCATAATTAGACATTTATTTTGCATTTGTCTTTTTTTTTGTCAAAACCCCTCTACTCTCCCTGCACCCATGTGCAAATCGACAAAATCTGGTGACCCCCAATTTATGCATATGCAATATATGGAAAGCCCATAGCTGCACTGGTTTCCCAGTTGTTTTTTAGTTACCGTAGTACACTCGTCATTAAAATGAAAGTTAAATGGGCAAAAAATTCTGATTAGTTTGTGTTTTCTATTTCAGAACATGGTCCTGAGCTTCTGGAAACTGCATTCCTGGCTGGTATCACAACAAATGCCGATGTTGGATCATGTATCTCAGAGACGCTACAGCTGCTTAATGTTGACATGATGACCTAATACGGCTTTTAAAACTGGTGCTGCTGTAAAAGTCATGTGAACTGAATTTAACTGTTGGTGCTCTGACTGAAAGGGACAGCGTGCTACATGTGAATAGCTGTTACACAGCACACTGCAGTGCATTCTCATCGATGAACAATTAAAAACTGTTAGCCAACCACCTCCAATGTTAGAATTATTACTTGGAGCAGAGCTTTCGATGGCAGCAACAACCTTCATTAGAAAGCAACTGTTTGATGGGGAGGCTGTTTTTTGGGTGTGTTTGTGTTTTGAAGTATTAAATTTTTGTTGTTGCAAAAGCAATGGGAAATAATGAATGTAGAGCTGAGATTTTCAAATTTACTCATCTTGATTTATATGGACAAACGTAATTAACAGATGCCCACAGGTGACTGTTTCATATTTTCACTTCACTGGACATCTTAAAATAGTTTAAATGTTTTCGTTTCTGATAAAGGTCTGACCTGTTTCGATATTTTAAGTCATCGGTTGGCATCTAAAGTGCTAGCTCAAGAAAATCAAACACATGTTCAATTGTTCATTCTTGGTTCAGACAAAAATAGAGCAAGTTAAATAACAGTCTGTTAAATGTAAAATTTCATAAAAAGCTAAACTTCCATCATCAACTTTCAAACTCCAGTCTTTCAAAGCACAGAGCTGATCATAACATAAGTCTTAAACTCAAGTACTTCAAAGCTGAAAACTTGAGACTTCCATACCCAAGTCTCAGATCTCAAGACTATCAACCCTCAAAACTGGAAAATGTTCACTTTTAAGTCTTTCTTGTCTCAATATATCCGAAACAAGTCTTAAAATTACAAAAGTTTAAGATATGACTTTGAAACTCTAGTCTTTCATAACAAAAGTTTTAAACCTTAACACTTTCAAAACTTTCAAGTCTTACAAATTTCACAGCTGAAATCTGTTTAAACTGAAGACATTTAAAAATGGAAATTTCATATCCTAAGTCTTATAAAAAATTCCAGATTTTTCTAAACTCACACCAAACTACTAAAGAAAAAATAATAAGCAACAGTAAATGCTTGCCACTGTAAATAAACTCTTAGCTTAAGGTAGACAAGAAGTGCAGACATTTTCTTAGTCTCAGTCCATCAGAGTGGGTGGCCAGTCCTCCTCACCATCTGATCTTCCCACCAACAGTCATTCAATTAATTTTCTAGCTGTTCAATTATGGAGTGCAATTCAAACAAACATTCAGCATATCTTGCTGTCCTGGCTGGCATTTGAACCTCTGGCTTCCAAAAACAGTCGAACGTACAAGGCATTGGAATACCTTTTGCTCGATTACTGCATAGTGTAGTTACTGCAAAGCCAAGTGCTGATTCCTCCGAGGTCGGTCTAGTCGAGCAGTTTCTTCTGGTAGTACGATCTACAGACAGGACACGAAAATCGCCCGTCACCAACTGCAAATTCCTCGAGAGCGCTCAAGCAAGTCTCGTGAAAGAGATGAGAGCAAGATAAAATGACAACTGATCTTGCGCCAATTGACTTTGAAGAAGAAGACGAGTCAGCGTTGTCTCCAGCAGCACCTTTGCATGCAACGTCTGCCTCTGAGGGATGCGACAATGATGAAGGTGTTTTGGAAGTCTTAGACTTCACTGGTTGGCCTGGAGTTACTACCTTGTGCTTCTGTACAGACATTGGTGGCTTCTTTCTCATTAAGTCTTTGTTACTAGACACATTCTGCTTGGCAGCTTCGTTGGCAAATGATGGCACATCAAGACCGCAAGCAGAAGAAGAAATTGCAAGAGATGATGAATCTTCGTTAGGCTGCATTTCACATAAATTGTTGCTCTCCTGTGATCTGAGAACCATTTTGGTCAGACATATTGGACAGTCGATGGTATCACGGTCCAGTGCCTACAATGGTCAAATATCATGCATCTTTTAAAAAATTCTAACAAAATGCCATTTTCATACAGCAAAAATAATTAAGGCCTACACTCAAAATGCACATAACATTCAAGTTATTGTTAAAATTTTAATTGTGATTTCCTTCTGAATGTATACCCTTCTCAAGAAAACATTATTAACAATAAATTCAGGAAGCAATATGATTTGTTAAATAGGAAACTAAACAAAACATGAAGAAATTGAAATGAAAATCATATGAAATATATATATAAAGGTGTCATTAGAAACACTAGTTACGGTAATATTGGTAAAGCAGTTAAGTCTACCTTCTGCTGGATTTCTTGCCATCTGATATCTGAAACCGGTTTTGCAGTCAACTCAAACTGGCGGAAGACGTTTCGACTCGCCTCGAGACTTCTGTCGATTTCACGCAGAAATCCAGTAACGTCATTCTCCAACGATTTCATCATACGATCAGTGATCATTCGCAGCTGAAAAGTTAGACAATGAACACCGTATGCAGCTGCATACTTCATTGTGATTGTGATGTGTGTTTAAAATTGGTAGATTAAGCATTGTCTGCTGGCCCAGTTTCACTTTAAATAGTATAATTTTGTAGTTACAGCCGTTAAATAAATATTCATCATCACCACCATCATCGTCGTTGTAGCTGCCATCATCAACACCCAAAATTACATTTTTCTACTCATATTTTTTAACTGTTGCTGCTGCATGTAGTTAATGCAATAAATTTGACACCAGTAACAGTACCCCCTACTGCCAGAAAAGGCAACATAAGGTCGATCATAATCATAAGCAACCCTGACGTTTAGAAATTGAAAATGCAGTCACAGCTATTTAACTTAACTGCTTTAGTTTTAACAATGATTTTTTAAATTTATGTTTGTTGAAAACCTTTATCAAACTGAAATGTTAAAAGCGTAAACCTTTTCTTGGTAGAATTTTTTGCGTAGGTTAGGGTCTCTTGGAGGTACCGTTCGTCTAAGCTTTTTGTACCAACATCTGACTACATATCCACGCCACGTAGCCTGAATACTGTAAATATAAAACAAGGTACAATCAGGGATGGATCCATAATAAAAAGAGGCTAACAAATTATTTTCTCTGCAAATCTCATCAATATCAGACAATGAAGGACGAAATTCACAATCAAATGACCATTGATGAAAGCTATCCTTACCAGATAAATTATATTAACTGTTGAATTATCTACTAGGATGGGTCAGCTAAACAAGACTTAGCAATGGTTTTTCTTGCTACTCAACCAAACCCTAAACTGATGAATTTCCTAGAATACCATTCAAGTGCATATGGTAATATGAAGAAACATTAACTGACATTGTTGCACATTTCTCGCGATAGTGACTGTGTCCATCACGAATGATGCGCGTCTGATATTTCTCCTTTCTGCACATTGGACAAGTCTTCCTTCTCGCATGTCTTTCAAATGCCTGAAGACAATTCTACAAGAAAACACATTGGCATGTAGTGACTTAAAGCATTAAGAGAGGAAGAACAATGGTAAATGTAAGACAAAATCCAAGATCCATCTTGGGTCAGTTCAGGGGCGCCGTTAGGCGTACGCACTTACGCAAGTGCGTACAGCGCGGAAAGGCAAAATTTTTTCCCACAAATTGTAAATTTATTATAAGCGATGAAATTCTATTGAAATTTTATAATCTATAGAATATACTTACTTCCTTACTTACTTACTTACACTTTAATAGAGAGCCATCTTGGCATTGAGCGTTTATAGCCGGGCCCGAGAGGTCTATGGATCCTGGGATTCCTGGATGTAAAACCGTTAAAACTTTTTTTTAAATTTAATTTTTCTTTGTATGTGTTTTTATGTGCACTTTTTATAGCCAGGGGCGGATCCAGGGGGGCAATCCGGCCACGGCCCCCATTTAAAACTGCCATGGGACGTGGCCCCCCATTTGGTATGAAATTAGCAATATGCATATGGGTGTAATGGCATATTGCCCCCCCCCCCCATATTCGGAAAATGGTATGGGACGTGGCCCCCCAGTCGGTTTTCAAGTGGAGGAGTAAAAAAAAGGTCATCAACTTTTTTGGCGGATCACAACCAAATAATCTAAATTTATGTGCAACTATGCGAAAAATCCAGGGGTCGCTCTTGGGCCCCCTTGCGCCCCACTGCGGATGCCCATGGCCTTTAGGCCTACACCGGTTAGGCTCTATACTTCATAAATAGGTAAACTGTAGGCTAACTGACTTGCGGATGAATTTTGAAACGCTTTGTTGGTAGTTAGGCCTGTTTAAACTGTGAAAAATTACCTCTATGCGTATACCCAAAATGGAGCAAAAAGCTTATGCTGGTGATACCTGCGTGATGTTCTTCACTGGCTCCCTGTTTCACAGCGCATCTCCTACCGAGTTGCTGCACTTGTCTGGCGTTGCCTTACTGATTGTGCTCCATCATACCTGTCTATTCTTTGTCGACCTGTCTCTGACCTTGCTGCCCGTAGAGCTCTTCGCTCTACGACTACGGGGGAGCTTTTGGTTCCTCGAGCTCGCACTTCTACAAGACAGCGCCGAGCCTTTTCTACTGTGGGTCCCGCTATCTGGAATGGCCTCCCACTAAACTTGCGACTTATGCCTAGACTAAATTCACCTACTTTTTATAAGTCGCTCAAAACCTATTATTTTAGCTGTGGCTGGGCTGGGAGCGCCTCTGAGTAGGTTTCTTGAAGAAGCGCTATATAAATTTTCGAAATGAATGAATGAATGAATGAATACATGTATACGGTATATATATATATATATATATATATATATAAAATATCAAGCGCGGATTTAGAGGGGGCGCCCCAGACCCCGCTGGGGGAGCTTACTGTAAAGACAAAACCTTTCTCTTTTACAATAACATTTTGATTTTTATTGTTATCCTGGTAGCTTGCGACACTGAAAAACGACTTATTCTTAAAAATTTCGCGACTTTGTCGTTCACAAATAACTGGCAAACAAGAGCCTAAAAATGGCTCCATTTAAGGTCGAAACAGCCAAAAATGCGCTGGTCGCTGGGGCTCCGCCCCAGACCCCGCTGGGGGGAATTTACGACGCTCCTCCAGACCCCCTAGTCGGGATGGGCTTCGTGCCTTCGGCGCTCGCAACTTCCCGCCTTCGGTGCCGCCACTGACGACCAATTGGGCCTACAATACAGCGCGTCCTGGCACTTTTTTTTACACTTTAAGCACTGTATATATATATGGGATTGGATTGGTAGTATTTACGCCCCCCCCCCTAACCAGAAATCCCTGAAAATAAGCTCGTATCGATCGCTGTTCACTTCATATTATTTTGTGCAAGTTGTGCGTACAGAAATAAAATCCTGGCGGCGCCGCTGGGTCAGTTGTCCCTCTCTCCTGGTCAAAAGTGGAAAGTCTCTTTGTCTCATTGTTCATCTGCCATTTTGGAGATCATTGCTTTTGTCAGCTTCATCTTCTCAAACCCGTCTAATATTTGTCTCATCTCCAATACACTATATTTCTAGATCTGCTATGAAAGATAAATTTTCAGAATAACCTGTTATCAGTTACATGAGTATTAACGATCATATGAATAATTGAATATAGTATAATTTGAGTAATTTACAGAAGTGTCTTCTAGCAACATCACATAAACTTTAGCGAAATGACTTAGAATCAGAACTAACCTTGTGGAAGACATGTGTACACGACAACAGAACCTGTACGAATAAACAAACAAAAGAACTCAAATTTAATCCACATCTTCTGAACAACTCTGCATGTAACACGTTGCATCTATTAAATCATCAACTGCTACAATTCTTGTTCCATTCAAAATCAACCAGTGTTGTTGAAAGTATCGGGCAAATGTACTTAAGTAAAAGTAAAAGTAAAGTGTATTTTAATTACTTAAGTAAAAGTAAAAGTACTCATCACAAATTTTACTTAAGTAAAAGTAAAAAGTATCCCCTTCCAATAATACTTTTAAAGTAAAAAGTAAAAGTACCGAGCCTTTCTAAAACTCAATTGATTATTAACCTTCAAAAATACTAAATTCTCGAAATGGTTATTATTGAGTCTAGTACGCACGCTTCTGATTAATTTTAGCACAATGCACAGCCGAAGATCATTTCTGCTGCAGAAATGGCGGTGTAGGGGAAGGCGGGGCAAGACGGACCCCTGAGGTAAGATGGATCCCGACAATATAAGGTATCTATGATATCGCCACCTTCCGAATGAACTTTAATTACTGTAATACTGTTGGCGCTTTGGTGATTTGTCCAAAGTAATCGACCGAAACGACATTTTTGCGTGTTTTATGATGAAAAGTTGATTTTCGACCTGTCCGATCTTATTTTCAGGAAACAGTTATTTGCTAAGTATTCAATTGCACGTTGTGACAGGCTTTTGATAAAAATATATTTTGTTAAACACCTTTTTCTGCTGTATTAACGAATTCAATATTGGCAGGATACCCAGTAGATTAAATTTTTTATTGATGAAAAGTTTATACCGTGCCCATGGGGGCAAGTTGGATCCTCACCGACGGGGTAAGACGGACCTTGTGATCCATCTTGCCCCGTTAGTGTGATTTTTTCGTGTGATTCCACTTTTTTCATCTGATTTCAAATGTTAATTAATTATTATGTTATTATTACTGTAACAACTATTGCTGGATACAATAATAAAAACAATTAGCGCGAAATACACGATTGCAGTGGTCTATCTTGTTCCACCATGGGGGCAAGATGGACCCCTAAAATCATATGAAATTGTAAAAATGTACTCCAATGTAACTTCTGACTTATGCTTAGTGTTTTACTTTATAGACGGTCACATTTGTGCATAAAATAGTAATCTACATGTGATCAGAACATGCTATGATGAAAGCCTAATGCGTGGGGCATGATTTATTAGACTGGTCCATCTTGCCCCAGAGTGGGGTAAGATGGACCATTGCGACTAAGTTTTTAAAATTTTAAAATCTTATTATCGAAAAGAGATGCAATTAAATTTGTGCTGCCCTTAGCTAGGGCACTGTATAAGCTACGAGTAACACAAAAACATTTTGCCCGTGAAGCACGTTTATGGTGTCTTAAAACCAAAAATCCGTTACGGGGTCCGTCTTGCCCCGCCTTCCCCTATCTAGCGTGCACCACCATCGAAAATCTATTTTTAGGCATGCAAATTTGAATAAGCTGTCTTAGCTTAGCGAAACGAAATGTTAATCAACGTTTTGAAGTAACGAACATTGTAACGAGTGTCGCATAAATTGTAACGAAGTAAAAGTACTGAAATATGGGTAAAATGTTACTTCGTTGAAAGTAAAAGTATTTTATTTTTTCGATACTTCGTTACATGTGAAAGTACTCAAACTTTTACTTAAGTACAGTAACGCGTTACTTTTACTTCGTTACCCTACAACACTGAAATCAACCATTTCAACAGTAACAAGAAAGGCAAATAGAGTTCTTGGTGATAACCACTCAACATTTTAGATGTACGTAGTAGCTGTTTCTTTATTTGTAAATGAATGTATGCTAGATTACAGACGTATTCCTGCACTTGGTCAGTAGTAAAAACGTACATGAGCTTGAGCTCCAAGTTCCTCTTTACAGATGACACATGGACTGGCGAAGTCATGGCGATCATTGGCCTTCGTTTTGACAACTCTCCATTCGTCTTCCGTCAGAAGTTGTTGCGGTGCATCAACCAAACCCAAACGCTGAGCTACCAGAAGTCAAAATAACAACCAAACCCAAACGCTGAGCTACCAGAAGTCAAAATATCAACCAGACCCAAACGCTGAGCTACCAGAAGTCAAAATAACAACCAGACCCAAACGCTGAGCTACCAGAAGTCAAAATATCAGCCAGACCCAAACGCTGAGCTACCAGAAGTCAAAATATCAGCCAGACCCAAACGCTGAGCTACCAGAAGTCAAAATATCAGCCAGACCCAAACGCTGAGCTACCAGAAGTCAAAATATCAGCCAGACCCAAACGCTGAGCTACCAGAAGTCAAAATATCAGCCAGACCCAAACGCTGAGCTACCAGAAGTCAAAATATCAGCCAGACCCAAACGCTGAGCTACCAGAAGTCAAAATATCAGCCAGACCCAAACGCTGAGCTACCAGAAGTCAAAATATCAGCCAGACCCAAACGCTGAGCTACCAGAAGTCAAAATAACAACCAGACCCAAACGCTGAGCTACCAGAAGTCAAAATAACAACCAGACCCAAACGCTGAGCTACCAGAAGTCAAAATATCAGCCAGACCCAAACGCTGAGCTACCAGAAGTCAAAATATCAGCCAGACCCAAACGCTGAGCTACCAGAAGTCAAAATATCAGCCAGACCCAAACGCTGAGCTACCAGAAGTCAAAATAACAACCAGACCCAAACGCTGAGCTACCAGAAGTCAAAATAACAACCAGACCCAAACGCTGAGCTACCAGAAGTCAAAATATCAGCCAGACCCAAACGCTGAGCTACCAGAAGTCAAAATATCAGCCAGACCCAAACGCTGAGCTACCAGAAGTCAAAATATCAGCCAGACCCAAACGCTGAGCTACCAGAAGTCAAAATAACAACCAGACCCAAACGCTGAGCTACCAGAAGTCAAAATATCAGCCATACCCAAACGCTGAGCTACCAGAAGTCAAAATAACAACCAGACCCAAACGCTGAGCTACCAGAAGTCAAAAATAACAAACACTGTAGAAATTTAATGCCATTCAGAATTATTTTTGGTCACTGCAGAGTTAAATATTTTTCACCAATAAAATGTTAACAAATGTCCCTTCTTCAGCTTTATAGGCAATGAAGTCATTTGGCCAGATCAATTTCATAAGAGCATCCTGAAGCACTCTAAAACTATGTACCAGGACAAGCAAGGCAAATTGGTTAACTGCACCCAATCTAGCCAGGTGCTTAGGCCAGTTGCTTGAAAAGACAAATCTTACCAAGGGTAAGTGGAGGCAGCTTCTTATCAAGTACATATTCTTCTTGAATTGTATCACTTGCAACAGGTGATTCTGAAACCAAAAAGCAGTTAAATTCATTCAATTGACATAAATTCTTCCACTTATGTGGTTTTATAGCAAGCAGAAATGGAACATAGTGTGCTTTCTACAAAGAAAACAAATGATTATAAAAATAATTTTTACAAGATAATCAGCCAATAGAAATATGCATAAAGCGCTTCTTATGAAATTAATGATTAGTTACTAAACAATGTACTGCTTTTCAAAGTGGTGTATAATGTGAACAGAAGATAACCAAGTACTGTTTTCTAGCAACTCCACATATTAGTCTGCCTGTGAGAAATGTATGCCATTAAGGAAATTGAGTGGCAATACATATTTATTCCATAAATAGAACGTAATAAACATCCAAGTCACCTTTTTGCTTTTCAAGTGATGCCTTTGATGACAGCTGCCGTTGTGACGATGAAAGAGATTGACGAAAACAAGGTTTCTTTAGACAAAGGTTTCTGGCTAGATGATCTTGCAAGGCAACAGCAACCATGACAGTTGACTGTCTCTCCTAAACAGACGAACACAGATGATTTTTAAATTACACGTTCAACATACAGGTGCGAGCACCATAACACTCAATTGAGCATCCATGTTGGCTGAGACTGCTGTATTCGCAAAGTGTGGTCCATGACAACAAGATGTGAACATAAGACGTGAATTCCCAATATCCCACAAGTCCGCTCACAGGTAAGTAAGTAACATTCTAGCCAGTATTTTCTATTAATGTAGACTATAGCCTATCATATATGACATGCTTAACTACTTTAAACAACCGTTAACAAGAGTAGGTCTAATGTTCTGCAATGTGCTTAAGACTGGTGAGGGGCTTAGTCATAGTAAACGGGTCCAACTTGTTGGTTGGGTTCGGGCTAAGGGGTCGTGAGGGTCGGTTAGGATCAGGGGTAAAACTGTATTTTAGCGTATTTTATTCCAAATGCGTAAACTCAAAAGAAATAGCGTATTTAATTAAAACTGATGGAGAAGTTCAATACAGGGATGTAGGACATTTTCCCCCCAGACATATTCCCCCCGGACATATTCCCCCCGGACGTTTCCCCCCGCGACCTAGGACATTTCCCCCCGCCCCCCCATAAGGGTCCCTGTGTTAATGAATGACTGCACTAACCTATCACTAACCCTAACCAACCCTCACGATGCCTAACTTATGATATGTACAGGGGGGAAATTGTCCGGGGGGTAAATGTCCTAGTAAAAAACGGGGAGGGAAATTGTTGGGGGGGGGGTAAATGTCCTAGTCAAAAACGGGGGGGGAAACGTCCGGGGGGGGGGGGGTAAATGTCCAGGGGGAATATGTCCGGGGGAATATGTCCGGGGGGGTAAATGTCCTAGTCAAAAACGGGGGGAAAACGTCTGGGGGTAAATGTCCGGGGGGAATATGTCCGGGGGGTAAATGTCCGTACAGACATGAACCGTTACAACGATTTCTATAACATAATACACAAATACACACGTTAAATAATAAAATACGCTAAAATACATGATATCGATTTTGAGAGAATAAAATACGCTAAAATACAGTTTTACCGGATCAGGTTAGGCATCGTGAGGGTCGGTTAAGGTTAGAGATAGGGTTAGTGCGGTCATTCATTAACATATGGACCCGCTTACTATAACTATGCCCTGGTGAGGTAATACAGATCTAAGCGATGTTAACAAGGGTAATGCTATGCGATGTGCTTAAGAATGTTGAAGTAAGAGAGATTAAAGGTTTGTCCAAGGCATTCTCTCCACATAAACTCGTTTAAGTAGCTTGATATCAATGGCTTATATTAGATTAGATAAGCGCCGATCACCACCATTTTTTAGATTAACGAAACTTGGCGTCTCGTTGCTAATGGAAACATTCAAACCCGGTTCATTGCTAATCATACAAAATATATAAAATATGCACAAATATATGAACCTTGTCTTTGATCTTTCTTGATTGGCGCATATTTAAGGGTCCTGACTACAATCAATTTCACGGTTTTTTCTCGCAAACAGTGATAGCGCGTTATATAACAGTTTGAGTTTTGACTAGTTGTTGAGCGATAATCTAGAGCCAGAATCAACGACCTTATATATATTACGGTAAAAATTATATAGCGCCATTTTACTTTCAAAGACTATAATAATTATGAGCCAGTGATGCATATTTTATTCATCATACATCTCAATTCATTGAGGTGTATATATAAAATATAAGTGCTCATAATTATTTAAATATATTTATTTTAAGTGCATCTGATCACAGGATAAATAACACACTATGATCTTATTTTAGTTTATTTTCTACAGTTCTCATTGGTGACATCTGTTGTCAAGTTTTAGGCGCATACACCAGGTCTATTAATATCGATGGCATACACACATAACAGCTGAATACTAACTGAATCATTAACAGCTTGAGGTTCTTTGAACGAGAATGGCAAACATCCGTGGTTTTACGACTTTGGATGTTTGGCTTCATACTGGTGGGGAATATAAAAAAATTTGCACAGCTGCTCCAATAACATCAACTGATTATGGCCTACTCACCCATAAACTATCTTTAGGTACCTTTCGCTCTATGCGGGCCACACACACATACCGTTACATACACATTGCACATACACATTACCTCGTAGACACATAGCCTACACCAGTCCACAGACGGTCAAGGTGTGGGTGGTAGTCTGGGAGATGTGTGGGGGGGGGGGGGTGTATTGGAGTGTTGTGTTTGTGTGAGTATATGTGCAGAGATGCTTTGTGAGCTTTGGTTTTCAAGTACTTTTAGCCTCGATATATTATGAATTAATTAATTAATAGGGTGTATGAATGGTCGATTCAACAGAGCGCAACCGCACCCATGTACTCGATCAGCTGCAGTTCAATAACCATAACTTCCATAAGGTTTAATTCCCGCTCTGATTTCCAGACAGACCGTCTCGTTCAAGTTAGCGTTACGCTGTTACGTTGTTCTCGACTTCTTGGGTTTCCTGCGCAGAACCGGTCCAAATAGCGTCTGTAGCATAATAGGTGTTCAGATGGTAGCTATACTAACCCATACCACCGACGGCATAATCACGAGCATCATCCATTATAATAATAAGTATTTGGTACAGCCGGGCACCTCAACACAGAAAGCTCCGTTTAGTAATATTTTATAAGGTCGTCTGCACTCATTCTCGTGCTTAAAATGACTCTAATATCTTTGCTTAAAATTTGTTTCTCTGCTACTATTTTTGTCGGATCGTCTTACATCTTACCTCACGAGGTGCGAAGTGCTTGGTTTGCGATAGGTGCGTTAAGTTTGTTAGGCGTTGTTGCATATGGTTTTATGAAGAAATGTTTTGTTTTAATGAAAGTATTCACTGCCGTATCTCAGGTTTAACACATTTAATCGAATTTAAGTTATTTAATAGACCTGAACTTTATTTTTTATTAGAACTGATACACTGTCATTGTAATTAGTCAATTAGGTGCTTCCCGCAAAACTCGATTATAAGCAACAACTTCTTTGGCGCATGGAGTTGCCGAAAGTACGAAACGACAGGGAACTTAGTTTAGCCTACTAGATTGTGTAGTTGGTACAGTAATATAACCAGAAAGAAATGCTGAGTAAACTTCTAACCAGTAGCATCGATGTAGTGAGCTAAACAAGGACAAAATAATTATTGAGTTTAGGAAATTTTTTACGGTGCAGCAATTCGATAAAATCTAGAACGAGCGTTTCTAACTTTGGAAAACTGGGTATTCGGTCAGAGGATTTAAGTTGAGTGATGAGAGCATTCTGTTACTTTTAAACGTTTTTTATAGGCTCAATACGGGTATGTAGAAATGATGGCACGCTCAGTAGAGTGTGTAGTAAAACACATTATATTGTTGTGTAACTAATAAATATGCCTGATGATGCAAGAAGTCAATGCCAGATCAGTGATTGAGTCTCTGAGCGACTTCGTCAGTCAATAGGCATGTGAGTGACTTACCGGTAGTCGACCGAGTCATGAAGTCAATCGCTTACTCTCTAAAGTCAGTTGTAAACTCCTGATGAAGCGATTCGGGGAACTAGACGAGGTTTTGGAGACAAGATAAAAAGAAAATTTTGAGGTGTGTATCGCTGGCAGGGACTTTTGCATGTGTTAAAACTACTGCAAATGGTGACATATTGATGACATTGTGTTTAATTTGTGTTTCTTTTAGCTTTTTGTGTCTTACGTGAACTGTGATAATGTCCATTTCGGGCAGCTCAGACGAGTTTGCGTATCGGACTCGCTTAGTGGTGTACAATTTTCTTGGTCTTGTACCTGCTGCACCATCTCAGTCTGATGATGATGCTGAAGGTTCACAGCCAGAACAGCAGCAGCAGCAGCAGCAGCTTCAGGATGCCAGACCTCCATCTCCATGGAACAATGCCCTTGGAACACTGCCGACAGTATCACTGATTGATCGACTGAGTGAATCAGAAGACCAGCAGATGAGAATGAGGATGGTATGTGATGAGGTTGCAGACAGAGTAAAGCGTGTCGAGCCCGTTTCCTCTGACCAGCAGCAGCCGTCAAAGGGAACGAGTGAAGAGCCATCAAAGGACGCGAGACATCGAAACAAACGTTACGAGAAACTGGATTTCGAGAAGGTGCACGAGGCTGTGCTGAACGAGTTGAGGCAGAAGGTTCCTGATCGCAGTCGAAGTCCCAACGATTGGAGCAGCGAAGAGATGGGGGCTGGAACGATCACCATCATTCAGAAGAGGAACAAACTCAAGATTCTTGGAGAATCGATTACGTCTGTTGAGGAGGCGGACATTCGACGTCGTCTGTCGCTCCCAGTCAGCACGACCGCAAGATCAGCGGAGATACCATTTGGCCGATCTTCAGGTCAGCCCCATTCGGCGCAGGCTGGTGCGGGGTTTTCATTTGGTGGAAGGACATCCGCTGCTAGAAGACCCACAACCCTTCTTTCCAGTTCAACTCCATCTGCAGAAATGGCACTCGGGCCTTCAAGGGAGATACTGTCACAGATTGATGAAGAGCATGAGTCGGATGAAACCAACGGCCATCGCTTTGATGAAGACGGTCCGGAAGATGGTGCTTCAGACAGGGATGCGCCTATGTCTGCATCCGCTGCCTCAGTGCCGCTGCACTTCACTCCGAGGCCGTCAGCCGTTCTTACGCCGATTTCCATTGAACGACAGAGCAGCAGCCGATCGGGGTCGAGCAGGAGATGCAGCACGTACATTGACATCACGGAGGTCGATGTCGAAAGCCTTGTCAAGTCGAGAACTCTGCCATCTGTTACGGTGCCACTCAAGAGAGAATTGTCAATCGCCTTTGAAGAACTTGAAAAAAGCCACCAGACAGGTTTATGCCTAACCATTTGTTACTCTTCGTTAATTTTGCTTTACTTTTTACCTATAAATGCAGAATCAGAATTATGCCATGCATCCAACTGATTTATAATCTTTATTATTAGTAATTATTATTATATGCAATTTTTCTTACTACCTGGTAATTAAGTTACTTTGTGATAGCGCCACTGTGGGCTGTTCTGAAAGGCTTGTTGATTAGAGAAGCGCTTTATAAATGGTGTCTCAAACAGTAAAACCAGAATTGAAAACCCAGCGGTTCTTCATAAACTGTTACACTGCCCTATTTTTCGCTTCATTATATATAATCTTTCCTCCTCTAGTTTACATATCTATAAGGATCCTAGAGAGTGCACCTGTCCCAGAGATATTGGTAGACTTGTGTGTAATGCGTTTACTATAAATTATTTTCGTATTCATAGCATAGGTCGATTCGATTTTTAGGTAATGTTTTATTCATTTAATATTTTGAATGAAAAGGCTCGACTAACATTAAAAGATGAGTAATACCTGGGAAAATCCCCCGAACTACTGGAACAAATCTTAAAACTACTGGGATATTTTTCTCAGTAGTTACGCTTTTAAATATGCACTGGGGTGATTGTGATTAAGGCTGCTTGTTACTACTATATAGTTCTATAATATAATAATATATAATAATATAATATAATACTGTTCTCTTTAGCAGATGCTCTTGAAGAGGCGCTATATAAATGTTTGAAATGAATGAATGAATGAATATGTCCTTGTTGCATTGATTGTATTGTGCTGATGCATGTAAAATATGCTTGAGAAAGTGGATTTTGCTGCAGGTGATGACACCATTGGATCAGGTCTGAATGCGTCCGTGGGCGACCTTGCACGGACTCCAGAAAGTGAAGTAGCAGACAGCCTGCGTGCACTCGGTGATCGCATCCAGGAAGAGTACGGTTCTCGTCTGAATTCAATCGTACAAGACATCCTCGGCTCGAATTCAAGTGCAACTCTAAATTACAATACTGTACAGAATCTTACATCGCAGTTGCTGCAGCAGACTCAGCAAGGATGGACGCGGGTGAGTGGAAATTGCAGAGGAAATGAAATGAAATATCTCTGTAGCAACTGCGTCAGAGGTTATTTTTCTTGGACCAGAAGTTTACATATTGCAGCTTTTTGGGGAAAAGTGCATCTTTTCTTCCAACTGTCGTTCAGTTGTCTAAAACTCTCATCATTAACAAACATGCTGTCAGGAAAAATGATGTGTTTAATTGCCTATTGCATAAAACTTGATGTTTCTAGTAACTAAAAAGAATTTTGTAGTCTATGGTTAGGTACATATCAGTACTTGTTCGCTGTATGGTCTGGCTGCTTAAAAATGGTATTTTAACTCCTAGTTGTTGACTAGAATTGTTAGCTACTGTTCACTGATGGCTTGTACAGTGTAGTTAAATAATGTTCAGTCTCAGGGTTGTTATCTGAGTGGATCAGCTATGTGGACAATGTGTAAAAAGAGCCTGTAGAGGATACCACAAGAAAATGGTGTCCAAGCCATACAGTCATGCTATCATTGTTCATCCATCCACGATGGAATTATGTCCATGGCGGCCTTAATACTTCATGTGGATCTATTTTGATCCTATGTCTTATTTGTTGGTAATATGCAAATATTTGTGTAACGAGAAAATATCTTGTAGGTGGCACTGGTGATGCTTCTTGGTCAGCATTTGGTTTATGAGCTCCTGCGACAAGGATATACTGGCATCGGTCATATGGCAGAATTCACGGCAAAGCTGGTAGAGGACCATACAGCTGACTTTATCATCAACAACGGCGGCTGGGTAAGTGCTGCCTCACATCTCAGGTTTAGAAAGCTTTACAGCATACTTTTGATGTTTATCTGTATTTTGAGTCATTCATATCTTTTCAATGCTTTTAAAGGTGGCTTTAAAAGGTATCGGTAAAATATTGCAATACCTGACATGAATGGCAAATGTTTTGTGAAAAGTTAGAGTGATTTCTGGATAAAAATTTCTAAGGTAAATAAATCATTGCTGCTTTTAAATGAGGTACTGAGCAGATGCAATAATTTCGCATAGATAGCATGACAGTTTATTGCAGTAAAGAAGTAGCATTGCATTTATTAGATATATTCCTCTATTAACTTTCATCCTCGCCGGATTTGCCTCTGAGTTGCAATACGTTCAACTTCAAGCAGGTCAGCAACAATTCTAGTACTAGAAAACCTTCACAAGTTTGATCACTTAACAATAAAATGCTTTTGCGGTTGTTTGAACAACAGAGTTTCATAAATGTACACTGCAAGTATAGGTACTTTTTCGTGCCTGACCATACTTCTACTTAGTTGAGTATTTTGGTGAATGCATAACATAACTAGTGCTCATTTTAGTGTTGCATATGACATTAGACCATGTTTATTCATTCATTCAAGAGTTTATTTAGTGCCTCTTCAACTACCTCAAAAGTGTCTGTCTGTAGAGGTTTCTTGTGGTTGTTTGTTGCTAGAACGTCAGCCACAAAAGATGACTTTACCCCAGGATGATAGTTTAACTTACAGTCGAAATTAACATTTCTGTTTGACCAATAGAATTCCATTAGCGATATCGGAGTTACGGAAACCGAAGCATCACTCAGTTCATCGGACATTGACTACAGGCTGATCCCAGAGTTTAACTGCAGTTCAGGCGATGGCATGGAGTCGTATTTGGGAAGAGCAAGCACTGCTCTGTCGGAAGCAACACCGTTCAGCAATTCAGTTGCATCGGAGAGTTTTCAAGAAACCTTCTATTCAGATGATCAAGTGCAAGTTGATTCCATCCATGAGGATGTGATCAAGTCATCCTCTGTGGAGCCTAGCATGGATGTCTATTCACCTTCTGCTGATCTGCAAGACAGAGCACCATTGCAGGGAATTACTGTATCAACTCCCCCTGATGCAGATCAGCCTCCTGATCAAAGCATTGACGGAGACATAGTTCTGCTGCGACAGAACAGCCAGCAGTACATGGACGAGACGGAATCTGCAAGACGCACTGTTGTACTGACGCAGTCCGGTGCGTTTGTTGGTCTTGCTTTGTTAACACTTCTCGCCTCGTGGCTCATCTACCAACGATTTAGACGGGTGGCATAGAGTAGAACTGCTTTCAAGTGCAGATTTGTTTCCCTCATGCCATGTGGTTTTTCCTTTTGCTGTGTTATTTTCAGTTGTTCACTAACCAAGTTCCAGTTTTCTTAAAGCTTGACAACTTTATAGTTCTTGATTTCATATTGACTTGGATTTTTGAGGTTTCTATTTCTAATGCACTTTGGTTAGCAATCACTTGAAATTTTCAGTATTTAAAAGTCTTTTAGAACTTGTCTGTCAATTTTGTTCAAATGCTTTGTTCAAAATGTCACTGTTGTCAGTTCCTGCAAAGTGTTTTTCCGGCCTTTGTTGCATCATGTGTTTCATGGCCACTTATCATGTCCCATTGTAATATGCATATCCTGTAAGTAAACTTTCTTCCAGAGTTATTAAACTTTCTTCCAGATGTATTCACTGGCCTTTATCATGTTGTGCCTTACTACTGTAACTGACAGTGGGTTTAAAATTTCCATTTGCCTTCCAATGTAGAGAGTTGTTTAGAAATGTTGAATCACAAAAATGTTTCTAGTCTAATAGTTGTTTTCTACACTTTTAGGTCAATCAATATCCCATAATTATAGGATGAGGTTAATGTACTCGTGCTACTACTCTGTCTTGGTGTCTTTTTTGGGCTTTAGTTTTATTCATAGATTGTGCCATAAATGTATGCTGTTAACTGATGATGCGTGGGAAACTATTATTTGCCTTTTTACGTGTTTTCATACAACAATCAAAACTATTTTGCTATTTTAAACCCATATCTCAATTCTCACGGCAGACATCTTGCTCACGTTAGTATGCATACATCTGTACTTCCATTTTGGTGATATCATATTCGTCTGTTATTTTGTTTCATAGAACTTGTTTGTAATTTGAACACATATTTTTAAATTTTGGATTGCGGTTTGAAGAAAGCGGTTAAGCCAGTTTTCATCTGTTTCAGACATAATTGCAGTTCTTACTTTGTGTTGTATCTTTATATGTGCATATTGATTTAATTTGATAATCTCGAGCTATGATCATGATACTTTTGTGTGCAGACACCACTACTGCATCGAGTGACAATGTGCTAATCGTTTTTTTTGCAATAGTAATGCTATTTCAGGGGATTACCATTGTATTATTTAAAATCAAAGCAGGTGGTGCCATTCAGCTTCTCTTATCACTGACCTTTTACATTTTTATTTGATGAAACATGCTCTGTTTTATAATTTTTTATTCAATTATGTGTGTTTGTACAAATTCAAGTATTTGTGAGTAACTTATTTGTATATAAGATAAATTCCTTAAATGTTAAACTAATTTCAGATGTCAAACTATTTGACAAAATATTTCAATTTGGGGTTTTGCAAATTAAATATAATCGGTTATGAACCTGTTGTGTGGGAAGTTTTTATTTAATAAAAAATACTAAAACGGATTACTAAGAAAATCAAAACATGTATATTTTAAGAGGTGTTCTAAAATTAAAATTTTAAAGCTGAGGCTGCAAGACATTCACTAGGTAATGTAGACAATTTGTGCAAGGATTCTTCTCAAAGAAACTTGTACTGATGTGTGATTAAAATTGTACTGATGACACAGATTCTGATTCATAAAGTTTTCTGATTCATAAAGTTGTTATTTAAATGCTTGTAAGTGTTGCGATTGAATGCTTGTAAGTGTGGCTCATTTGCTGATGTGCTAGTTGATATTCATTTTGGTTGAGTTGCTGAATGATTGCAAGTCAATTCATTGATGCATCAGCAAGACTAGTGGCAGTGTTGAAGCCTTTAGAGTTTGATGCGTGAATTATGCATTGAGTCTCATTTCGCTTGAATTTCAATGCGCGAGATGCATGTGATTTGTGTTTTCTGTGAAATCATATCTTAGTTGAGCCAAGCAAGAACTAATGTGCACTTTTCATAGCTTTGTTCTGCATCCCCTTTGCCATTTAGAAAAGAGCACCATAGGATTACAGTAATATTGATTCATGCATTATCAGCAACAGTACTTGTATCAATTTTCTTTTATCTCTAATTTCTGATAAGTATTTAAACGGGCCAATGGAATGCTTGACAGCAAACAACGAATTTGAGTTCATGGAGAAAATGCGATTGTTCGTGACTTTTTACAATATGGTCGGTTTGCCGCAGGTGCAGCGTGGAAGGTTCAATCCCAAAAGAGTTTGTCTTCCCATTTTTCTCAGGGAAAAAAGAAACGGGTGCCAATTTCTTGTAAGTAATGGTCCTTTGAAAAGTTGCCCAAGTTCTTTATTGCAGTGGGTGAGGTGTATGAATTGTGACAATCTGCTGTACACACTATAATCCCGGTCTAATTCTTAGAGCTCTGCTGATATTAACTGCATTTGCATGGTGCACCTTAGAGTAGTTTTCATGCTTGCATTCTAGATCGTTTATGCAGCAATTAAAAAAATGATCGTTTGATACGTGTACTTCATCAGTTAAAAATGTTCTGTTAAGCCGAACGATCCATCTTTCTAATTGGTTTGATTTTATGGATCTAGTTGAAAAGTTTTATTTAATATTGTGTTGCTTACATGTACACGCCGGTATTTCACCGAGCTTGCTTTGATGCTTTGGGAAGTTCTGTTAGTAGCCAAATGTTTGAGAAGTATTTGTTAATGTGTCTCCCGGAGGGAATTTCAGGGAGGCAGTCCAAGTGGATTACGTTGTTTAAAATGTTTTTGTGCTTTTATATGAATTGGTTGGTATTTTTACTGTTATACTGTCAATTTCAATTTTATTAGCCAGGTCGGCTTTTAGCCATCTGGCAAGGTAAGTTTTTTGTTGATTGTTTGTGTTGCTGTTGTGTAAAGTTGCACGGCCATTCTGTGTTTGGACGTATTCTGTAAATTATCATCCACTGTGTACTGCCAGCCCATCTTCCATGCAACATTTCCCTGCTTTATAATTGGTTTGGTATAGGTCAAAGCTAACATGGCTGACGTACTTTCTTCATCTCTGTGTGCTCATCAGTTTTGTGGTCGGAAGTTGTTTTCCTAAAATGCTTCCCCCATTGAAATATTACTCAGGTAGGTTTTTGTTTAGAGAAAGGGATGCGTTTAAATTTACTCAGTTAATTTACTCTTGTGCATTACAGGGTTCATACGATTCTGAAATTGTTATTACGAGTATCTTAATGTTCATGTGATGCAGCCATTAATGTTCTTCCGTGCTTCTTGATACGTTGGGTGTGATTGGAAACAATTCATTTACCTTTGCCATGCATACAAAGGCCTTGATGTATTAATAACTCATTCTCATACAAAATGGCTTGTTCCTCCTACTGATTGCTCATTGCTTATGCAGCTGATAAATTGCATTCTATAATTGTATAATTTCTGTTTTAAACCGATAGTTGTCCGAGTTTGTACACTAATCCTTCTCTCTGATAACATAAATTTTATCCTTTAACCGTTTCCAGCCGGAATTGTTTTGATACCTATCCTGGTAATCGGGTCACGGGTGACCGGGTCCGGCGGGAAAGTCTTAAACTATTGCTACATCTATTGTGAAAGTTTGCTTTAATGTCACAGGCCTAGTCATAACTTGAATTAAAAAGTAAGAAAGGAAGTATATTCTTTATTATCACCAACTGTTTATACCACACTCTGATTTACATGACATTTAAGTGAGATCAAGCATTCTTGTCAAAAATGTTTATCTCATTAGGTTGTCTGCCCTAGATGGTCATGTAGTAAGGCTGTGGCCTCCACATTGGGAGGAGTGGGTTCAACACGTAGTAAGGCTGTGGCCTCCACATTGGGAGGAGTGGGTTCAACACGTAGTAAGGCTGTGGCCTCCACATTGGGAGGAGTGGGTTCAACACGTGGCCCTGATCAACCAGAACAGTTGCACAGAGACTCCCATCCAGTCCCCGGTTCCATGTAATTGTTCGAAGGTAGTTATCCTCCGGAAGGCAGGACGGTCTCTTGTGGACTGCAGTGCACTCTGCCGCATTGGTGGTGAAACAGAGAGCCTGTGGCATTCATGGGAAAGACCATTTTCCAGAATTTCTAGCGAAGACAATGCCCATGTCCAAATGAGTCTGTTCCAGTTAGATGCCCCACTACTAAAAAAAGCATGAAACTGCATTGTCAAGTTCGCATGGACGTAACTAGCGTTGGACCCTCAAACGAAGCTGAAGCCCCCCAAAGAACCCCCCCCCCCCCAATAAATCAAGCCATTTTATGCTTACGGCTAAATATGCTACCACGCTCGTCAGGCTCAAGGCTTAAGCCCCCCAAACGAAAAATCCTAGTTACGTCCCTGCAAATTCGCAAGGAGCAGAGGAAAACATTTCTCTAGCCAGGAAATCCTAAAATTGCAGCAATCAAATTTGAACAAGTCTATTTAAATAACTTCTGTTTAAAAATACGGTCTCCTTATATATAGCCTACTGGCAATGGTAAGGACACAGTGAGCCCATCTTTTATGGTACCCGGTACAACAAGCTAAATGAAACTGTACTCTCAATTTATATTAAAGTCATGATCTTGCAAGATTACTTGTATAATGCATGCTTCTGACCACAGGACTGTGTCCTGTCACGTATGTCTATTCCAAACCATGCAAGCTGTGAAAGGCAGATAGAATATTAGACATTTTAGTCACATCTTGAATTTATTATAATGATTACACATTTGTTTCTTGAATAACAAAGCTGAACTCAAATTCCAGTGAAGTTGTCAGTGTTCAAAAGAATTCATATACTGTGACTGAATAAAAACAAAGTAAGGACCAATGTGTAACAAGAATAGCATAATCATGTTCTAAAATATGCAACCACATAACACAGCCAATTCTAACAACCAGAAAAACAAAAACTCAACAGAAAAGTTAAAACTCAAGAAGGGCATCAAACTAGAAAAGAACTTTTACAACTAACTTGCCACAAAATTCAATTAATTAAGTTGCAACAAATGGCAAATAATATTCAAATGACCAATGGCTGTAGAAGCTTGATGCACAATTGCACATGTATGTGACAGACATGATCTTGTCCTGTGAGCAAGGACTGCTTTGGAAAAAAACTGAGCTTTTGCCTTAACTGGTCCTGCACTTTGAAATCAGCATTCTTCATTATTACCTGGTACCGCAAGCACATCTTTTCACTGAACATTTCAAAACTACTTTCTTTTCTCTGGGTCTTTCGCACTGGGAGCGGCTCTGATTGGTGTGCACTATGAGAGGCGCTTCATAAATTTATAGATACAATACATGATTATATATATATATATAATCTGATTGGAGAAACATGACAGCAACTTTATAAGAAAAATTACACACTTAAATACAACACATTGCATTACTATCTTGGCTTTATCTGCTCGCATAAATTAAATACTGGGCTTCATTTTGATTCATTGAAACTGTCGTATAGAACAGCATCAAATGATGACAGTTAAGATGAGATACGTATATTCTTTAATTCACCCAATCACTAACCACATTTTGGATTACAGATTTGTACAATGAAATGAAATATAGTTAATATATACATGACGGAGTAATGGAGTCCAGTTAATTTACATGTTTTCAAACGAATTTATATTGATGGAAGTCCGTGAAGTAGATATCCTTCGATCAAACAGGCGAGCAGCATCATATCGTGACCACAGCCTCAACTTAGACAAGTTGAGGCTCTGGTGTTATGACATTAATTCCTCTTTGCAACAATTCTAGCTACGCTTGTAGTGAAAGTTCAGAATATACTAAAAAAATCTGGAGTGCCATGTCCGGAAGTTAGCCTGCACAGCCAGTGCCAAGAGCAATCGATAGCCTTTTACTCAAAAACTTTCTGCATACAGTAGACTAGACAGGCAAACAAAAAAATGCTGACACACACACGAATCATAATGTATACAAACCATTCAAATTCAAAAGCAGTGGTGCACATCGATACATATTTACACGATGAAAAATGAAAAGTCTATGCACAAATAATACGGGTAGAATGCCCAATCGTTTGAGATTTTTAAATTCAAGACGACAATTTTCTAATATATACATAAAAATATGATTAATTATCACTTGAAGACAAATGCAACAGCTGTCAAATAAATAATGCTATTGACTACGAAACAAAGGATAAAAAGAAGATGTGAGAAAAAAAGAGTAAGCAACTTTTTATCACCAGCAACAGAGGCAGTCATTAATTACCGAGCACACTGTGCATCGTATTCAAGTGAAAATTTGCTACAATTCAACAGTCTGCATAATCATGTAACGCAAAACTTATGTACCACAGCTCCTCGTTAACTTATAAGCCCCACCGCAACCAGCAAAGCTAACACGTGCAACCATATTTTTTACTATGGTTATAATGCTCAAACAAGAAACAGCCAAAATACTTTACTCTAGCCTTCTGAAACAACACTGAAACCTGGAGCCCCTCTTTCTGCCCTGTCTTCAACTTTCCAGAATGACCACGCTCAAATACGATAGCCTCCAATGGTCAGAAAACGCAAATTAAAACAATCGGTAACGCAACTCATATACAGGAACACTTATTTTCAAGTCAAAAACAATTTCCTTATACGGCTTTCACTGACTATATATTGAATTATATCAATATCTTGAATAAAATGGACTCATAAAAAGAAAAACGTCACAGTTACATGTAATCAGCAAAACTGAATAAACTGGAACGCTGAACACCAAGAGAGATTTACAGACTTTGCTTGTTGTTGAAAGATCTATAAAATAACAAGAACTTTAGCCGCACAGTAACTGAATAACAGTGACTAATATACCGGTATCTATGGCAATGCAGCAGCAGCAGGCAAATGTGCTAATAATTTTTCGAATCATAGAGTCATTTCGAATGGAATCGAATTAAACTTGCTGTCCGATTCATTTACTAATTAAATATTGAAGCTTTATATGTCTCTAGGTTAAGTCTGATATGTAACTTGCCTGTTCCTGTGTATATACTCATCAAACTGAGTAGAAACAACACATGCGAACCACAGACAGATAATTAAATTCTTTGTTCTCAAAATACAGACAAATGTTTCTATTACGTCTGAAAAAATTGAAGACACCGATAATAACCAGTTAAACAAACTGCATTAATGCCAAAAATATCCGTGCCATTGCTAATGCACTTAAATCATATCATAAATTGCTGGGTTTTTTAAAGCCATAAACAATTTGCTTCACAAAAACTAATTAATTGGCGTAGTCCAACTATAACATAACTAAACATAGCGATCCATCAAGATACTGTGGAAATGTCATTTTAAGTCAGAAATCTTGTAACATCTGTGTTCATATATATTGAACGATTGCTCATCGATTCCTATACACCAGGCAATAACCATATGACTTATCTGCATCACTTGTGATTGACAGATACCAGTTTCAGAGGCAAACTGCATTTTGTGCTGTGGAATGTTGGTAGTCTTCTTGCATTGACCAATTGGAGCACGCTTGGAAAAGACACCCAATCTGGTGTAGTTGGATCAAATGAGCCCTAAGCAGTCTTGAGCTGTAGGTCGTCAACGTAGGATTGACATAACTAGTGCAAGCAGATAAGAACTACTGAATTGTTGAATATTATCTATATCAACTCAGCAATTTGTTCTGTGTCTTTAAAGCTACACACTGCCAAGCATGTAATTAACAAATAAAGAAAAGATTAAGCCAAGGTCCACTTATGGTACCATTTTTAACACATCATTTAGCTCTACAAATGAGCTTTTGTTACGGTACTCAATAATCATAAACAGTTTTATTTCCCAACATTATTTAAACCCAATACAAAGTGAAACAAGCAAAAACCCTATTTGTGCAAACCCACCCCAACCAATAAACCTAGTGTTCTCAAAAAATACAAGTCCCAGGTTTGATGCCTCTTCTACTATCAGGTAACATAATTAGATTTCAATTGTACCAACACTTAAGTCTATCTTTGCAATTTCATTCACTGATAACGTATCGTTAAAATGTGGAACTGCATAGGTGCTAAGAGTACAATGGAGTCTTTTTTTGACCCTGTCTGACAAAAACTATACAATCGTTAGTGTACAAGAACAACTCATTAAGTTGTGTTACATACACTGCACTGGTAATTGGTTGCATACAAAAAAAGGACTATGCAACAATAAGGAAAGACTTGAACACAGAGGGGCATTCAGTTTTCCAATTTGCACACTTGCAATAACGAACCAAATGACTTCAATAAGACAGGTGGTTGTTCCACCTTAATAAAACCCTGTGTAGCAATACTTGCTTTTCCACGCTCTGAACACATCTCTCTCAACAGTAAAGCATCATCTGTTCCATGTTTAGGCTCGTGAAAAATAAGAAGAGCGTGAGATGCTCAGAAACCTGCGCCACTTTCATGGCGCTGAATCCGTGACTTGAGATTCTCGAGAATGTTGCAGAGTTTGAGCGTGGGACCGAGCTTCAGTCCCATGTACTTCATGATCATCTCACTTGTCAGCAACAACAATGCCCTGCCATCGATCTCCTGAAATCACGACAAACCATCATTTTAGTCCTTACACAAAACTACAATAGATGCTACGCACTCACGAGCGCCTCTGAGCAGTTGTTTTTTTGAAGGGATGCTACATAAATTTCCGAATGAATTAATGAATAGTGGCCAGCTAGTCATGACATCAAACATCAATATGATTGATGTAGGATGCCTCTGCACTCTTGTCAACTTTTGTACAAAAGTGCACCCATAAAGTGATCAGAAATAAAGGCATTGCTTGCAAGTGGTAACTATGACCCTGAGCAGGACTGTCTGCTTCAGGACAGGATCAGATACAAACAACACCAAACATTCTCTTCCTATCAAAAGTTATTGACAAGGGAGCAGGAATGTAATTGTTCAGCAGATGGTAATTCTTTAAAGCACAATCTCATGCTTAGATTACAATTTATAGTTTCAGAAAGCGACATTACAAGCAAACAGCTCTGCTCAGACTGATCCTAAACTCATGAATGCAAAATCATCTGTTCTACTATAAATGTCACATTACTCAATCTACTGGTATATAAAGGCAGGGATCATTTTCTGTATACAACAGTATGACTCAAAATCGCATTATCTAAGACTGCCACATGGGCGGAGACTTGGGGGACGAACGAGTGGCCGAAGGAAATATGCGAGATTTTGGACGAACAAAAATTACTCACTTTTTCAAGAAAATTTTCTACTTTCAACGCCAAAAAAGTTGATGACCTCTTTTTTAGTCCTAACACTCAACGATGGAGAGGGGGGAGAACAAATGCATGGGCCGTTCCCCCCAACACCTCTATTGGGGGACCGCCCCTCTTGTCCGCCCTAGGTCTCCGCCCATGGACTGCCAACCGGTCAAATGTCTTCCAAACAGCAGATTATAATGCCAGAGAATAATAACGAAAACCAGGTTCAGCGGATGACTTACATGTTTCCTGAAGTGTCCTGCGTAGGGAACCAGTGTAGGATCCGCTTCACTGATGCGACGCACGACATCATCGACCGACCAATGAACAGGATTATCCGATGACGCAACACATTTCACTTCAGTCGTTGAACTTGCTGTAAAAGTAACGTACGGTCATCTTACTACACGATTAAATTGTTACGTATAACCAGCACTCGGAAATAATTTGCACATGTATGCACAAATACGGAACAGCGTGGAACATGAATATAAAAGTGTAGTACAGCCCTGCACATATTCCCCACATGCTACCATAGAGCATATATAGGAGAAATCCACAAGCGTTAACCCACAAAAACAACGATTTGAATTGTGTTTATTTTCACTGCAGACTTTTCATAAAAGCTAACAGAAATGTGGATATTTCAAACAGTGCTCTTGGCAACAGCAAATATTTGTATGGTACGTGAGTGATGCTTTGTTTGAGTCCTAATTTAAGGACTACTAAACTAGTTTTTATGTCACTGAATTGTAAATATCAACTCATTTTTCAATGGTTTCCCAAAATTAATTTCTTGTTACACACTGAAACTAAGACAGCACTCATAGGACAAGTTCCAAACTTCAATAGCATTGATGGGCATTAGAAATTTTATAGCAGCATTTTTAAAGCATATTTTTCATAAGTCTATAAAGGTTCTTTATGACAAGTTTATGTCAACCAATACCATAGACCAGGACAAACGTCAAGAAAACAAAACAATACAGCATGTATACTGCAAACTGTAAAGATTCACAGTCATCGAAAAATGGCATGACTTGAACATTCACATACAAATTAAAGATCATTAAAGTCAATCTTAACCCTTTCGCTACCGGAGGTAAAAAATTCCTGTGACCGGAGAAATATGTGAAAATTCGACTTTTATCTTTTTCGACGGCAGTGATTATAATGAGCTGTTCGTATGCTGCTTTTTCAATGATGATCATAAAGGTTATGTAAAAACAGAAGTTATTCGTATTTTTCATTTATATAGCGCCTCTTCAAAGACAACTATTCAACTCAAAATAATAGAACCATTCGCTGTTATGGCAATAGGCCTAGTTCAAGTTTGCATTACGTGTCCACAATGCAGATGGCTAAACTCGTTTAGACAGCAACAGTCCTAAACGTATTTTCTATTTGTATGGCGCCTACTCAATGAGAACTTCTCATCAAACTAATGAAACTTCATTCGCCGACAACTCAACTCTTCAGAATCGTCACAGGCCTACTCGTCAATATCATCGCCGCTGTCATCTAAATCGTCTAATTCGTCATCGTTCTGCAATCTGTCTACACATAGGCGTACGGGAGATTTCAGCAGTGGGGGTGGGGGGGGCGCAAAGATTGAGCTTCTGCCTGAAAAATTATATCCGGCAAAAAAATTGACGACCTTTTTTAGTCGTCCGGGGCTGTGGTTTTCCCGAAAAAGCAGATTTGCCCGAAAGTTGGGGGGCATTTGCCCCTCTGGACCCCCCCGCCTCGTACGCATAATTGTGTGTCTATAATTTCTTTCAAGCTAAAAAAAACTTCTTATTATTCGTCAACGCTTCACAGTACGATTGCACTTTATACACTGAGTGACCTGAGTCAAAGCAGACAGCGTATAAACCACGTTCGTCTGGTCTATTTTTTTTCCCAAATCAGGGGGGAACCCCGATTCATAGCCAAAGTATGGGAATTATATATCGTAGACAACATTAGGCATAATGTGTGATACAAAAAGCAACGTTATACCGTATACCGAGGTCAATAAACAGACAGCACAGCACCGCCGGATATATCCGGCGTTGAGGGAATATGATTTATTTCCTCCGCCGGATATATCCGGCGTCATAGGTATCGAAAGGGTTAATAAAACTGCTGTCAACAAAAAACAGATCTAAAAACCAGGCACTATAATCAAAAAAGGTGCTGTGATAAATTTGTGTTTGAAATTAAAGATCATCGACCATGCTATTGTGTGAGTTTCTGTAGAGATACACACCAAAGTTACATCGTAGTACGAGAAAACACAAAGTTACATCGTAGTACGAGAACACACAAAGTTACATTGTAGTACGAGAAAACACGAAAGAGGTCGTGCAATTCTGACCTTCTGACTTTGATGCTGGAAAGCGTTTGAGCTCTGGAGCGACTGGCATTAATGTGGCGCCTGGAACAGACAATCTCGGCTGGTCCTCCTTGGCACGTAAGAAACTGCTCGCTTCTTTTGCACTCTGTAGTGGCAGAGGACGTGAGACAGGCTCCAGCAACTTCTTGCTAAGTTTCCAGCTGTCCTGTACAGGCGCTGGCTGCACTGGTAAAGTGGAAGACTGTGGAAGAGATGCTGCTGATGACGAAGTGGACGAGGAAGCTGCAGAAGGCAACGGTGGAACTGCAAGAAGGGTGGCTGTAACGCATACAACCCATCAATTCAAAACATAAATCATAAAATTCATCCACGAAGAAATAGAAGACAGCATAAACAAAGAATGACACAGCAGTAGTCAGCAACTGCCTACAGTACAAGCAAACGTTCACACAGAATATATATATATATATATGAACTTTGATAATAAATATGCGATTCACAACAAAGACCACCAAACACTTCACCAAAGGCCACATTATATGCATCAACAGGACTTCAGTAAATCACAGTTTGCAAAATGACTGAGCTCTAACCAGAAATCCATGACAAACAGCATGCATGAAGCTGGCTGTATACTGTAACCACAAGAGTCTAATTAAACCGACTTGAAAAACTAAAACAGTTCGTCATTAAAGAATTAAGAGATGAATTAGCAAGTTAGAGACTAAAATCTGAAAGGCAACACAAAAGGTGATATGATGAAAGGTGTTCGTTAATGTTGGGTTTTTTAGTGTGGAAAAGTCAACGTCAATGTTTACATGATTGTAGCTGTAAGTGAACATTTATATAGTGCCCCACACAGAAAAAAAAACAATCTGCAGCACTCACACGATGCAAAATGCCATGAAAACTGGAGTGCAACCAGTTAGCAAAATGCAAAATGTCACTGATAACTGGAGCGCAACCAGTTAGCAAAATATCACTGAAAACTGGAGCGCAACCAGTTAGCATAATGCAAAATGTCACTGAAAAGTGGAGCGCAAAATGACGCACAGAACACTATTTATTTAAGAGCGAGATATATTGCACATCATGATTGATCACCTGAACGAATGGATGTTGTCGTCGTCGCATGTCCACACTGTGAACACGACGCTCCGTTCTGCTGATGACTAGAAAGCAGGTTTGGACACGATCCGATTTCTTTCAACAGAGACTCCAAAAACTGGAAACAAGAGGCCGCCTTGCGAATCACTGGCAGCTGTTTCTTATCGCCACCTTCAATTGATGTTGCTGAAAATGCCAGAAAAGAAGCACACAGTATCGCAATCTGTCTCATAAGTAGAGCAGCATTTTTAATAAAAATGTTCATCCTGTAATAAAACACCATCAAAACCATAACACCATCAAAAATAAAACTAAACATATATTACAGAAATAATACAAGATACTTGCTTAACCCTTTAACAACCATATACATATGTTTTCAGTGCATTTTAGTACACGCTGGTCGTTAAAGGCTTAAAAAGATACGATGGATGTTGCATCAATGCTGTGCATAACAAAAAAACCCATCTAAACCACCTGACAAGCTCAAATTTTATTAAAGTTCACAGATAACGGAGCTTACCACTTATAAAAACTCGTCCATGTCCTTCTGGAAGAAGACTAAAGACGGAGTTCACACCGGCTGAGCAGTTGACAAGACCTTGGACCGCCTGACGAAGGACGCGACATATCGAAGATGGTCCAAACTTCTGCGGCAATTGAGCGACGCGATGAGAGACGAGTGCATGGCCACAGTGACAGCCGTGATTCACGTATACACAGACTGTAGAATCAGAACCAGAACACACACACACACACACATTATGCCGACTATGGTCAGTGCCTTCCTTATCATGACCTGCCTTTTGTGCTTCCACATACATGTATCACATCGGCCTACATGCTTGATACAGAACAATCATGGCAATGCAGTTTAGGTTATCGGAACATATTTTATGTTCGCCTCCGTTGTTAATAGACGTGTTTGATTACCTCACTCTTCAGTCTTCACATATATAAAATATAAGAGTGGAATGTGAACTTTGCTAAAATCAGATCATAATACAGATTACTTACTAAGAGAAAACTGGACGATTTTTCTGCTAAATTTAAGACAACAGGTTAGATTTTAAAAAGTTGCTGAATCCCATAATAACAAGAAAACCAATAAAAAGAGCATCAGCGTAGAGAATATATTCTCGCACTGCAGCTAGAAATATTGTTGTGGGGGGTGGAGTTCTGACAATGAGTTTGTAGCAATGTTATAAAAGCATCATTTACATTACATTATCATTGGGAAAGCCAAAGAAATTACAAAAATGAGCAAAGTGCACATGACAATCAATTCATTCAACGTAATTACTTTTTTCGGTTGACTTCTGAGGAGAAAGGATCTTTGATGTCTGGTCTCCTAAAACATTAATTCATCATCATCATCATCATCATCATCATCATCATCATCATCATCATCATCATCATCATCATCATCATCATGATGGTTGACTTATTAGCAGAGCAGAAAGATTAGTTACAATGGCACAAACCCTTTGTATTACCGTATTTTAGCGAATATATCACGCACCCCGGTATAACACGCACGCGAATATAACACGCTAGTTTTTGCGATTTCAGTAAAAAATGAATTATATACCACGCACCAGAGTATAAGACGCAACCATTTCATGTGACAATCAACACGTTGGACGGACGCATGCGCTAACGTTAGGCTAATGCTACTCTACCGTATATGATTTGTCACCGGATATGGTCATAACTTTATAGAATACCAAAGTTAAAATAATCTCTTTGATTAAAATAACTAAAAAATGAAGAATCTTTATAAAATATTAACAATTAAAAAAATATTCTATTTACAACTCAAAACCTGTAAGCAGTACTGACCTTGTTCCTCCTTCTTTACGTTCAGTCGTTCACAGAGTAAGGTCTCCGCAGGTGGTAGATTAATCTTATAGCGCTTGTACAGTGACTTAATTAAAGGAAGGCTTCGATATTAGCCGATTGTATTGTGTAAGCGTTAATTAATAATTTATATTTCCTTTGATTGTGTCCGCCATTCTAAAACGACCGTAGAACAAGTTTGAAGAAAGTGAGGCTTGGAGATAGGCAGGTTCGAACAAAGAGCTACGATTGTAGCCGTCTTTCCTTTGACTATGGTCGGAACGGTACCTGCTTTGAGTCTTTGATGTAGGCCTAAATAGGCTTTAGAAACAACTCAACAAATAGAGCTGTTTTGTTTGCCTTTCACTAGCTTCTGACCGGGCAATTATCGTGTATGTTGTTTGCTGTAGTAGAAAGGTAGAAACATTTGTTTGATCTCTCCCGCCCATTATCTACACTGAACAGAATTTACAAATTTGATTGTTGCCGGCCATTCACGGACGATTACGGTAAATAGATTTTAGACCTTATTATTATGGTCGATGAACTAGACTATTTCTTAACAGATATGCGCTACATAAATTCTAGGCTAGTCACATGTTAACGTTGTGCGAACGATAATACAGTAATCAAAGTCTGCGTGTAATTATTTGTTTATTGTGCGTTTCGAATGAAATAGCCTATTTAGAATTATTCGTCTATAGTCTATACGGTACTATTTAACTTTTATAACTATGAGAGGTCGAATTGTGATGTTTTGGAACATTGAACGGTAACTTTGTGCGGTTTGCAATATTCGCTGATTTTTCATGATAATTTTACTGTAATAAACGATTAATAGTACTGTTGTCGAACTTATTGTCTATAATCGATTTAATTAGGATTGCATGCCTCCATATTGTATGTACACGAAACTCAATTCATATTTATAGCATTTAGTGGTAACTTTACGCGGTTTCTAGTATTGACTGATATTTACATGATAATAGAACGGTAATCACCGAATTCGTTCATACATTTTTAAATTTGTACATTGCACCTTCAAGAAACTTACTAAGCTGCGTTCCCAGCCAATTCATGGCAACACAAATTAGATTTCAACAACTAACTTGTTAAATAAATTGACATTATTTATAGGGGCAGGCGCATCAAATAGGTGAATACTACTCGGACTTAATTTTTAATTCATTTCGCCGACGTCCATGCCTTCGTATTATATGTTTAAGAAACTTTCTGGTAGTTTTTGACCATCACCTGAAAATAATATGGTACAAAATTTGGCTGTGTAAAAAATAATTTGTATAACACGCCCCCGAGTATACCACGCGGTTGGGGTGCGTGGTTTGTAAAACTTTGTATAACCCGCGTGTTATATTCGCTAAAATACGGTACACTATCTATCGTACAAATGCTGGTCTAAAACAATTAGTAATATGATGCATGATACGAACTCACATTCGAGTAAACAATCATAACCCTTGATACAGTACAGCACATGCCACTTACCAGTGCTACCAGCTGTATCTTTAAGCTTGTCGTCAATTTGCACACAAGTGGAACTTGTGATATCTGGTTCAGCATGAACCTTTGCACCACTCTTTACAATCAATGACTGTTGTGTCATCTCTTCCTCCTCCTCCTCCTCTGCCTCTGACAAATCCACTTTCAAAGCAGATGAAGCTTTTTCCACGTCCAGCTTAGCGGATTTAACATCGGAAGCAGCAGACACAGGTGCGGTTCTTTTCAAACTGGATTGGTCTGTTGGCACATCCTCTGGCTCAGCTTTTGCAATCTTTTTCAATTTCCTTGGCTCCTCGTCAGCTGAAGGCGAAATAATGTGGCTTTTCAGATGCCTAGCGCCTACAACAGATAAACTTGTGTTAAAGACTTAACCCATGAATGACAACCACACCTTAACATCACAACACAATTTAATATAGAACTTACCCCAACAATACAGTATAATTAAACACAACATCTTTATAAAAAATTATCATTCCTTGTTCTCTTTTCCTCAGTTGGCTAATTTACCATGGACACCATCACCTCCATCTTTACCAACTTCAATATACACTGAATACCACTCCCATCAGCACTACTATTACCACACTTGTTTCACTCATATGTTCAAGTTCAACAACTTTTTTGAATTTCTAGAAGTTAAAAATTTAAGCAAGTGAAACAATATCATATCCCAATTTGAAGTCACTCGTTAGATTTGCCTTCAACTCTAAAAAGTCATTTCCTGAAAAAATTAACTATATATATACTCGTCAGCAAAGGGTAAAAGAAATTCAAAAAGATCCACGGATCTTGGGATTTGCTGCTAGCAGAATACGACATCAACTTCACAGAAATGACAATCTACTCAAGCTTAATGATCATCTAAAGTGAACGAATATAGCTGTTGGAATTCTGGTTTCAACACAGCAAAACAGGATAGGACAACATAATAGTAAATTAATTGTTATCGACCTACATGCTGTAAAAAGGCGCATTGCATCACTCAGGTGCAAATTAGGTTTAACCATCGCCATCATCTGCCGAATGGAAGGTTGAGTGGACCTTGGGGATGGTAGCGGAAAGCAATCCTGCGTCCTTGTGCTCTTCGTGCCAGAGTGCTACCATTACCCCAAACCTCACTCCAGTGTTGAAATGCAGTCAAAATCAAACGAAAAAATGGTCATTTCTGTTATGTTGATGTCCTTGCATGCAACATGACTGCAAGAAGTGCGATACTCCAGTGCGTCAAGTGCACATTGATTTTGAAAAATGTAAACACACATGTACAGTGTACACTTATACAGTTTGCATCATCTTCAAGAATTGGTTAAAAACTTAACTAATTTATGCCGAACTCTGACAGCTGAAGTAAACCAAACTGAAATAACCTTGTTTTGCTGCCTCTTTTGAACTCTGAACTGAGTCTGATTTGGAAACACCTGTTGAAAGCATCAGTTTTCTATCTTTATCTATAGTCAACATATATATATATAAATATATATATAATATATATATATAGTAATTATACTGCATATATATAATTTTTACATATGACTGAATCACAAACTCAAATATATCCCAAATTGAATAAAAACTATAATCTTCAATCAGACACATTATTTATCATATAAGTATAAATTTCAGCTCAGTAATGCGTACATGCAAAGAATGAAACAGAGGATGGCATTTAACATAATGCAGGAATAGAAAGATACGATACGAGTTAAATGCCCTAGACACACTCTATGGCTCTCTATCCTCTCCGGAAGTTTTTCCTCATCATTCTCTTGCCTCAAGTCCTGCTTTTTCTCTCGGGGTCACACTCAGTGGGAGCGCTTCTAAAAGGCTTTTGCTGAGAGAAACGCTCTTACTGAGAGAAGCGCTTTGTAAATGGTCAAATATACAACATGTGTTGGTAAAAAACCAATTCTGATATGACACGGTTGCAGTCATGGATCCCAAAGTTGCGCTAATTCTGTAATTATGCACTGTGACACATGTGAACTATGAGATAAAATATACAGCAAATGCGTGCACTGATCTTTTAACTCTTTAATGCCGGAGGGTATAAGATTTCCCATACCATTTACTACCATCTCGGCATCAAAGGGTTAAAATATGCTGAACTGAGAGCCAGAAGTTTACCACTGAAATTGATAAAACACACAAAGGCACTTGTTCAATCTGCAACCTGTGCTAACCCTGGTATTTTTGTTTAAAAAAAAGCATCTTGGTTGGTCCAGACATGTCCTTAATCTTTTTTAGCCCATATTTCAACAAGGACTAAATATTGTAGTCTCCTTCAATAACCTTTTCATCTTGACATAATTATAGAACCAGAACAATGAGAACATTCACAATGACTATCACTATTGCTGTCAACGTCATTTAAACCTTGTAAAAAATGTGGATTTTAGGGAATAAGTTGCATCAGTTGTATCCATCGGATTTTGAAAGTGAATTTATTTTGGTGACTGCACAGTGCACACACATGAACTGCCTTAATCTCCTGCGTTTAAGATTTTCAATCAGTAGAGCAAGAAGGAACCTCTAAGATACACAAAACAATTCTTTGACGATAATATGTATTACCATTCTAAAATCAATTTATATTAAACGCAGTTTATTGTTTAAAATTATAATACGGCAGACGCATGACCTCTGTGTCCTGGAGGTTGAAGTGGATGGTTCGACAGAGCACACCAGCCAACGGGAAAGATATCCCTTGAATCGTAACGACACCAGTAGTCAATCGCACCCTTCCAACCGTCGAACATGACGTGAATCTGATCACCGTTAACTGCACCAATCGTCGCAGGACACAGCAAACGTGGATTCTTTCGATCGACTGCCTCCAGCTTCGTTCCAACTTTGAATTCATTCGTTCTTGGTGTTGAAGGCTCCTTCAACCAACCAACCATACAAAGCACCATTCATTTATTCATTCATTCAGAAAACTTATATAGCGCCCCTTCAAGAAGCCTACTCAGAGGTGCTCCCAGCCCAGCCATGGCTAAAAAGATAGGTCTGGTGAACAGTAAATGTTGGCTGTCCAAATATTCAAATAAACACAGATCTATCTAACAGCAGATTGGTTCAGTTTACTCGTCTTACACGCAGTGACGCAGTACATTCCAGCCATGCTTTTTAGATCCACTGTGAAGAACATTAGCAAGACCAGAAGACCAGAATCTTCGAGATGAGGTCTTGGGCTTTACAAATTTTGAATTTTACCTATCATGCTTTTGGATGCATCATAGTTTCTGATAAGAGTCTGAAGCAAAATGGAACTAACTAACTATTGCAGTTTCCTGGTGTACAGTAAATGTTGGCTGCCTAAATATTCAAATAAACACAGATCTATCTAACAGCAGATTGGTTCAGGGTAACATGGTAACCCTCAGGCACAAAGAGCAGAACATCCACATAGATGTGGGGAACGGTGGCTGCTACCCTCGTAAAGGCCGACTCAGCCTTTCACTCACCAGATGGCATTGGTAAAGAGCAGCAGGACATGATGGATGCCTTGCACCGCTGCCAAAAAGTCAAATTCGAATCCTGTACCCAGATCAATTATGACATCTGTCAATCTGTAATCCATGCAACTAATACATAGCGCCTCTGAGTAGAGAGCTTGAAGGGGCGCTATAACAAGTGCATATACCAACATATTATAATATGGCTGTATCTTTTGATTAAATTGCAATGTTCAGAACATTACCCTCTTGAAGCAGTGATCTGGTGCAAACTCAGAACCTAAGAGATTCTTCTGAAGAAAGGACGGCCATGAAGATGGATTCATTCGAAAACCTAAAAATAAAAATAATGATTAACTGCTATAAGTAATACATTTTATACAATGATCAATTTTACACATAAAACATTTAAGCACTGCAGTAGCTGTCTCTCAGCCATTTCTATAAGAATTTGATTTTAATAACTAATGCAGAAGTGTGTCCAAGAGTGCCCTGCCCCTGTAATACCTGTATATTTTAACTGGATACCCAACTATCCATTTTTGCATTCCTAAATATATGTCATGCGGTATGGTATTCTGAAGGTCCATTCCAGAACTAAATTAGCCCATTGAACTAGTTTTAAAATAACTGTGCCTGCCAGTATCTTTTTTTTAAAGCAGCTACTCACATACATAACATTGAAACAACTCCTAGAAGCACACCCAATTTAACTTACATAGGAAGTTTGAATGATTGGTGAAACCTCAGGTGCATTAACCCTTTAATGTCGGAGGGTATAGGATTTCCCATACCATTTACTACCATCTCAGCATTAAAGGGTTAAAAACTATAAACTTAAAGCTGTTAACAATTTAAGCTATAACAAGTCACTATAAGTCACTGATACTGATACTGATATAAGTCACTATAAGTCACTCACCCAAAGGCGGCTGAAGCAGTTCACCCTTTCTGTCCGAGTAGCCAATTGGATGCAAGTCACCGGAATCGACAAGTCGCCAGAAGTCATTCCTGTCGTCACTGCCATCAAGTCGCAGTGCAAGTCTCGGACCCTGGGCACTGACCACAGTGGCAATGCAAGCGGATGTGAGATTGCGTGGATCAAATGACTCCAGCTTCATTCCAACCTTGAATTCATTTACTGGTGGAACACGAGCCTAACATACAAACAAACAAAGACCCTATATAAATTATTTTCTATCATAAATGCATACTGATATGTGATGAGCAAAACTCAAAGAGTACACAGCAGTTATAAATGACAATCACCATATTAGGAGAGGCTCCATTTTAAAGTTTTTACACAAATAATAAGTTCCAAAACTGATATATAATTATGAGCAGCTATTTCACATGCCATCCAACACATAAACTGATATCTCAAATACACTTGATAACATTATATTACACATAGAAATACTATCAAGAAACCATTAAGTCAATGTACTACAGCAATCTGTTTTTCAGTGTTGTGTAACTAATAATGACTTTAAATCCAATCAACTCATACAATGCATATTTATAATTTTTATCATTCAACTCCAGACAAAAGCGAGTATGTAATGTTTTCATAAATATATATACATAGACAAGTCAAATCACATTACCTCAATGACATAACTGGTCAGTGGTCAGTCAAATTAGAGTAAATTAAAGCTGAGAGCTGAAAACCTAATCAATGGATGCGATTCAAATTAAATCAAATTGTCAATCAAATAACCTGCTTGAAGTAGGATTCAGGTGCAGGTCTGGCTTTGGTCTCTTTGAGATATTCATCCCACGAGAAAGTTCCTAATGAAAAAGAAAATCCACTTAAGACATTCATCATCTGCTAATCTCTACATCTATGCTGAAAACCAAAGACCATTTTGAAGTCCCTATCAGAAGTCAATGTGCAATAGGTAAAAAGAGTTCACGCAAACGGAAACTATCCTGTGTCCAGTGCATTAACGGAACCACAGATACAAAATCAAAAACATACTTCCGTTTCAAAAGTCAATTATACTAAAGCTTCAAATGCCTACACAATTGTAAAAGATGTGTTTCCAACCTTGATACTCATACTGGTATGTGCTTGTAGTTATCTTGTTGTTCATATCAGCCATCTATTGTCATCTTCTGTCATTCTAATCTAACATAACAAGTCATACACAAAACGTCAAATTTGTACAAAGCTCAATTTATACTTTAAAAATCTCTTGCACCACAACATAAAAACTGCAAAATTCTAAATAGGTATACCCATTTTTATGTTTTATAGCACAGAAACAAAGTTGATTTCATGAAAAGACAATTGACTTTGCAGAATACATGTACCTGAAAACATTTGTCAGCATAAAACAGTGAATACATCGCAATATGCTAGTCAGGGCTGTAATGTTACAATTTGATGTGAGTACATGCTACGGTTGCCTGAGACTAGAGTCTAGGCGTATTTAACCATGAGATCTCGCGTTTAATCACGAGATCTCGTGGTTAAACCGCGAGATATCTCGTAACTGGTGGGCAATGTGTTAAGGTCAATCGATTTTGTTGTGTTCTTTAGCTTATTTAAGCCTATTAATATTTTCGAAAATACACCTTTTCCTGGTATTTTTACATACTTACTTTTGCGAAAACATTGACCTATAGATCGCCGTAGGTCACGGTAATATTGAGCTATCGATCGCTGTATGTCAGGTCTCTTTATTCTGCACCTATCTGCGGCGGCCATACTGTTTACGTTCTACCGAGCCGTCAGTAACAATAACCTTTTTTAATATTCCATTTATTTATAAACTTTGAGGCAAACACAATAATGGATCAACTTTTTCAAGGCAGAATACTGTTGAGGAATAAAATACGAACAAAATAATATAGGACATTCCACATTTCAATAGATTTCAAATACTCTTCTTCATGTGAACAAATTATGGTAATATTTATAAAACAAAACAAGTTAGCTGCCAAAGAGTTAAACTCTCAAGAACGCGATATAGTAGGTGACAGAGCAAGGATGTCAATGTGTCATCTACAAAAAAAATCATCGTACCTGCGAGTCAATCCACGATCATATGAATCATGTGGATAACCATAAAAGATAAGCTCGTTGCTAAATTTATATCATACACAGAAATAAGAATATAAGAATAAAGTCAGGAATAAACGAATCATAACTCACATCTTCTGCGTCGATTAAACTTACCAGCAGTAGAATCGCAGACTACATATTATTCCCAGAATTGACAAGGCACTTATAATGACGTCAGATATTGGTGTCAGAGGGAAGCCTGGCGTAAGTCGTGCCTTTCATCCAAAAGTTTGCGGCATCATCAACCGTTAACTCCGAACTCTTGTTCATCGCAAACATCTTCCAGTCTTTCACCTGCTTCATTGACCTCTCTTAGCCCATAAGGTCCTACCACATCTGTCACAAACCTTGATTCTCTGGGTCCTACCTTGACATTAAAGTCGCCGAACATGAGCAATAGCCTAGGCCTATAGGCTACGTAGGCTACGTGCACGCGCTTTGAGTCTGTAGGCTGTTATTAGCGTCGGTTGTATTGTAGGCCGTCAGTCAGTTTTGTTAGTAGTTAAGATTGAAATTAAGATACCTGCATAACTGGAAAGGTATGTTGGCGCTCTCCAGGCGGGATTTGACTCGAACGCTGATGTACAGGAAAACCGAACTGTGGAATCGAGGTGGAATCGATTCTGCAATGTGGCCTGCAAAGCTGCTGATAGCACAATTCCACATGTGCGTGCGGCAAGGCGCGGTTGGATCTCTGCAGCCACACTGGACATCGTGGACAAACGGAGAGAGGCTAGACTGATGGGCGATCTGCAACGCTACAGGATGCTGAACCACGAGAGAAGGAGGTCCCTTCGGCATGATCGTCAGGAATGGGCGGACAGGATGGCTTTGGAAGGGGAGGATCTGATGGCAAAGAACCAGCTTCAGGGTGCCTTTAAGAACTTTCGGCGTCTGAAATCTTCCGGACCCAGAGTGTCTGCTCCGATCAGAGATTCTAGTGGTGAGCTGATCTCCAACATTCCTCGTAAACTGGAACGATGGAAGCAGCACTTCGATGATCTTCTGAACCGTCCACCTGCGACTTCTTCGACATCAATTGCGGAAGAGGCAGAGGCGTCCACACCCTCATGTCTTGTGTCGTGCGACGTACCTGTCTTATCTGAGGTGTCATCAGCAATTCAGAAACTGAAGATGGGTAAGGCACCTGGGGTGTGTAGTATCACACCAGAGATGTTGAAGTATGGGGAGCCGTGTACATCAGTCGAGCTGCTCTCACTGTTCGAGGAGATATGGACATCTGGTGAAATTCCGTCTGACTGGCGCAAAGGCATCATTCTTCCACTGTACAAGGGCAAAGGTGATAGAACGGAGTGCAAAAACTACAGAGGCATCACACTCCTCTCGGTTCCTGGGAAAGTCTTCGCCCGAGTCCTACTTGAGCGGATGAAGCAGGTTATCCACACCAGTAGAAGAAGAGAACAAAGTGGATTCACGCCAGGGCGTTCTACTGTTGACCGGATCCTCACTCTCAACCTACTTGCCCAGAAAAGGAGAGAATTCAGGCAGCCTCTTTATGCTGCTTACGTTGACCTGAAAGCAGCATTCGACTCAATCGACCGTGACGCACTCTACAAGCTTTTGAAGATCGCCGGAATCCCTGATAAGCTGATCCTTCTCTTCCGTGGTCTTTATACGGATACCATCAGCTGCGTTCGGTGTGAGGGAGAAACCAGTGGCTGGTTTCGGATTAGGTCGGGAGTTCGGCAAGGCTGTATCCTGGCTCCGGACATGTTTGACGTGGCAATGGATAGAGTTGTGGGAAGGACAGTTGCTAGGGCTATGCCTGGAGCTGATATCGGCGAAGCTGCATTCACTGACTTTGATTTCGCCGACGATGTATCTCTATTGGCCCAAATTTATGATCTGCTGGCATCAACCCTTGCAATCTTTGAGGAGGAGGCATCAGAGTTGGGTCTACACGTCAATTGGCAGAAAACAAAGGTGCAGAGTCTGAGCGATTTCCTACCACGGCCTTCGGACATCATGGTTGAGGGGGAGGTGGTCGAATGTGTTGAGGGCTTCAACTATTTGGGCGTGCTCACCCATGAGTCCTGTCGGAGCACCCCGGAGATTTCAAGACGGCTGGGAATGGCAAGCGGAGCATTTGGATCCCTAAAAATAACATCTGGTCCACTCGTATCAGCCTCAGTACCAAGATACGACTATTCAACTCATATGTCATGCCAGTTCTCCTCTACGGCTCTGAAACATGGTCCTTCGGAAGGCGGGATCAGCTGCGCCTAGACGCATTTGGCACTAAGTGCTTGAGGGCCTTATGCGGCATCAAGTGGTCCGACTTCATCTCCAATGAAGAGGTCTACGCTAGAACTGAACAAAGAACGGTATGTGGTACTATTAGACGGAGGCGCCTGGGGCTGCTTGGTCACATTGCTCGAATGCCAGCAGACTCTGATTCGAGACAGGCACTACTGGCGCTGGCTCCGCCTTCCTGGAAGCGCCCTAGAGGGCGACCTAGATCGACATGGGTAGGGATGATTGATGAAGATCTGGCAGGGTTGGGCATGGACCTGAGCATGGCCATCTCTGTGGCCGAGAATCGAACACTGTGGAGACATTTATTAAACTCATTGTGCAACGCTCCCATTGATGGAGTAGGCGGCGAATGATGATGATGCATAACTGGACACTGTAACTGTGTTACAGCAAAGATTATTTTAGTCTTAGACTGGTAACAGTGTTACCGGTTGCGGTCTGTCAGCCGGATTGTTAATAAACCAAACTTATTAGCAATATGCAGTCGATATGGCCTTCCTTGTTGCCATCCGATTAGGTGAAGCATCTCGTACTATGACTATTGTTTATGGTTAGTTGGTTACAATCAGTGGCGTAGCAAGGTGTTTGGGGGCCCCTGTGCAGGGTTTCGGTGGTGGGCCCCTTCAATGCTTGACCCTCCTCGATTTCAAACAAAAATTTAGGCTGCGCAAAAAATGCCTGGCTCTTTAGATATATCACTAGCCTAATTATATATTTAATTTCGTACTCGAAATTAAATATAGGCCCTATAATTAGCTTATCACAGTTTTTATTAGTTTTTTCTCATTTTAGGCCCATAATATATTTATAAAACATTTTTAATTTGTTCAGTCTATCAGAGAAAATTGAATTAGAGCTTAAACCAATGACGCTTTTGAGTGTGAACGCCAAACTTGTAGGCTAGACTTAATTAGGCCTACGTACGTTCTGAATATAAGTAAAAAATTGACTCTGACCGCCGGGGCCCCTTACTGCCCTGCACAGGTTGCACGCCCTATTGCTACGCCACTGGTTACAATAAATGAATTTAATTAAAAATTGAATTGTGTAGGCTAGTCGACGTTCAATTTAATTAGTAATTTTTTATAGTCGATTACTAGAGGACTAAATGACGTCATTTGGTAGCATATCTCTGCCACATGTGACGATGAAGAGTTGGCGACGTTAACGTCGTGGCTGTTCTGGATTGTATTGTAAATAGTTCTATTTTCTGTGACCTGGGCTAAAAATCTGACTCATTGTTTATTGTAAGAAGTTTATTCCAACTTAATTTAAGTCTCGTTCCTGTGTTAACGCTTTGACTGAATATCAGAACCTATTTTGTGGCAGTTCGCAACGGGCACATGATAAACGCATTCCGGTAAGAACCGCCTGCAGCCTCCTCGTGTATTTTAAAGCTTGTTGTACTAGTTTGGCTTGCCAGCAGCTGGATGGTGTTGCGTTATTTGGTGAAACTGTTTGCGTCATATGTTAAGTCTAACATTTTCGGTCTCAACTGTTGGGTAGGGGTTCCAATAGAGATCAGACACGGACAAGCACTCCCACATTTCCTGATTACAAATGTGTGTGAGTAGGCCTACTTATTACAGTGCCCCTTCAAGATGGCTACTCAGAGTTGCTCAGGACGGCGAAACTGCACAATCGGGGACCGCTATTAATAGATGTTGCTTAACATTTTCAATGTTTGGGAAAGAGTGACGACACTAACCCTAATTCTAACCCTAACCGACCCTCACGACGCCTAACCTGAGCCCTAGCCGACCCTCACGACGCCTAAAATCTATTAATAGCGATCCCCGATTGTGCAGTTTCGCCTTCAGGACTACAGCGCGTACACGGAATCGGAGTTTTACGCCGAAGCGCATTAGCAATTGCGAGTGAATTACCTGCTCCGGGTCCCTACGTGGTGAAGTGAGGTGGATTCGAACTTGCAACCTTCCGGCTCCAAGGCACTGAACATGCCCCTACACCACTGTGCCCAACAACCTTACAAATGTAAAGTAACTGGTCATAGTAAGGTTTTTGAACTTCAACTTTGAGTTATTCACCTAAAGCGTGATCTGAAACTGCTTTCAACTGTTGTGTACGAAGCTCCAACAGGTCTCAAACACAGGCACCCTATTCTATCCACACATTCTATTTGATCTATTCACAGACTAATCAGAGATGCTCAGAGTATGAAGAACCCCTTGAAAGAGAAAAACCATAGGTGGGTGGGCAGAGAAGCAGCGTTTCCAATTAAGGTCTCATCGCAAGTTATATTTGAAAGGTTATTCCACAGAAAGGATCGAGAAAATGCATGGACACGATGCTGTGTTGTGGCAAAACCAAGGTAAAGTACTGTAAGTAAGTAAGTAAGTGAGTAGCTCTTATTTGCATCTGACAAGCACATATGTATTGCATCAATTGGATAAAACTATTACATATATGTAAAAAAAACTATGGCAGTTTACAGCAAATTTTAAAGTTGCTCATGCATTGGTAAATAATTATTTATTAGTCTGCTATGTTGTTTCAGTCTTGAGAAGAAGTGTCGAAAGAATGTCATGGATTCGCGAGAGCCAAAAGTCACGATTTCACGACTTCTGTGTTCGAGTGCTGAACTGTGGTCCGATTCCGCGTCACATTGCAATCATCATGGATGGGAATCGGAGGTTCGCTCAGAAGAACAACTTTGATCGTGCGAAAGGTCATCTTCTAGGATTCGACAAATTAGCAGAGGTGATTTATTTGCTCTGATTGGGTTTCTGTTGAATTACTTGAAAGTAATTTAGCGATTCATTGAAGTTAATGTGTATCAACTTTTAAATATTTTTTAACAACATTTAGTAATAATAATAATAATAATGCTTTTTCTTTTAAAACGAAATGCCTGCAAACGCACTGCACTGTACATGTGCAAGTTATGCAACAATCTTAATTAACATCAATCTTCGCTACTAACAGAACAGACAGCCTACAATACATGGCGCTAATAGCAGCCTATAAAGCATGCTCGTCCTATACGTGGCTCGATCTCGGTACCCCTCGCTCTTCATGCCAGTGTGTTATCCAGTGCGCTGCTGTGTTCTATGTTAACTGATCAGTTATAGGAAATGTTTCTTTTCATTTCAGACTCTTGAATGGTGTTTAGACATTGGTATTACTGAGGTAACAGTCTACGCGTTTAGTATTGAGAATTTCAAGCGATCGAAAGAAGAAGTGGATGGTCTGCTTGAACTGGCAAGAGAAAAGTTCACTCGGCTCATGGCTGAAAAGTGAGTAAAACCAATACAGCTGTCTGTTAACTTGTTATAGTCAACTGCTGATTTAATTTGTTGAAATGTGATTGATCTTACGTTAAGGTTAGCTCTGGTGTGCTGTGCTGTTGTGCTGACGTCAGAGTAAGATATAAACTCCATTGCACTTCCTGAATTTATGTAATTTTTTAACGGATGATGCTTATACAGACAGACAGATAGATAGATAGATAGATAGATGGATAGAGCATCACCTTTGCATAGATACACAGATAGATACACAGATGGATAGATACATAGACTGGTAGAATGGTAGATACATCGATAAATACAAAGATAGATACATAGATAGATAGAATTTTTTTTATTGGATTGCCAATTTCGAGCCTCATCAAGACAGTATGCAGTTTACGATATAACTGATTGTTAGAAATGGTGTTGTAATGAAGTACTTTCAAAATTGCAAAAAGCTTTCTGAAGTGAATTTGTTGAATTATCTTATTTAAAAGCACTTTTTCTGATGAAACTTTGAATTTCTGGCAGGGAGATGATAGAAAGGCATGGCGTGACTTTCCGTGTTCTTGGCAACTGGAGCTTGTTGCCACTCGACATTCAACAGATGATGGCAGAGGGTGTTGCAATGACAAAACACAACAACAGGTCAGAATTATTAAAGTATTAACCCTTTAATGCCGGAGGGTATAGGATTTCCCATACCGTTTACTACCATCTCGGCATTAAAGGGTTAAACTGCTAATGGAATGTAGTATGGTAGAAACTTAATTTGTAGATATATATATTTGCTGATTTAATCTAGTCTGAAAAATTTATCGTTTTGCGTTTGAAGCTAAACTGATTGGGATATCCAGTTTAATTAATATGGCCTGTGTTAATAGTGTGTATGGAACATATTTGCACTATAATGTACTGCAAATAGGAGCTTCTGCATTAAAAAATTCATGCTAACAATGTTGTGAGTACAGCATTTCTATTGGGCTTTTGAAACAGGTTTTACGTTGGTTTTCGATTGGTGTCGTGTGATTGGTGTCATGTGATTGGTGAATGCAGTGCTATGAAGGTCATTGCATTGGATTAGATCATAAAGAGATTAGTAGGCCTAATGAAAAGTCATCTGACAGACGTTGATCTGTTAATTCTTTGAGTTTACAGTTGCCTGATATTCCTTATTTCAGGTCCATTCTGAACGTTTGTTTCTCGTATACATCGCAGGATGAAATGTGTTTCGCTATGAAGTCTCTTGCAGAAGGGGTTACTCTTGGACTCATTCAAGAAAGGTAGACATACCTGTGTTCTATTGCATACTGCTATGATCTTTAAAAATTAGTCAGTGTATTAATTTAGTATATTAGAAAGATGGAAAGAGAAGAAAAAGGGATGTATAAAGTGTGCACATTTAAACAATAAATTTAACAATAATAATTATCATGTAAAAGCTGCTATGTTTTTGTTTTGTTTGATATTTCTTTTGTGATGTTATGCAACTAGACATTATTTGTTGTGCTTTTTGCATATTATTTGTGTAGCTGGGTTATACTGATAAGTAATTTTGGTTGTATGAATTGTGCAGTGACATTACAGAATCGTTGTTTGAGAAATGCCTCTATACAAAGAAATCTGCTCCACCAGATCTGCTGATTCGGACTTCGGGTGAAGTTCGTCTTAGCGACTTTCTTTTATGGCAGGTAGGCTGCAGGACTTTTTTAACGTACAGTTCTACACAAAATGTGAAGTTTAAAACGAATTTGTGCAGTTGTAAACAGGACTTTTTTAACGTGCAGTTCTACACAAAATGTGCAGTTCTAAATGTATTTGTGCAGTTGTAGAAGCACTTCTGTACAGTTAAAACTAGCAAAAAAGGTCATTGTCCTCCGATTGGAAGTAATTTACCATGGAGAATGGGAAAGGAAAGGAGTTGTGCTGCTTGTGCAGTTCTAAAAATTCCTTAAAAACGGCCCTGGTTGTTAAAGCCGTCTTGTGCAGTGATAATTAGCATTAGAAAAAGTTCACCATGAAAGAAGGAAGCAGAACGAAGGGTGTGTGCAGTGGAAAATATGCAGCAGGAAGGCCGAAATTCAAAGCAGATGACAAAAAAGGTCATCAGATTTTATATATGCTGCGACTTAGGACATTTTAGGGAAAATTCTTCTGCCAAATGACTAAAAAGAAGGTTATCAGATTTTTTCCAGGGCGACTTGCGACATCAAATTTTGACAAATTTGTTTTTCTGAGCAGTGAAGATATTCAATGTGGTTGAAACTGCTAAAGTTTGTGTTGAATAGCTGAAAACATGGTGATTTTTGTTGTATTTTCAGGGCAGTTATTCTGTATTGTCGTTTGTCAAAGTTCTTTGGCCCGAATTCAGTCGCTGGCATCTCTATGCTGCTGTCATTCATTACCAAAGAAACTATGATGCAGTTCATGTAAGCTCAACTCAGTCAACTTTTCTGTGCATAGTTGCCATAATTTGCTTAACTAAGAAATTTTATTACGAAATAAATCAAACCTGGGATCTCACGATTGACTAATTTGTAATTCCAAGATTAGCAGAATGTTCTGGAATTACATATTATGCACCTTATTCCATATTGTGCACCAGGACTGCTGAACAACTTTATTTTGGACTTTTTGCTGAGACCATTCTACACTTGCATTTTCTGAGGATTATTCACTTAATAACTTTTGTTCTTGATAACTTTAACGCTTCAATTGGCACAGGTATAGCATGGAGCAATTTAAAGTTTCAAAAGTAAGTGTCAACATAACATGCATAGCATTGCATAATGTGCATGTCATGTTGACAGACACCTATACAAATGGTAATACATCTGAGGTAGGAAAGAATCATTTAAGGTAATCAAAATCTATGCATGTTAGGGAGGGAGGAGTGTATATATTATATATGCAATATTTACATATGCATTCTATTTCCAGCTCTTTCCATCATAACTTTTGGATGTGAATGCTGTGTTTTCAGAAAGCCAAGTTAGAAAACGATTGTAGAATGGAGCACTTACAGTTCGAATCCGACTTCCAACTCGTTGAAGAGGAAATGAAAAAGACGAATGATTCAAAGTTGCGAGAAGATAATTCTACCGCTGTGAGTCAGCGCCTGCACGAACTGAGTGCTGAGCGACAGAGCAGGATAGGAAAATTTCTTTTATATTTAGAGCAGAAAGACAATGAACTAATAGAAAAGCTGTTACAATCGAAACCATGATGATGATGATGAACGTTGTTAAAATGAATCACGTTTGTGACATACGACTGTGGTCTGCTGCTGCTGTGTCTTAGTCCTCGGGGGGTGGGTAGAGACTTCCTTCTGCAGGTTCAGCCAATTTGTCTAATGCTGTTGTACAGCATGCAAAGGAACAGCAAGCTCACTGCTGCTTCTGCCCCAAAAAGCTATTACTAAGTATGCTTATTTTGTTTCGTAAGTCCTCGTCATTCTTATGACCGCGTGAATGCACTTACAGCGAGTAAACAGTAAATTGAGTTTAGTCTTGACATATAGAATGTAAGCGGGCATTCAAGACCTTTTTTGAAAGTCCTGACCTAGCAAATGGAAAGTCCCAAAGTCATGACCCAGGAACCATTGCTTTTCTACGACAAATGTGTCCTGTCTTTTCCCCTCGGATCATGCTGTTACGAATTACACATCTTGGCATACTCATATATGTCTGTAGCTTGACCAACCTATGAAAGCATTTATATTAATGTTTATTGTTTTGTTATCAAATATGTGAAAGTTATAGACAGTGCTATGTATAAACTACACTTTGTTTGTTTGTTTGGTTTGAAACATTCCTGCTATACAAGCTCGACAACTAAAAGAAATCTTTTGAAGTTGTCATGATCAGATTAGGACATGCGTCTGTACTTCATAATGTACAAATGTTGCACAATGCACATGGTAAAAGAGATTGTTGTATTGAATTTCAACAGTTCAGTCTATCTGCAGTTCGAATTAAGTAGGATAATTGTGTTAGGCTGTATCAGAAACCATGTTAAATGAAGTTGTCATAAACTTTAATTTCATACAGCTGCAATATGCAATAGTAAGAACTTCATGTGAAAACAAATAACAGTTTAAAACATTATGCATGTATTTATTTTATGACTGCTAGACAAACATGTTCTCAACAACTAAAATCCTGAACTAGAATTTCTGATAGAGTTGTAAAAATAGAATCATAGATCTACATGCAGTAATTGTAGCAGACTTAACAGAAGCATTGTAACCTTGATGGCTACCAGTTTTGTTAAAGTCTGCTCAGCAATTTAACGGTGAGCTGCATTGGTTCCCTGTTACTTTTAATACACTCTCATTAAAGCATTTCAACAGAGCTTCCTTTAAATGTATGTAAATAAAACTGTGGCACTCCTTCTGGCATCTTCATGTGGGGACTGCAATAATAGGTAGTCAATATTTTGTCTTTGTTTTTAATTCATTTGAGAATTTGTTGATTGGTACCCCAAAACCCTTTGTTAAACTCAACTTGAAGTCACTGTTTTGTTGGCACAACAGCACAGCTATTATGTCATGGCTGACCTAGCACTTAGTGCCAATTTTACCACATGCATTTAAAAATTTTTTTTAAATGCCTCTGCTCAAGGGCGGATACAGAAACTTTGGACGGGGGGGGGGGGGGGGGCCTAACAATTCTTGGGTCTGGGACAAAAAAAAAGTTTTTCGGGAAAATCGTACCATGTCATCCACCAAAAAAGTTGATGACCTTTTTTTTAGTCATCCGGCCAAATTTTAGAGAAAATCATACCATTTCATCCGCCAAAAAAAGTTGATGACCTTTTTTTGTCATCCGGCCAAATTTTAGAGAAAATCATACCATTTCAGCAGCCACTGAAACCAAATGGGGGGGGGGGGGCACGATACATGGGCATTTCTAAATGGGGGGCCATGGCCCGATTGGCATCCGCCCCTGCCTTTGCTTATAGGCCTATTATGTAAAGTGTGAGCATTTGTCTTGAATTGATTATTAAAAGGCGACTTATCTTATCAAAGGTCCTAATACAGACCAGTTACACACGTGTAGCAAGGTCAGTCATTGTAATATTCTGGCATATCACATGATTTCAGAGACTATATAGTTTTGGCAACTAAAAATTGCTAAGGAGGCATGCAAGTGAAATGAGAGTAGGCAGCTGTAGGCTTCTCAAATTTCTGATAGACTTAATCAACTGACCCAGTTGGAGCACTTGCAGTTGATTAGCAACATCAGATTTGATTAGGGCAAGTTGATGAATCTGTATTAACAGTAAGCCTACAATTTCGATCACAGTAGTGCATGCATAGATAATTAGATATGCACCATTTCATGTCATATCTTAAATTCCTAACAAATGTTTTCAGTCTCATAAAAATATATCTTTTATAACACTTCTTCAGAGATTTATTGACGGCATGCAATGAATGGTCTTTTCTACACCCTTGACTTTGGTGGAACAGCCCTCCATGGTAACTTAAACGATCTCATTAACCATTCTCTCAATCTGCCAATAAGGAATGACCTGGTCTGTCTGGAATTATAACCAGTCGAACAGTTTGGTTGTAACTCGTCGAAGTCACTCACAAAATTATTGCAAGTCGAGTCAATCTTTGCTTCCTTGACTCAGCTATGAAATATTTTCATTGCTGTACTAGCTGTACCCGACCGCTCGTTGCTGTGGCTGAAAAGACCGTCCCCTGCCTCCCCTTCCATCCCCTTCCCACCCCTATTCCCTTTCCTACCTTAATTTCTCTCTCCCTCCACCTCCTCCCATCTCCTCCCTCCACCTCCACCTTAACCTCCTGTGCCCCTCCGCTCCCTCCCCTCCCTTCCCTGCCTCAATGCCTCCCTCTCTCCTCCATCCCTCCCCTCCGCTCACTCCCCTCCCTCTTCGTTCCGCTCCCTCCCCACCTTTTCTCCCTCATTCCCTCTCTTCCTGACATCATATATGCGCTATAAGAAGGCGCGCAGATAGCGCCCTAATAAACGCGTCCGCAACACGACCGCAGTGTGTAATGCAAATCGACGGACGGATGTGTTGAATATGCGCTATAAGAAGACATGCGGAATGGCGACAAAAAACGCGACCGCATTGGAAGGCATCGACGGGCGGATGTGTAGATTTGAAATCGAAATAGGTCGAATCTAATGCAAATTTGCGTTTTGGGGGAAAAGATTGCGTTTTTTCCAAAAAACATATTCGAATGGAACGTTTTGGTAAAATTTTCGAAACAAACGGTGCAGTACTTTTTGAGAACACTGATTACAACGGATGATGGATGGATCCGATTTGGCCAGGGTCTATGACAACAGAGGCCGTTACCCTGGACAGAAATTTGTGATCCTAATAAAATTATATTGTGGAGAAGTGAGCGTTTAGTGCCCAGGGCGGGCTCGCTCCTCAGTCTGTAAAAAAGACTTGTTGGCTAGCGGATGTCTGCCCTGTTGGGATGGGTCACTTTGTAGAAAACCACGACCAGCAACAATCATACGAAACTTTTTAATTTGTAGACTTTAAAGTATTATTTTTAAAAGTGCGATATAAAGTACCTTCTTCACATGACCATTCCTTACACTTCGGTCTGCCAGAGCCTTCGTTTCTTCCCTTGCGCATACATAGTGTGCTAGGCCTATGTTTATCAGATTAAGCTTAGTCGTGAATTGTAAAAAAAATAGTCTACTTGTCCTTTCAATTGTTTGATTTAACAACATTTATAAACAACATATGTTTTTTGTCATTGAAATTCGGGATATATCACATAAATATATGGAAATATCCCGAGGTCTGTGCGTTTGTAATTACTCTTTGCTCTCTCCACCGTCGTCTTTGCTTGTCGACGTTTCTGTGGCGCTGTCATTTTTTCTCGAGTCGTTTGAATTCGCTGGAACGGGAGGCAGTAAGAGAGAGTCGGTCGACCTGTCGACTTGGCGCTTAGTGGAAGCGCTGCCAGCGTTGCTGTCGTGCTTCTGCAGCTCAGCCGCCGCAGCCTCAAGATTGATCGTCACTTGCTCGTTGGTTGCCATGGAAACCGGCGGATTCTCTTGTGACAACGTGCCGTCGGCGGTGCCATCGACGCGTGTCTTCGAGGAGGATTGGTCACGCTCACGGTTGAGTTGTTCTAAGGCGCCAGAAATCTCTTTTGTGGCTATGATGACTTCGTCGCTCTCGTCCAACGGAATCGACTTCCCATCCGATTCCACTTGACGAGGAGGCCGCACGGGGAGACCACCGCCGCCCTTCTTTCGTGCTGCTTCTGGCATGAGTTCCGACGATTCTTCCATGTCAGCGATCATGCTGGAAATCTTCAGATGGTGAAATTCTTCTGGATCACCGTACAAGTAGGACATGATGCTGACCTCATCCGGCGCCCTCTCTCCTGGCCTCGTAATTGGCTCTCCAGATAAACTCCCTGGTGTCAAGTCTTCATGAAAACTGCCTGGTGGTTTGAACACCTGTTCTTGGGATAAATTCGCAGGTGCCAGGTCTTCATGAAAACTGCCTGGTGGCATGAACACCTGTTCTTGTGATAAATTCGCTGGTGCCAAGTCTTCATGAAAACTGCCTGGTGTCATGAACACCTGTTCTTGTGATAAATTCGCTGGTGCCAGGTCTTCATGAAAACTGCCTGGTGGTCTGAAAATCTCATCTCCTAATAAACTCGGCGGAGTCGTCACATCGTCAGGAAAACTGTATTCCTTTGAATATTCCGTCGTTACGGTCGACTGAATCGGTGCGCCGTCTGCGCCACGTTCGAGCTCATTCGGCCAGAACTCTGGAACGGAATCGGTTGCTGGAATGGTGACCTTGTTGATGACGTATTCTGCAGTGTCGTCATCCGAGCGTGGAACGAGGTGTGGCGCCGGCTGCTGCTGCTGCTGCTGCTGACCATCGTCCTCCATCGTCGTTTTGCGCTGGACGAAGACTCCCTTGACGCGGTCGTGGATGCTGTCCCCTCGTCCGACGCTGAACGTTGACGATGACGAGCTGAAGCGACGGATGCCCGACACGTCTGGCCGATGGATGTTGCGGAACGAGTTACGCATCGATACAGTCGGACTGTCGAGATCCTCGTCATGCTTGATGGACAGCACGAGCAGGTCTTCGTTGACGAGGTTTGGGTCGATCTCCACGGGCACGCCGCCGAACATCGGTATAACGCTCAGTTCGTCCACCAGGTCGTCGACGGCCGACATCGTCTCGTGCGGCGCTTTGATGGCACCGTGGGCGTAGGGCGTCTGCTTTGGGTCGTCCGATTCCGAGGTCGGTAGATTGGGCTCGTGAAGGAGGTCGGTGTCCGTCGGAACCATGACGAGGCGAACGACTTTACTGCTGATGGACAGCTTCCGAGTGACCCGGTCCCTCACCTCTTCGTCCGAAGACGAGCGTCCGTCCATGGTTGCTGCTGCTGCTAACCGGTGCGACGACCCCAGACTGATCTCCTTCAGGCGTTCTCTTGACAGCTCGATCGAGTTCTTTGCTCTCAGTCCAAGCTGACTCTCGTTGACCCCCAGACCCAGTCCGTCGATGTCTAGCAACGCGTTCTCTATCTGGCCGAGCACGCATTCCACCTGGCTGTCGTTCCTCGCTCGAAACCTACCCGCCAGCGTTTCGACCGTTCTGTGCAGCAGCACCCTCGCCGCGTCGGCGACGACCGGCTTGACGTCGACGAGAAGAGAAGCCGCCTGCTGCGAAAGCCTCTTGGGTGACGTCACGAGTGACGGAGCGCAGGACGCTGACTGTTGAATGGCATGGAAGAGAGCGTGGTTGATGCAGGCATCGGGCAGCACGGTCGTGTCGACGGGCTTCTGCTTCATTTGGTCGTTGAAACCGTCGATCATCGCGCTTCTGAACTTCGTCTGGTCGATGAGAGGCGGCTGTTTTGTGGGGCAGCGTCGTCTCATTTGGCCTTTCTTCGGTGGCGGCAGCAGCACGACCTTAGCGGCAAGGCCTCGCAGATTGAGGGCAGCCGCCAAACTGATGAGAATTTCATTCGTCAGTTCGCAGGTCGTCTGCTCGGCTGTCAGTTTGTCGAGAACCGCTCTGATGAATCGAGTGAGTAGAATGGACGCCAGATGAAAGCTCGTCCGCGACGAATGCTCCCCAACGACCGGAATCAAAGCCAAGGCGGCTGAATCTCGGATCGACCCATGCGCTTTGACAATCCGGGCGACGAGATCGACGAGCTGGTGTGGGTCCGTGTACCCTTTGGCCATCTGTTCAAGGTCTCTGTGCAAGGTCAGGTTGAGCAAGGCCTCCGCAATGGCCCGAGTCGTTTCGACGTACGTCTCCCTGTCATTCGTCTCAACTCCCTCGCCTACGAGATCTTCGAGAACCTTCTTTACGCTGGTCGTCACCAGTCTGTTCGCTTCGATGATTGTCTTGTCCCTGGCCAGCTGGATGAACTCCTCTTCGGTCAGATCCATGCGGGCGTATCTGTCGCCCAGGGCGTCGTTGAAATCATCGCAGGCGATCATCAGATCGCTCAACGTGTGCGTCGTCGTCGCTACAACGTTCCCCTCCTTTTTTTCATTCTCATCCTCTTCACCGCGAATACGCTTTAGAAACGTTTCAATGAACTCATTGCCGCAGCCGCAGTCGTCGTCATCGTCCTCCAACGACTGTCTTTTGCCATCGTCTGCTTCACCCGACCGACGTTGATCCACCATCGCCATGGCCTTACCAACGATGTAGAAGAGTAGGTCGGCTGCCGGACATGCGCACGCCGACGACGCTCTTGAGGACGCCGCCGACTGCCGTCTGCTGCCGCTTCCTCTCCGCCTTCCTCCTCCTCCTCCGCCTCCTCGTCGCTGACAAGCCATCGACAAAAACAGATTCTCGGCCTCGGTCTGCTGCGGCTGGTTCTGCTTGCCAATGGCGGTCGTCTGCTGGAGCTGGTTGGCAATGTCGTCGATTGCCAGACGAACGATCTCTGCGATGACGATCGTTGAGTTGCGGCGGATGTCGATCGCCTCCGCCAGAATCTGTCTGCCCTGCATCAGCAGACGATTGGTCGCTCCCTGTTCAGGAGAAGAGTCCCTGGGGTCTTCACCGCCGCCACGGTCAGCCAGCTTTTTCAGGGCTTCTAAGGCAACCATTAGCTGCTCCACCTTGTCGGTCACCTCGTCGTTGTCTTGCTCGACTATAATAATATTAAGCACACACAAAATCATTGGCTAACAGGTTTGCCTACATTGTACGTAGGCTACACTATATTGGGTGCCAACGATCGAAGTGCATGGCAAAAATACTTTAGCCTTATCCAGTTCCCAGCCTCTTAAAGTGTTCTCTGTGGTAGGCCTATATGCAAATCATGTGTCAAAACTTGTATTCAGGTTGATGAATATTTAGAGGTAGCTCAATGCATTAGTAGGCTAATTGAAAGTATCGTAAGAAATTACTGCTTTGAAATCGCCTATTGGAAATAGATGGGATCTACAGCAAGAGCTACAGCTACATGTGCTGCAGCTGTGACTCAATGTTCATACTGACTAAGAATAATAATGTTTCTTGCAATTCTTGCTCTTATTTCCAATTCTTGGACGTTGCTATAATGACACTGATAAACAATTGGTGACTAAAGATTAAAGACACATATGTCATGTCGATGCCATGATTTGCCATTTGATGCAACTTCCAGCTTTACAGGCCTTCATGATGTTGCCTGCGTCTTGATTGTTTGGACAGAAGCGTAAGCAAACACTAAGGAACTTGGTTGGTTAACCAAAAGCCATGGAATTTGATTAAGCGATTGGTTGATTGATTGATTGATTGGTTGATTGATTGATTGATTGATTGATTGATTGGTTGGTTGATTGATTGATTGATTGATTGATTGATTGATTGATTGATTGATTGATTGATTGATTGATTGATTGATTGATTGATTGATTGATTGATTGATTGATTGATAGACCTCGTGTGGTTCAGCTTGAACAAAAACTTTGCATCGTATTGTTTTGTCGTTCTGTCTTGTAGGGATGGGACCTATGAATAATTATAGGAGACTGGTCAGTGACACCAGTAAAGGTCTGCTGTGCTCTCTGAATATGTATTGTAGGCTACTTGCCTCGAATGACTTCGTTTTCAACGGTAGAGTATACGATTTCTGTGTTGTACGATGAGCTGGCTGCGCTGCTTTGACTCCTGCTCATTTTATCTCCTAAGAATATAAAATTATGCCAAAGCAACAACTTTGATCAGTCATCAAACCTAAGCACACTAAAAACACCAAATATTTTTCGATAATTATGCTTTATTCTTATAAATAACTAACTGTACCCAGCCACGCGTTGCTGTGGCAGAAAAGACCTCCCCCTCCCCCTCCACGTCCCTCTGCCCTCCACGTCCCACTCCGCTCCCTCTCCACCCTCTTCGTCCCGCTTCCTCCGCTCCTTTCCTCCGTCACACCGTCCATTCCTGACATTGGATGAAAGGCTGCTTTCGAAAATTAATTTGCGACTCGCTTATGACGTCACAGCACGCGACCTCATTCATGTTTCGTCTGCTGTGTCTGAAATCTGGCAGCCCTGCTGTTTTGTTGAATTTGCAAATGGCGGTCGAACGGATTGCAAAGTTCACTTTTTGTGGAAACGATTGGGGGTTTTTCGGAGAAAAAATGTTCTGACACTGTGCTTTTGGAATGGAAGGTTTTGGTAAATTTTCAAAACAATCGGTGCGTAACTTTGGGCGTGATTGTGACCGCACTTTTGGAAAGTTTCATTTTTATTTATATAGATACCAACACAATTCTTAGGCTTATAACTACCTTGTAAAGCACTTTTATAACGGCATGGCCGTGTAACGGTGACAGTGTCAGCGCATAGACGGGAGCGCTTCTGAGTAGATTTCTTGAAGGGGCGCTTTAACAATTAAGTAGCCTACACAGACAATGCATACATTATTATTAACACAGTCTGCACGCTTCATTTTTTTTATATAGCCTATGCATGCAGCATGTACTAGGTCTAGGCCTACTGGAAAAGTTAACCATGGATATGGTACACAAAAAGTGATAGCTTGACTATAGCTTAGGCTAAGCACTTTTAAAAATTAATTAAGCACCTCTCGTTCTATTAGTCTATACAGAAAAAACCGCTGAAGCGCTGTTTCTTTGCCCACCTGGAGGTATGACGAGTCGATCCGCGGATACGTGTCTATCCATGTCGGTATCCACGCTATCCTTCCGTAGCAAGACCTCCGGCGTCGATGGATGTGGGGCGACCACCATCCCATCCTCATCAGGCCGGTATGCTATAGGCTCCAGCAGCTGCAGAGAGTCTGACGTCTGAATAGCAACATCGAGTCCTCCTCCTCTTCCTCCTCTTCCTCTTCCTTCTCTTTCTCCTTCTCTTTCTTCTCCTTCTCTTTCTTCTTCTTCTTCTCCTTCTTCTTCTCCACTGTCTTCTTCTTCACTGATCAATTCCAGTTCAGCAACTTTTTCATCTTTCTCCATTTCCTCCTTGTAGCGACTCGCAGCCGGAATAAGTATCTGCCAATTACACAGACAAGTGTATACGTTAACAGCGACTTTCTGTAGGACTTTTTCTGACAGAATTTCTTTCTCTCACCCCCCCCCCCCACCCGATACTTCAAGCTCCTCCTTTACGCCATGCCCCTCGATCCCTCTCGTCTTCAGGATGGGATGTTATGGAGAGAGACTTAATTGAGGAGGTTCGACCGTCTCTGCGGTGCTAAGGGTATATACTTACTCAATACACGCGCTCTATATATAGTGATGATGTCAACCCAAGGCAGTTTTAAGTTTTAACACCCTCAGTAACCCTTTACTAGGCTACAGAAGTTCAGTCCTAGTTGTCGATTTGCAGAATTAGTAGCTATGGTGTTGGCTGCGGGTTTTTGAAGCGAGAGGTGGGAAGAGGCTCTTAAGCTGCCCAGGAGGCAGCCATGGATCATGAAGACGTGTTAGCGACTTCATTTTTCAGCTCGCAAACTATCCCTAATCTTGCACGAAGTGATAGAAAGGTGCAGTAGGTCTATTAAAGCCTACGGTAGAGGTGGTGCTATGAACTATGAAGAGAGACTGAGAGATAAGGGCCTCCTCCTTCTTCTACGCGGTTATGACGGTGGAGCCGCAAGTGCGACGTCTCGGGAATACGCCTTACTCTATAATAGGCCTACAGGCATTTCGCTACAGATAAACCTGTTGCATTAGAATGTTGTAGACTAGGCACGTAGGCTCTAAAACCGCCAGGACTCTGCCCCCCCCCCGGCCACGGCCGAACCAAACTCGAATCGTTCACGACTCGGCTAAACAGAATCCAGCACTACAGCGTTCGATCAGAGTTCGTAGCAAAGTAAGTCTTTAATAATATTAGTGTTAGTGTACAAAATTAAGTTAGCAAAAGCTTTAATCGATTAATAATTAATTTTTACCTCTGAGTGAACAAACATCGCTGACTCCATGAGCTGTTTGGCTGCAAGTTCGTATTCTCTCACCTCATCTGAACTCTACAATGAGCACATGATGCACATCGTATTACACCGTTACGATCATATATATATAAATATATACATATATACATAATACATACTAATTATATAATTATATATATTTGTTATGCAAATAGCTTTTTTCTTACTCTTTGACATCATAAATCATGAACTCTACAACGGGCACATCGTATACCGTTAAGATTAGGAAGAATTGCATTTACTACTCTTTGACTTCATCTGCAATTCTACAATGAATACATCATTCTGTACCGCGATGACGGATTTAGTTATATGCCGGGGGTGGGTGGATCACACCCTCAACGCTCCTCTTGGCTTTACGACAGCGACCCTCAAGACCAGACCCGTCATGGAAGACTACAAGAACGTGTCTCGCAAGCTCGAGGTTTGTTAGAGCCAAACCCATATATAGTATGGCATAGTCATAATTTTTATAATGGGGTACCTTTTCTAGATAGCCTATAGGCCTAGGCCTAGTGAGCGTATGCGCCCCTAAAGATTGCACACACTATATCCCGGCGTCATTTCACAATTTGAAGGTAGGTATGCATGGGACGATACATCAAGTAGCCTATATATATATAGGCCTACACGTCATCTACTTGATACGGTATACGGTAGCCTACTCCTGCATATGCTGCAGGCGACACATCATTTTATATGGACAGAAATTCTGTTGCTTACAAAACCATCGGTGATGTCTTCGATCAGTCCGCTGCTTCTGTCGATAAGAATCGTCTGCTCCATCGAATCGTCGTCGTACTCTTCTCCACCTATCGTCTGCATCTCAGCATCGACTGAAAATAAAATTAATTTACAAGACTTCACAAACAGAAAACGATCTTTTGCAGGTTTATATATATTAATACATGTATATACGACTCCATTGTTTAATTTTGAGACTCCACTGAACGCTATAATAATATTTAGAGCTATAGTCCTATATAATAGATAATAATTAACAACTTAATATTGTTGTATATAAGTTCGATAGGGATCACTACGATTATGAACGACCATATATGAAGTTAGGCTAATTGGCATCGTAAGTCCGTCTTTTGTCTTCTGTCGTTTCATTTATATCAACGTTCGGTTATATTCGCTATAGTCCTATAGAACTTAGAAGATAAATTGGGTGACTTCCGCAAACTTTAAAATCTGAAAATCTGACGTTTTCTTTGCCTTCTGCTCCCTGTTTTGCTTTACCCTTAATAATTAAGGGCCGACTGTAGCCTATCTATAGATATATAGCGTCTAGGCTACGTCTGTCACACGGATATATAAAATAGATCCACAATAAGCGGGTTCACCATCTCAGTGACCTTTCGAAAACTCGCGCATTGCGAATTTGCAATCTTTATATATATATATATATATATGTATATATATATATATATCATCAATACTTCAGGTAAGGCGTTGCATTACACAATGACAACCCCTAAAATAAGCAGCTGTTGCCATTCAGCTTACCCAACGTCGGTTTACTCTTGCTTTCCGGATCAATGAAAGTGCTTTCGAAATCTGTAAAAAAAACAATAATCAGGCAGAACGAAGATTAAAATTAAAGTTGAAAAAAATAATTTGGTTATGGTGCAGCACGCCGACCAATTCAATGGCTACCATTTTCTGGTCTGCTCTCTTCTCGTCTGAGAGAATGTCGAATTTTAATCAGATGGACACTTATGATGGACAGATATAGCCTATGTCACATAGGCTACACCTTTAGTTGTTTGTGATAAACTAGCTTCAAAGTAAGCAGGATTCTCATGTGTATTTGACATAGGCTCTATAGTATAGGCGACTGTAGTTTATGGACTGATTGAATCGAGATGGAACAGACTGTATGCCCTACGCCCAGGGCTTAAAGTGTGGCAGGACGGTCATGGACGGCGTCCTGGCACTTATTTTAAAATCTCTAGGCCTATGTCGTCCTGCCACTTATTTGGCCAGCACACCTGAAAATGTAAGGGGCGTCCTGGCACTTCTTTTGGAAAGGTAAGAGGCGTCCAGACACATTTCTTTTTTACACTTTTAGCACTGCCTACGCCATCTCGATCCGGACCACCTCGAACCTTGAACCTTCGGTCTACTCGGACAACCCTTTTTGACTTGACGCAGCGCTCATGAATAATAAGATCCATGGTACCCGCACGTACTTGGCTTTCGAGTAACGCTTTAGAAGTTTGGATATTGCGATTACGATTACGATCCACGAACCTGAAGGACAGATTTTGTTTGCATTTTTCTTTAATGTTTTTTTGAATGGACCGCTGATGTCACTTTAAATGGCTGCAAACGCCTGAGTACTGAAACTGTCAATAATTATGCAGTAGCCTAGACATATATTTTGCAACAGTTATAAGTATGTAGACATTGTATGTATAAGTAGGTTTGAGCATGTATGCAAAAATGTATGCATGCAACCCTATGCACGCTTGTACAATGTGTAGCCTATGTTACACTGCATGCAGGTATAAATACACCGTGGTTCAAAAAAGTAAGCCAAACTACTTTTTAAATATCTCCAATGCCTGATAACATATCACGCTAAAAGTTTCCAAATATTTAGAGAATTGGACCAAGAATATGATTCCAAAATTTCATTAGATAAAGTTGAACGGATAAAAAGATATGCATCTTTCAACTTCATATGCAGAAATTTCAGTTTACAAGCAATTATTTTACCCTACTGCTCTCGCCAATTCAACATAACAATTTGCTCGCCATGTTGTTGGCTATAGGCCTAGTCAATTAATATGCCTGCACGGCAAAACGCCGCAAAAGCCCACAACAATCGATATGGTGCCATCAATCAATAACATCTCTTAAGATACTTAAATGACATAATATTATTTATAAGACCTGTACTGAATGAACTGTGGATCAATCAATTGACTGATGACTGACCTTCAGCGTATCCGCAGAACAAACCCCATCGATGGGCATTTCGAAGTCGCCTTTCCCGCCATTTTCGAAGGACGTCATTGTATTTGACTGCAATAATATATACAGGCGCGGATTCAGAGGGGGGCGGAGCCGGCGTACGCCCCCCTAAACCTCCGCAAATGTTCTCAAACTAAACTGACCTAAAACTAATATAGGCCTAATTGCAATTTGGGAATACGATGTTTGAAGTAGCCTATAGCTGGACCGGCAGAATGGAGCTCTCTTACCGGAGCTCTCTTACCTACTTACGTGAGTTGCTAGCAGACGTTGCCCACGTGACTATGCAATGACTTTTGCCGTTACGTCATTCACAAAGTTCATGTACTGTTGTACACACAAAATTTACGTAAATAGAAATTGGTCAATTAAAAAATATGTCGAGTGGTCCGCCGTCAAAACGGCTTAAACAAGCAGTTTTATCATTCGCGAATAAGCCGAATGCCGTTGGCAAGACATATTAAGCCTATCTTTGGCCTAAATCTCAAAAGATGGCATATGATTATCATTATAATTTTGAAATTCGTCGTGCTGATTATAGGCGTTCAGCTGCCGATATTATGGACAAAAGCAAATCAAGGATAAAGAACTGCAATTTCAGCAGGACTCGTCGCCTGACAATTATCTTGTCGTATTTCCACTTTTGTGAATTCCGAGAAAAACCAGGTCAAAGTTTCGCAACTTTGGACGCCAAAAAAATATATATCCAGTGCAATAAAACTTCAAGCAAAGACGTTATATTAAAGCACCGACATTAATTAAAGGATGTTGCACTAAAATTAAACTGAAACTTAGAATGGCTTTTGTGAAATTTTGGAAAATGTTGTATAAAAATGGATTTAAATCAATTGCAAGTCATCCTGACGTGAGAATTTTTTGTTTAAAAATATGAAATAATAAAGAAAGCAATATACAATCAATTGCGACTTTGTTCGTTTCAATTTTCGCAAGTTTAATACCCTTTTTAAAGAAAAGAATGTTTTTTTATTCTCTGGACATACGACACTATGATAGGCCTACCACGAAGTGGGCAGTGTATTGATGTCGTATCTCCTTATTGTCCAATCAGCGACGAGCTTTCTCAGGACATACGACAATGCACTTTTAACCGTGATGCGGTACTGGAGATACGACAAAAATAAGATAGGAGATACGACAAAGTGTATGCTGAAAATGGACATACGACAAGTAGTTTTCGTTGAATATCTTTAAAATGACTCGTCGTATCTCCTAACGGTTAACAGTGAAGAAAGATAAACAATTTTTTGCTACAAAACAAGTCTAAACTCGATTTTGAAAAAAAATGGACACACGACAAGATAATTGTCAGGCGACGAGGTCGGGTCATGGAAGCTCTTCAGCAGAAATTAAATGTATCAAAGATTACTCATATAATCTTTCTCTTAACGCTCAGTGGCGTGTGTCCATGGATGAGGCGCATCCCTTGCTTATTGAATCTATTTTTATACAAATACTAGTGTATTCAATTTCTATCATTACCATAGGCGTACGGGAGTTTTCACCAGTGGGGGGGGGGGGCAAAGATTGAACTTCTGCCCGAAAAATTTATCCGGAAAAAGTTGATGACCTTTTTTAGTCGTTTGGGGTTTGTCTTTGCCCGAAAAACCACACTTGCCCGAAAGTTGGGGGGGCATTTGCCCCCTGCACCCCCTCGTACGCCTATGATCATTAGGCCTACTATCTTAATTATCGTATGATAAATTGGCATCGACTATATTATTTTTACATACATACATACATACATACATACATACATATTACATACATACATACATATATACATACATGCATACTATAATAATTAAGCCTATACCCCTTCACCACTGCGCCGAACAAATGCATGTATGTGCGGGGGCTTATATGCCTATGTATTTATGTACTTATGTTTGCTTGTATGCATGTAGGCCTATGTATGTATGTACATTGTATGCATGTATGTATGTATGTATGTATGTATGTATGTATGTATGTATGTATGTATGTATGTATGTATGTATGTATGTATGTATGTATGTATGTATGTATGTATGTATGTATGTATGTATGTATGTATGTATGCATGTATGTATGTATGTATGTATGCATGTATGCATGTATGCATGTATGTATGTATGTATGTATGTATGTATGTATGTATGTATGTATGTATGTATGTATGTAGTATTTACGCCCCCCCTAACCAGAAATCCTGGATCCGCCCCTGATATACAACCCACAACCATCGATCGTCACAGTCGGATGCTTCTGAACCATTCATTCGTTCGTTCGTTCATTCATTCATTCATTCATTCATTCATTCATTCATTCATTCGTTCATTCATTCATTCATTCATTCATTCATTCATTCATTCGTTCGTTCATTCATTCGTTCATTCATTCGTTCGTTCGTTCGTTCATTCATTCAGATGTGCGTCAGTAAATAAGCTCATCCTACATTACTTCAGTGGTTGAATTCAATGTCATCAGAGAATATTTAGACTTCCTTCTTTTTATTTGGGTTCCGTTAATAATTAATAACGACTGGAGAAAGCTCATAATTTTATGATGATTGGCAATCGTACGAACGCTGGTCTATTATAGGCCTAATGAAATTCAGCATTATGTGACTCGTAGGGCGAACACGGTCCCTTTACCTTTTACCGACATGCATTATAGGCTATCCCAATTCCAATCAGCCTCTGCTGGGTCAAGACAGACGTTTGCATGGCAGAGACATGGGCGGAGTTTGGGTTCCGTTCTTGGGGGGGGGGCTAATGCCTTCTTGGAGGGGGGGGTAAGCCGAAAAAGATACAATTTTCATGGAAAAAAAGCGGAATCTGGGCGTTCTTGGGGGGGGGGGCTTAGCCCCCTCTAGCCCCTGATAAACTCCGCCCATGGGCAGAGAGCACCTGTTTGAATTAACAAACAGGAAAGACGGCTGTCGCTCCAGCTCAGTATAGCCTACTGTAGGCAACACGTCCAGTAGTTTTACTAGCCTATATAGCCTATACTCGTACGTTTGTGTTCAATAATTAATTACCGTCGTGAACCAATCCAATGGCCGACTCGTATCGTTTCTTTTCGTTGAGGTGAACCATTCGCAGTTCTGCCTCTCGTCTTTCGCGAGTCCTCAGCTCCTCAAAGAACTCGCACTGAACTGCTGTCCGCATCTTCCAGTTATTGATGCCCTGCAACATAAATGTAATTATACGCAGATCGATAGTCAGCCATAAATCATGATTAGCAGATCATTGTATAATAATATTATACGCTATAATATATACTTCTGCTTATAAATGGCATCCATAGAGCAACAAACGGAAAAGTCTGAGAAGACACACAAGCGTGCATGCATGCATGTTTGACGTGCATGCATGCATACAGACAGACAGACAGACAGACAGACAGACCATGCGACCGACCGACCGACTGACACAAAGACAGACAGACAGACAGACAGACAAAAGCACATATACGGACAGATCTATACTCAGAAAGACAGAGGGGACCAGCATGTACAGTTGTATACCTTCTTCCTTCGTTCTTCCATGATCTGGAGTCTGCGCAGTCGCAGTAGAGCTGCTTTTCGTCCGTCTTTTCGAAGCCACGACTTAATGGCCACCAAGCGAGACTCACGATTCTACAGCAGCAGACCAACTTCATTTCAGCACACGACTGTTAATAGCAGTAGCCTCTTAATACTATGATATATTATAGTAGCCGTGTTACAAACGGTGTAATGCAGACTTAAAAGTGCCTCAATAATTGTGATGATGATGATTTTGCATTCTTACAGGTTCACTGGCGCCACGGCAGGGCCTATAGGCCTATATAGGCCTACTCTCTGAACAGTACTCTCTTTTAAACAGTACTGTATAGGCTACCATAGCTATAGTCGTGAACAGTATGGTATATTTGTATACATACCTAACTGTCAAAGACAAAATCAATTATATAAAAAAATAATATGACATTATTGTTACGACTTCTCTAGGCCTATTACCTGTATCTTGGCGAATCTGATGGTGCCATAAGTTTTGTTTTCCTCTTCCATTTTCTGTCTTTCTTTATCTGTCAGTATAGAGTAGAAATCCGGCAAATGGTCCGGCAACTTCGACTCCTCATCTCGCATTACATCCGAGTACCTATGCGCATAAAAAAATAATATCCTCGAAATAAAGTGCAACAGTTTATCAACCAATAAGATCTACCCTGGTACCGGTACTCTGATAACGCTACAGGGTATAATAAAGTTCATGGTTATCAATGCCATTTAATTAGGCCTACGGTAAATGACCTTGAAATCTCTAAAAATAAGTCACAGGAAAAAGTAGCATAGGCTATTTGGTCTCACTTACATAGTTAATAAAACGATTAAAAAAATAAATGCCGGTAACGTCACTTCAAGATTCCCATTCAGAGGGTCGCCGGCCCAGACCAAGCAGAAGGAGGTATAAGCTTACACAGTAACACACTATACAAGTGACTATAGCCTTAGGCAGCATAATTATGTAACTGAGCCTGAGGCAGAGTTAGGGAGGAGGCGGTGTGCTTAAATAAACGGAGTTTGTTCGAATCCATCGTGTGACAGCTATAATAGATAATAGATCGAGGGTATAATTAATTATAGCCTACCTGGCTGACAAAGAAGGTCCACCCTCATTGGCTGTTTCCACCTCCTCATCCTTCCTCCGTTCCTCTCTGACGACATCCAAAGCCAGATGCTCGTATTCACTCCTCAACGGTCTCTCGACTTCAGTCTACGCATAAAAACGATAATAATAATTAATTATTATTAGCAGACAACATTCATTAGACTATGGCAACAGAGGCTGATATGCATGTTCCACTACGGTGGCACTACCGTATACCAGCTGCAGCAGCTAATACTTGAACCGTAGAATCAACCCAGACCCAAGCGGTTGCCATTACTGTGCTGTCCAGACTGGCGTGCAGCAGATCGATGTCACTATGACCCATTTGACATTCTTCAACACATATAGCTATTTGACATTTTGATATTTGACATGATAGGCTTATCATTCCGATCCATTCGATGACTTGCACATGCAGCAATGTACACACAAACAGACACGAACACACATGCACATTTGCACATACATGCACACAGACACCTACGGTCCTACACACACAGACACGCACGCGCGAACATGCACGCACACATGCACACATGTACACATGCCACACAGCTAAATAATTACTTGTTTTTCTACTACATTACATAATTATAAAAACGTGTACGAATTGCATTGTACCCGTTTGTGCTTGAGTTGTCTGAGGTTAACGCTGTGCAGGTATTCCCTGAATTTATTGAAATTCTTGAGTGAGGTGAGGACGAAGCCATGTCGAGTGACGAGTCCGTGGCGGTAGATGGCGTCCTGAAGATCCGGTCGGCGCAGGTGACCGCTGGCGAAGGGGTCGTGAAGGGATTTGTAATCGTGGGGTCCAGGCAGTTGCATCAGCAGCGGGTCATTCAGGTCGGTGCCCAGACTCGGCGATATAGTTCGCCACAGCTGAAAATCAATCACAAGTAGTTATAAGCCTACAAGTTATAAGGCCTACAATCCTCGCAGTAGCGCCGGTAACAGCAACCTACCAGGGCTTTTTTAACATGCAGTTATACACAAAATGTGCAATTCTAAATGGATTTGCGCAGTTGTAGAAGCACTTCTGTACCGGTACAGTTAAAACTAGCAAAAGGTCATTGTCCTCCGATTGGAAGTAATTAACTATAGAGGATGGGAAAGGAAAGAAGGGGTTGTGCAGTTCTAAAAATTCCTTAAAACAGCCCTGAAACCTACACGCATTCTGTAGCGAACGTATACGCATGGACTGCATGGCTTAAATACCGGTAATTATTTTTCAACGAATTATTGAGCTTCATCGCAACTGTTCGTTTGAATGTTCGCCTTTTAAGGTACGTAGGCCCAAGGGCGGATACAGAAACTTTGGACGGGGGGGGGGGGCAACAATTTCTTGACACCTTGGCTTGGGAGAAAAAAATCGCATCCGCCAAAAAAGTTGATGACCTTTTTTTTTATTAGTCATCTGGCCAAAATTTCGGGAAAATCATACCAATTCAGCAGCCGCTGAAACCAAATGGGGGGGGGGCCACGATACATGGCATTTCTAAATGGGGGGCATGGCCGGATTGGCCCCCCCCCCTGGATCCGCCCTTGCGTAGGCCTACCCGTGTCTAGACCTTCTAGCCCTGGTTTGTTACTGTTTAGCGACAATGCCATTTCAAAGATGATTAGTGTCGCCCTCCTTCTTTGTCCATATATATACTTAGTACTAGCACTGGCAGAGTGCAACCAGTGGCCGTTCCATGCAGCCTGAGATTCCAATCTCTACAATGAACCACCTTCGAGAAGCAAACCGTATACCCGCCTGCAGCAGATTTCAATGGCGCATGGCAGTGTAAGAATTGTGGAAAAATAACTGGGGGGTTGGATCACTATCCACTTGGAAACAGGACGTGAAAACAGACTTTAACATGGGGCTCTCAGAAAGACTGAGGGGGATTGAAACCCCCAACCCCCCGGAAATTCTCACCCTGGCGCATGGGGCGTACGTTCTAACTTCTAACCTATGTAGGCCTAGGTATGGCTGGGATTGTCTAGCCAAATGATGGTCTTGAATAGACAGCTCGCGACGCTTTATCTGAAATTCTGAATGACCGCCAAAGCGTCGATCATCTAATAATAAGTCTAATTGATGGTGGAGGTGGTGCATATGGAGATGGTGATTGCGGCAGTGGTCACCGTGACTGTGGTGGTCGTGTACGTGTGTCGGCATAAAACTATTTCCTTACCGGTTCTCCAGATTTCGCTGGATACATGACGGCCATTCCCTTCGGCACGACGCGAGGCAGCGGAATCTTGGCGTCGAGCGGCAGGTGAGGCCATCGAGGGAGGGAGTTCTCTGGTTGTCCAGGGGAGACGGGTCGAGGAGGGTTTGCAGGTGGACGCCACCGAGGAGGAGGCTGACGGTCCCCCTCGGCTCCGGCCGACTTCGCTCGAGCCTTCATTCTTCGCTGAAACAATCGTACATTAAATTATTAACAGGCCTAATTAATCGATCACGAACACCAACTCTATTCGTTTACACCTCAGCGCTCATGATCAGAGTAGACCAGGCCTACTAGGCCTATACAGCTGATCAATTTGATAGATTTTGGCAACGGTTTAGCCTAATTTTATTTTTATTTTCCTAACTCTTACTATAGATATAGAGATATAGTATATAGATATTTATACTGTGGTTGCAGGCTACAAATAGGCCTATAGGCAGGGTGAGAATTGCCGGGGGTTGGGGGGTTTCTACCCCCCAGTCTTTCTTAGAGCCCCATGTTAAAGTATGTTTTTTACACCCCAATTCCAAGTGGATAATGGTCCAAGTTCCAACCCCCCCAGTTATTTTTCCACAATTCTCATACTGCCTATAGGCGGCCTAGAGGTCGATGGCAGAGATGGGTAACTTATCGATTAGACAATTCAAAGTGCTAATTCGAATTCAAATCAATATTAGCAGTCTGATGCTAATTCTAATCCTAATTGATCAGCAATAATTTTTCTTAGCGAATTCTAATCGCAAAAAGATAGCTGCCATGATTATTATTGGGTTATTACTTTTTAAAATTTATTTCGAATTATTATAGTTTTTATTATACTGAAGTTACGCTATTAATAATATCCCCCGATACAGCAATTTAACTGCATTATGCAATCTCCTCTCAAGTTGTCTAAGTTGGTGTTCTCAAGAAATGGAGATAATTATCCTAGGCCTATAGGCTTACATGCATAGGCGTACGGGAGATTTCAGCAGTGGGGGGGGGGGGGGCAAAGATTGAACTTCTGCCCGAAAAATACATCCGTGAAAAAGTTGACGACCTTTTTTTCTTTTTTTTTAGTCGTTCGGGTCTGTGTTTGCCCGAAAAACCTGACTTGCCCGAAAGTTGACGACCTTTTTTTTGTTTTGGTTGTTCGGGTATGTGTTTGCCCGAAAAAACCACCAGACTTGCCCGAATTTGGGGGCTTAGTTATACATGTAGTAAGCGGGTCCCTAGTCTATGTGTTGGCTAGGGTCAGGTTAGGCATCGCGAGGGTCGGTTAGGGTCAGGTTGGGCATCGTGAGGGTCGGTTAGGGTCGGGTTAGGCATCGTGAGGGTCGGTTAGGGTTAGGGATAGGGTTAGTGTAGTCATTCATTAACACATGGACCCGCTTACTATAACTATGCCGAATTTGGGGGGGGCAGTTGCCCCTCCTGCACCCCGCCTCGTACGCCTATGCCTATGTATACATGCCATCGTGTAGATCTATAGGCCTATACGAACTCGCACCAAAATGAAATTTAAACAATCAAAACAAGAAGAAAAACTGACAATAGGGCTTAGGCCTATATGTTAAATTCATTCGTCAACAAGATTATTAGGCCTACCGTTAGGCTACGCCGATCTCTTTGCAAATGGTTCAAAGTAAATCCAAGTAAAAACACGATCGGCTGCAGTGTAGGCTACAGTTCGCAAAACGTCACCAGAGATGTCTAAATGGACCAGACGTTTGACGTCAGGTAATCAATAATTTAAATGACGTCAGGCGCTTAAAAGTAGATTGACGTCATTATTAGACTGCCGTTAGAGGAATCATATTATACAAATATCTAAATGGGAATAACAGTGATACCGACGTCATAATATTATTTTAACAGACACAGTTGGTGACAATCAGATCTGTTCTATAGAGCTGTTACACAGTAGGCTAGCCTATAGCCCTATGACAACAGAGGCAGTTTGATATCGAAAAAATTTGTTTGACATAATTATTAGGTTACAGCACTTTTTTTTAGCTAGATGGGATGGAGCTTATCTTTATCTGCGGGGGTGTGCATGGGTGTGGACTATGATGATTTGGAGCGCCTCTGAGTAGTTTCCTTGAAGAAGCGCTAGGCTATAGGCCCTATAAATACTTGAATGAATGAATGAATGAATTTGGTGTATGTAGACTAGGGTGACCATACGTCCCGGTTTCCGGGACATGTCTCGGTTTTTTGGGGAGTGTCCCGGGTCCCGAACCACGAAGTGGGATGAGTCGGGATGACGGATGAAAATCTTCATACCCAAACAAGAAGCGGGATCATTTTTCTTATATTTTAGTGCAATAAATGCGATGATTGATGCAAATTACAGTTTGCAGGGGGGGGTAATGTTTAGGAGGGGATAATTTGAAACCTTTACAGCGGTTTTTGATGACGAGAAAATGGTCACCCTAATGTAGACTCTCCTATATTCACTAGATGGCACTAGGCATACCGTATTGTGTAAAGCCAGCTTCCAGCGTTGCCACTCCTTGGGTTTTTTCACAAGATCTTGGGTTTTTTGATCCGAACTTGGGAAATAAGTTTTTTGCGAAGAACTTGGGTTTTTTCTTGGGGGGTTTTTCGGCCACAAAAAATCTTGGTTTTTTTTCGAAACTTGGGAAATGGGGTTTTTTGGGAAAAACTTGTTTTTTTCGGTCAAAAGCTTGGGTTTTGCTTGTGAACCGGAAATTTTAGGCCATTATTTTAAGATTTGGGCCAAATGACTAAATTTTTTGGACGGCAAAATGGAAAAAATTTCCGAAAAATTTGGCGGATGCCTAAAAAAGGTCATCAGAAATTTAAATGTGAAAATTTCGGAAGATTTGGGCAACTTGGGTTTTCTTGGGTTTTTTCGACCGGCCAACTTGGGTTTTTTTTCAGAGTGGGAACGCTGCCAGCTTCTACTAAGTACTAACAGCCTAGCCTACAAGTTAGTGATCCGCCTAATCGGATGATTCGCATCTAGCAACGCTCGTCATTTTTACGAATGTATTTCAAATTTTCCAGTTGAATGCAATTTATAATACGACAACAGTACTGGTCAGTTCTTATAATTCATTTTGGTAAACGTGTAGTTTAGCGTCGCAAATTATTTATCACGCTTTTAATTTTTCAATGCTACCTAGCTATAGCCCTCCTAGCGGGACTTTGTCCCTTTGGTGGCCTGTTCCCAATTATTCTCTGCTGTGGTTACTTTTTACTTGTTAAATTTGTTGGCTCACATAATTTAATTTTCTTGCAGATTTTTGGCATTGCATCACTGTGTGACAGTGGGTGTCACGACAACTCGTCTAACGACAACTCGTCTACCGACAAGACTAGTGGTCTCCGGACAATTCGTCTAACGACAACTGGTCTACTGACAACTGATCCAGCGCTTGAGAAATGGAAGCTGGATGACAGTTTTTAGAGGTGAAGTGGAGGTTGGATTGATGAAAAAACGCAAGAGAAATGGAATCTGGATGATGGTTATTTTACAGGTGAAATAGAAGCTGGATTGATGAAAACAACGCATGATAAATAAAAGCTGGATGAAGGTATTTCTAAATTTCAACTAGAAGCTGGATTGATAAGAAAACCGCTTAAGTAATGGAAGCTGAATGATGGTATTTTTATATCTGAAATAGAAGCTGGATTGACCAAAATAACAGGCGAGAAATAGAAGCTGGATGAATGTATTTTTAGATTTGAAGTAGAAATGGGTGCATGTTGGAATACATGAATGAAAATCATCAATCCAGCTTCCATTTAAGCTAAAAATCCATTTTCATACATCCAGCTTCTATTTCATCAATACTATTCGTCTGTAGACCAGTTGTCGTTAGACCAATTGTCCGGAGACGAGTTGTCGTTAGAGGAGTTGTCGGTAGACCAGTTGTCGTGGAACCGTGACAGTGTGTGAGCCATGTATGTTACTTTATTATACTCTGTGACCCCATTGGATGGGGGCGCGGTGGTGTAGTGGTGGCGTCGTTGCCTTGGAACCGGACAAATCCTTCACTCACAATTGCTCAGCACTTAGGCGTGAAACTCCGATGCAGTGTCCGCTCTGCATTCGGGAGCGCCTCTGAGTAGAGATACTTGAAGGGGCGCTATAACAAGTGCACATACAAACATAGGTAATGCTCTCCTTTAGCGTCCGAAATTATTTCAATGGTTTCAATGGTAGCATCCGATAAGAAAATTATATACTCTGGGTTTAAATGATCGTTTTACCTCAGCGTCCGAAAAATTGATGTCAGGTAGGATTATTTATCCCATCCAGTGTACTGCCCGTGGATAATCTTGTACAAATTCAGATCACGCAGTTTCAGCATGCTCCCTCCTGCAGAAGGATCGCCCACAAGGGCTGCAGCAAGGCACCACCAATATCACTGCTTTATATGCATATCGAGGTGGGACGCGGTGGTGTAGCGGTGTCTACTGCATAGCAACCTTGGACAAGTTGCTCACCCACAATTGTCTGTGAGGCAGGCAACTGGAAACCACCTCATTCATCTCATCCCCAGGGGCATAAGCCAATGAACCTGTGTTCCGGAAGAGAACTCATCATCATCGTCAATCGTCATCATCATCATTATCATCATATGCAAATCATCAGAGGTCTCATTTCTATCAAATACACCTGTTACGTTATGGATAAACAGCTGTCTAGTTTTGATTGTGAATTTGTGATAAGTATAATGCCAAGACAGAGACTATTTTGGACTTATCTACATGACACTGTTGAATTTTTGGACCAAACTATAAGGTATCAACTATCAAGATTATCAAGATTTTAGAGAATGCTGCTATATATGGTAAATTTTCTATGGATTTAAGCACGTCTTTCAGTTTTAATAAGATGTTGAAATGTTTTATCAATAATGCTAATTGGCAAGTCTAACAGACTGAGATGGTGCCCTAATTTCCTGCTTGAGCTTTATTTTTGGACCAACATACTGCTGTTTATGAACTTCAGGTACAACATTGAAAAGATTAGTATAATTTAGTAACGTAAATAGTGGTTTTATCGGGAAGCCATTTCCTGACAATCTAAAAATGAAATACTGAAACTGTGCCTGATTTCCGTATGGTTTTATCAGGAAGCCAATTCCTGACATAATCTAAAAATGAAATACTGAAACTATGCCTGCTTTCGATACATACCCCATTGCCCCGCTTATTCATTCATATGGGGATAGAAATCATTCTGACGTTAATGAAACAGAAATTAACTTTCAATTTTGAGCAATGATGAAATAATTTTTGTCTTCAAACACGGTCTTACTCAGATGTGCATGTGCTTCATCTTAACAGGAGCCGGAAGTTCTGTCTGCATTATAGACTGCATATGCATGAAGACGAAAAGCTTTTTGTGAATTATACTTCTAGTGCAGTCAGTTGAAAAGGCATTTAAACCTCATTGATATGAATCATAGACAACATTAGGGTTGACATAATATTATATCCTCAGCTTTTGCATTGCAGCTGTAGAAGAGCACCAGTGTGTGCTATTCTATACAAATTTGACATTTTCATCCAAAAGGATTTTTGTTTCCTGGATGTTTATTTTAAAGGTCATTTATCTGTTGGAAACCCATCACTTGTGGAGTACCTCAGCACTCAATTTTGGGGCCATTATTATTTCTAATATATGTAAATCATGCCACAATGGCGGAGTCAAGTAAGGTTTATGCCTACTATAGGCCTACAAAGTAACGAAAATCATAAGGGCGAAATTGAAATGACGCAATCAAGATGGCAAAAATGAATAAAGCGATTGTTCAATACGGCACAACCAGCCTTTCGTCTCAATGCCTGCCAACTGGCTTCACGTAGCCCACGAGAACAAGTGCAAGCTTTGTGCTGGTGTGGTTTAATGTGTCCATTGCAAGCGACACAAAATATCTATTGCACTAGAATTGGAAAATTAGCTTGTGGGGGTCAGAATTGTTTCCACAATTTCTGGATTTATCTTATTTGGACAGTCTTTAAATTGTATACCAGATTAGATTGCTAAAGTATAAACTGTCTCCTATATTAGGTTGGAAGGTTAGAGTTGGCTTTGATTGGCTGGCCGTAGCAATATTTTTTATAACTGAATCTGCGGGCCGCAGCGGTCGAAGCAGTGGCATATTATGTATGTACTGTGAAGGCCTTTACACTACATTGACTACAGTAGGTCTTAGAGTACAGTAGGTTTGACATTTCATATGGGCCTAAATTGACAGCTTGACTTTCATAAGGCGTAAAAAAATTTGTTGTGTTTCCGGTAACCCGACCGACCCATTTTACGGCCGCGACTCAAGTATTTTTGTAAAAAAAATTTATTTAAAAAAATATTTTTTTCAAAAAAAATATTTTTTTCAAAAAATTTAATTTTTTTCAACAAATATTTTTTTAACATTTGTATCGACATAACATAAGAGACGTCAACAAAATGAAATTAATAGGACTGTTTCTAGAGCAGTTTTAGGTGCAGACAGTCGGGAAATAGGCAGTTTATACTTGCTTAGAACACATACTTTGTTTCAGCGTGCAAAAAAAGACTAGTGGGGTATACTTTTTTGGATAGTCACTGTATAAAAATATTTTACCAAAATAAAAATATTTTCCGACCTACCTACCCAATTTTTTTTAGCTCTGTTACCGGAAACACACAAAAAAATTTTGGGCCTAACAACTTCTTTTTAGGTTACAAACTATAGGCTACTTTTTCTGTCATTACAATGAACTGACGTTTCAAAGATCTAAGTTGACAATTTCTTTCCCTTCTTGTCAAAAACCGGGACAATTTTGCCTAAGTCTCGGGACATCGGGACACACCACAAAAACCAGGACATGTCCCTGAAAACCGGGATGTATGGTCACCCTAACTTATACCCACCAATAACATGTTTAAGAAAAAATTAAAAGACTGTTTAATCTCTGTTTACTAGATTTTAACTATTGGTCATAATTTGTTTTTTAAAATCTCTTTGTCATTTCGTTTCAGTTTGCTTTCGTTTCATATGTAACATGTTGTTCTTTGCACTGTTTTACATATGTTCAGCCAAATGTTATTGAGAGAGGAAGGGTCAATCCAGCCTCAGCGGAGTCAGCGCCGTTAGCGGGTCCATACGGTCTTTTTGGATTGATCCTTTGACTTATGCATCGATCACTCGAAAGTCATTGAGTTTGTACTGATTGCTGTTATTTTGTTTTTGGTTGATGCTTCGTCAATAAGCGCCTACTAATAATATCAATTATTTACTTTGCTACAACAGAACGGCTAATGAGATATGAAAAATATGAAAGGTTGCAGTTGAATATACCAAAGTAGAAAGTTTCTACAAATGCTTTATTTGCTTTCAAATGGATGCTGTTTGAACAGTAGAAAATCTGAAGAAATGCAAATCATGCAAATAATAATCATTTGCATATTCTGTTGATTTTATTGGAGCACATAAAATTTAATTTCCGTGAAAAACACACGAGCATCTTTTACTTGGGATGTCAAATGCTAAAGGTGAAATTCTGCCAGCCACGATGACAAAACATAATGGAGAGTGTACGTACGTGAAACAGCTATCATTTACTGACATGGCAATCTGAAAGGAAACATGACAACCCATAAATTAATGAAGGATAAAGCATACAAATGTCAGTTGTGTCAGAAATCATTTACTCAAGTTGGTAATCTGAAAAGACACACCAGAGCTCATACAGGAGAAAAACCCTACACATGTCTGTTATGTCAGAAGTCATTCACTGAATTTGGTAATCTGAAAAGGCATGTCAGATCTCATACTGGAGAAAAACCATACAAATGTCTCAAATATCAGAAGGTTTTTGCTGAAGCTAGTTATCTGACAGCACACATGACAGTCCATTCTGGGGAGAAAGCACACAGATGTCAGTTGTGTCAGAAATCATTTACTCAAGGTAGTGATCTGAAAGTACATATGAGAATCCACACCGGAGAGAAACCATACCAATGTAAGTTATGTAAGAGATCTTTTGCTCAAAGCGGTGATCTGAAAAGACATGTCAGAGCTCATACTGGAGAGAAACCGTACCAATGTCAGTTATGTAAAAAATCATTTACTGACAGTAGTGGGCTGAAAGGTCACATGAAATCGCATTCTGGGGAGAAACCATATAAATGCCAGTTATGTCAGAAATCATTTGGGACACTGGCTAATTTGAAAAAGCACAGCAGAATTCATACTGGAGAGAAAGCATACATATGTCACATATGTCAAAAATCATTTATTGAAGGTGGTACTCTCAAAGCACACATGAGAACCCATACAGGGGAGAAACCATACAAATGTCAGCTATGTCAGAAAGCATTTACTCAAGGCTGTGATCTGAAAGTACACATGAGAATCCATACTGCGGAGAAACCATACCAATGTCAATTATGTCTGAAATCATTTACTCAAAGCAGCACTCTGAAATCACACATGACAACCCATACTGGCGAGAAACCATACAAATGTCAGTTTTGTCAAACATCATTTACTAAAGGCGGTAGTCTGAAAATGCACATGAGAATCCATACTGGCGAGAAGCAATATGTTTGTCAAATATGTCAGAAAGCATTTACTCGAGGGGATGATCTGAAATTACACATGAGAACCCATACAGGAGAGAAACCATACAAATGCCAGTTATGTCAGAAGTCATTTACCGCAAGCCATCATCTGAAAAGCCACATGAAAACCCATACTGGAGAAAAGCCATACATGTGTCAATTATGTCACAAATCATTTTCTCAGTGCGGTAATCTGAATTAAAGTACACATGACAACCCATACTGGCAAGAGACAATACCATTGTCAGTTATGTGAGAAATCGTATACTCTGGCTGGTAGTCTGAAAGCACACATTAAGACTCATTCTGGGGAGAAACCATTCAAATGCCTGTTACGTCAGAAATCATTTGCTACAGGCATTCATCTGAATAAGCACACAAGACCTTATACTGGAGAAAAACCATACATATGTGAAATCTGTGAAAAAGGATTCAGTACATTTCAATATCTAAAGCAACACAGAAGAACTCATAAATATGAGATGCCCCTAACGTGCAGTAAGCCATATCGTAAGGGCAGTTCTTCAACTAAACAGCTTGAACTCCATGCCGGATTAAAGTCAAAAGATATTAAACTGGGAAAGGAATCAAATGCTAATCTATCTGTTCCATTCATAACATTGAGCATTGCAGGTGCTTTTGGTAAACCATTTGAACGTCTGCCACAAAAAGTCCGTCAGGACTGCAGTGAACTGAGAAGTGTGCTTCCAGAAAGTAGGCTTGACGACTGTTTTTTCATTAACAAAATCAAATCACCTGAGAATTCAAGACCGGTTGTGCGAACATCGTTTGGGTGTGGTGTATGCAACGAAATGTTTGAAATTGAGAAAGTTTTTCTAGAGCATTGTTCTAGCCATCGCTTTTCTCCACCTGACGAATTATTTATTGATCTTTGCTGATTTTTTAAATCCCAATTAATATATTAGTTGAATATTGAGGAGAGACGGAGACAGTCGGGATTTTATGCAAATGAACTGGCCATTCAGTGCCGCAGTAGCCTACAAACAGAAATTCCTGCTAGATTTCATTTTGTTCGATTTATTAATATTCGACTATTATTTTAAGATTTAAGTCTATGTAGAACATTACTCGCGTTCGTATCATTAGATATTAAATTTTCACTTCTACTGCGAGTCATAAACCGGATTTTAATAGTGAATTGAAGTAGGCGTAGCATACGTAGCCTACGTGTTAAGAATTAAATGATGTCGCAGCATTCCCCGTTACAATTCAATTACGTGTAGGTTCGATGTCGTAAGCTCAACAAGACGTCGACGTGAGAAGGTGACGTAGCCTAATTGCCTAAGTAGCTATATTTATGTGCACTTGTTCAGTATGAGAATTGTGGAAAAATAACTGGGGGGGTTGGCCTATGATAAACTTGAAATTGGGGTATGAAAAACATACTTTAACATGGGGCTCTAAGAAAGACTGGGGGGTTCAACCCCCCCAACCCCCCCGACAATTCTCACCCTGCACTTGTTATAGCAGTAGATTAAAGTCAGTTAAGTCAGTAGGGATAGGCTTAGGCTACTGATGAACGATATTGAAAAGTTTGTTTGTTTGTATGTGTACTTGTTATAGCGCCCCTTCAAGCTCTCACTACTCAGAGGCGCTCCCGATGCAGAGCGGACACTGCATAGGAGTTTCACGCCGAAGCGCTGAGCAATTGTAAGTGAAGGACTTGCCCAGGGTCCTTACGCGGGGAGGTGGATTCGAACCTCGGACCTTCCGGCTCCAAGGCAACGACGCCACCACTAGACCACCGCGCCCCACTATAGTTAGCCCTCTTTCGCAGGTTTCACGCTATAGCCCCCCCCCCCTATTAGGCTAATTTCTTAATTAGAATTCAGAAGCGTTTCCGAGTTGATAACGCAGATATATTGAACTCTTTCTGCTGGAAAATGTCGGACTTTCCAATACACGGGTAGGCCAATGTGGCCAGATATCCGAAAAATACTATAGGCCTAAGCCTAAAGGTCTACAGTTTAAATTTAGAATGACTCGAATCCAGTGCCAGATTAACTATGGCGCAACTGGCGCACTTGCGCCAGGCCTTCTTTCGGGGGTAAAAATTTTAAAAAACCATTGAGAAATCCGATTATCCGATCGAATTTGTTTATATAAGTCACAGTCCGGCTTATTTAAAATGTTTAATTTCTAAAACAAGCATTGCATAAGCTTATAAAGTTTGGTGGCATTATAAAAACAGGCCTTCTACGTACAGTACTACTACTATAATGATGACGTACTAATTAATTGTGTACTGTACTGATGACGTATAACGTAATCAATTTATGCGCGGATCGACCCCATCACCAAATAAAATATAGATAGGGGCCTGGGACACGGTACATGTATGTTCCATGTAATATTATTATCTACTATTTAGTGTTTATGTAGCTGCTTGTTTCTTTTTTAATTTTAATTTTTAAACAAATAAAAAAGTAGGCCTAAAGAAAATGAAAAAATTTGAGTCCGGTTGGCAGAAACGTCAAAGAAAACGCGAACTTGAAGAGGTAGGCAAACAGCAACGTGGTAGTAGCCTATTGATAAATTTCTGGCAGTATAAAAGCACGAGAAGTGCCACAATAATTTATAGATGCTGTCGACTCAGCGTCAGAAGCTGGATGCAGTTCAGGCTTAGGCCGCTCAGCAGTGTCAGCACTCAGCACTAATGCCAACAACAGACACCCTTGATTTCAGCAATGGGTTAAATTCTAGATCGCCGCGGTAGCAAGTAAACATCATGGCGACCAAAGATCCGCTCGTAATAGAACGCGTGCACGTGACGGCAAAAAATAGCCCAATATTTTCGCGGACTATGGTGATGCATACGCCAATGTTTTCGCGAAAGTAAGTAAGTAAAAATACCATGAAACGGTTAGTTTAATAAATATTAATACGCTTAAATAAGCTTAATAACACAACAAAATCGATGGACCTTAACACATTGGCCGTCATCTACGAGATACCTCGCGGTAAGCGCGAGATCTCGCGGTAAAAAACCGCGAGATATCTCCGCGGTTTATTACCGCGAGATTTCGCGGAGATATCTCGCGGTTTTTTACCGCGAGATCTCGCGCTTACCGCGGCGATCTAGAATTTAACCCAGCAATGATATCATTGATATGCATTGATATCAATGATATCATTGATATGTACTACGTATTTACTGAAATTAACTTTGCCTGTAAGTAACTGCAGTGGAGAAAGATCATTCAGTAGTTTAAAACGCATAAAATCATCTTTGAGGTCAACAATGGGCCAGGACAGATTGGCAAATTTAACTCTTTTGAACATTGAGTCGGAAATCTTGACAGATCTTCACTTTCAAGATATCATTGATTCTTTCTCTACTTTAAAAGCGTGAAGGAAAGACTTTTAAATTCGACGAACATTTTTGAACCGTTGAACTGTAACAAGTAAAATTAAAAATCTCATATGATCCTTACACAGCTTCATTTTGTGTTAATAAATTATTAAAGTATACGTTTTTCTATATAATTAAATTTTCCACATTTTGGGATAATTTGATTGGATAGAGGGCCTACTTTGCATTGTTTGCGCCAGGCCTCTAAAAAGTTAATCCGGCACTGCTCGAATCGTCACAGACTACGCAAGACGAGGATGTAGCCTATGGCTCTGGAGTAGCCTAGTCCTAAGGTGGCGACGATTCGAACGGCGCAAGTGACAACATAATGTTATAGCCTACTTAGTCGTAATTAGCCTGTGTGTACTTTTGCTAGAACAAACCCGCAAATTTTAAATCAACAGTACTGTTTAGGCCTAACCTATAATTATTTGAACTGTCTCAGTTTCTTCTCATTCATCAGTCACCTTAACCCATTAGTGCCTGATTTTTCAAAATCATCTCAAAATATAAAAACTTTGTTGCAAATGACGAGTTTGGACAATAAAAAATAAAAATTCTGCAAAAATTTTGCTTTTGATGCTTTAGGAGCAAGTTTTTGAAGCGTCCCATTTTTGGGGACGCTAGGCACGAATGGGTACGTGAAGATTTACATGGTGATATGTACATGTTATATCACTCAAGACTGTTGGTACAGTCTAGTTAAGAGATTAGATATCTAATTTGCACTCAGAATCATTGAAAATCAAATTTATAAGCAAAATTTATGCAAAAATGGTATGCCTGAATGCATTTTTATGCTAAATTGTTCACATTTTGAAATGAATTGCTTACACGCAACATATCGTAATAATGCTATTCATGCCTCAGATCAACATCCTATAGCAATAGCAACCAACACTGTTGCAGAGAGATTATAAAACAGTTACATGAAGCTGTTTCAAGTGCTAAAGTGCTTTTGACTGGTTTTGTGTAGTAGATTGTTGGCCTAACCCTCTTTATGTGGACCGGCCTATCATTTTTCTCAAACTTTCATTCGCACAATGCATCTGAGTTACAACGGATGGAATCTAGTGCTAAAGTACTAGGTGATCTTCATACTTTCTGGTTCATACAGTCAGCTTTCATTTTTCTAATAGATACAGTAGCCTATGTATTTAGATCCATGAACTGGCCCTCACTTTTCTATATTGAACAGCTCAACCAGAGGAAGTGAAAATCTCCACATTTGTGGGCCTGTATCATCTCAATAGTGGTATATTTTGCTCAACTGCTGTAGCAGTCTCAGAGTGTTAAAGAAGTAGTCATAGTAGCCTACACAACACAATTGTTGCAATGACCACCCACACCAAGTTGATGACTCATGACCCCAACTCCATTATAGGTCTGACTAAGTAAAGTAACTATGTGGTGTATTCAACGGACAGTCTGTGTAGCCAACCAACAAGGCTTAGTTGCAGTCTGAGAGCGGTAAAGAATGGTGAAAGGACCACTATTTGTTAGTAGGAATCAACTGAATTGACAACAATAATGCCTCCCGACTAATCCAGGCTTTGGATCCATGTACGAACTCATCCATATGGTGACATGGATGTGAATCAGAAGAAAAGCCGAGTGGTGTATTCAACATAGTGCCATGCCATTGACTAGTCATTAGGCCTACCTGAAATTGTAGTAGGCCTAACTGGAAATGTTACAGGAATGTTATATTGAGCACAATGCACATGGCATTTCTTGAGTTTGGGTGACACCTTACACAAGAATGACAAAATTACATCGCGAATGATTTTTTCTTATTTATTTGAAATAAATTATAATAAATTAAATTACTAAATTTAATTTTCTAGCAATTGCATACAAGAGAATGAGTGCATTTTGACCATTATTTTGCACTACATTGCATAGGCCTAGTAGATTCTGGACGATTTCTATCCATGTGAAATATTCATGTAGGCTATACATATATACATAGGCCTGATGTAGCCTACAGTTGAAGTTGTCAATAAATTTTTGTGTCAAATAACATTTTATAATGCTAACTCTCACTGAGAGTGATACTTCTGCCTACAAACCGCCGTTTATACTTCTTTTCAAACAATATCTGAATAAAATGTCTTGCAAGATGAAAAACTGCGTGTACTGAACTTCACGTACCCATTCGTGCCTTGCGTCCTCAAAAATGGGACAGCGCTTCAGTGAGAAAACGCATATGTTATATTTTATTAAAATTAATTCTATATAATTATTTATGTATTAGTATATACCAACGTTTGTGAAACCAAAGACAGATTTGTAGAAATGCACACACAAAATTTTAAATAAGAAGCGGAATGTCCGCAATGTTTACATTTTCTAAAATAGGTCAATGGCATGATTAAAAATAAAATTTTCGGTGGAAAAAATATTTTTGGTGCGCATTTTTTGCCAGAATCACTTAATCAACATGTTGGCATGACGGCTATTACATTAAATTGCATCTTCAATGCATATTTAATTTTCTGTGAATTTTTGAAGTGGTGTCCCATTTTTGGGGACGCTAGGCACTAATGGGTTAAGACTCAATGGGCCCCTATTAGGCTATAGCCTATCTATAGCGGGACTTTTCCCTTCCAGTAAGCCTATTGTTTCCATTTAATCTGTAATATTCTTTTGTTTCAATGTGTTGTTTTTGTCTTGATTAGCTAATTATGTTTATTACTAGTGAGTAGTGACACTTTGTATCACTGGGATCAATAAATTGATTTGATTTGATACTGACAGTGCGGCATGTAGGGACCGCATTAAATAGGAATGCAAGGCCAATAAGCCTAGGTACAGGACATCGTTTTAGTAGGCCTGTGTTACCTCAGCATCATAACTATTTGATAGCCTCCTTCTTTATTATAATTTGTTTACATCAAGTAATAGTAGGGAACTTTGCTTTATACTTTTGATGCTCTAGATCCGATATTGGTATTGATTAATATTGTTAAGGCGCTATATAAATGATTATATAAGCTTACATACATACATTGAATTCCAGTGACAAGTACTCAGCATAACTGATACAGCAACTTCGAGTTGTTTAAACAGCTTCTCTAGAGTCTAGACGAAGTGTTGAGCGTCAATAATTCCTCATCCTTCTTTGCTAGTCACTGCTATTCAATTTAACGTATATCTGATTGTTCACCGCAGCTAAACTCGTGTGTAATTATTGTGTATGCACTATGCAAGTGTGTGTGCGTAAAACAGCACAAAGAAATTATTACGGTACACAGAATGTGGAAACGTTGCACTGGTCATTGAAGGATTTCTTTTTCAGTAAATGAATACACTCAAAAACAAACAAACGAAAAAACAGCAACAGAAGCAGAGTGCACAGCAGAACAGACATTAAAGTCGACAGTCAACAGCTGAACATATTTAAATTTTTTTTATCAGTTTGATTCTCACCAGATGATGCAACGATGTCAAACTGATGAAGAAGAGATAATTAATTGTAATGAATGCAATGCAAATGATGATGACAAATATAATCAGTATGAAAGGACAAAGCATCTTCTGAACAACATGAAAATAATCGGCTGGAAGAAACCAAATTACTGAACGTTGACCCCAAACACGATTCACCAAGCTCACAACCTAGATAAATTAAATCTCATTTAAACCCACGTTTAAAAACTATTCTATTTATGTCATAACTTCATGAATGGTGATATCTGCAGATTGCAAACAGTACACTTATAAATTAACTCTCCCTGGTCCAACTTCTACAAGGCAGGCCATAAAAAGTGATTCCCTTAGGTATTTCGACCAAATATATGAATTTTTAATCAAATTTTACAAGCATAAAGGTAATTCCTATACACATAAAATGGCTAAATTACACCAATATAATTATTTCAAACAGAAAAAAATTATATTTCACTTTTAGTGAGTCCACCCAATGTTTTTAATGAAACAAAAACATAATGCAACAAAAAGTAATCAAACAGATTTTATTAAGTCGCATCTAAAATAATTGTTATAAAATAACCTTGACATTGCCAGATAATCAGAATTATCATTATTTAGAATAGAAGCAATGTACCAGCATAGTTGCACGTCACTGTGAAGTCACTTAATAAGATGATGATCAAGTTGGCAGAATCTGTCAGATTACCAGGTACTAGTTTTGCTATTAAACTTGCCTTTAAGCCAGAAAAAATTTGATTCAAACACTCATTCTTTTGGCCAAACTATTAGCAAATAAACTTACGGGATAACTTTGTTTGGCCCACTCTGCATAGTTTCTACAGAATGGACATTGAGAAAACAATCCTCAACCACATAGTGGCATATGTAGAACAAATGGTGACCACAAGGGAATATTATCATTATGAACCTTAAATGTCCTACACTCATTAATTCATTCACTACAAAGATTTATATAGCACCCTTCAAAGTTGCCACTCAGGAGCGTTCCTGACCCAACCTCGACAAAAGAGAATACGGTAGCTTTAATATATTTCGATAGAATGTGTCACATGGGACCCATGGCAGCGGTAGAGAAAGTAAATTGCAGGAACTCTGTAGCAAGATAACCCATATTGATTTTAGCAAGGTGTTGCCCTGTGACAAACCATAATTTTATGCTGTTGACGTTTGGAACAATAAATAAAATGTACATGTATCAGCATGAAGATATTCTTTCAATACTTTTTACTTTAAATAACTTCTAAAGTTTAATAGTTCAGAGTAACAATGCTAATACAACGACTGTGTAAAATGGTAACCAACTGAAAAAATGCGGACAAAAAATTTCAGACTTAGTCAAGAATAATTAATATATTTACTCACACCTAAACTGTGAACAGATGTGCTGGAAGTGGTAGTTTAGCACAGGTGAAAAATCAATATTACACAATAAATTATATAATGCAAAACAGTGTTTTTCTTTTGGTCTTACCCTCTTTGCTGGATCATTGACATCACAAGACTTCATTTACAAATATTCATCCAACCAATTTTACATTTCATCCCGAAAGAAATGACGATTAAATTACAGACTGCTGTTATAAAGAAAACTCGGCAGTGAATAAATGTTAAACTACAATAATAAAAGAAATTGAATAAATGCTGTGCTACAAATTATAGAATAACTGCTGCATGATAGTAACAGGAGAATAAATGTTACATAATAATAAGCAGAAACATTACAAGATAAGAGAGAAAAATCAGTTGATATAATTATGATATACTGAAGTTAATGTAACAAAGTTGAACATTCAAACTTCAAAAAGACTCAAAAGTGACCAAGTTAATAAATATGATATATTACTATGTTTATGACTTGCCTAAAAGACTAATTCATTCATAATAAGACCATTTAGGTCATTTAATAATTAAAATGTCAAATAATTCCATGGTAAAGGACCAATAAAAACAATTCTACAGCTTCACTTCTTCTGAGTAGGCTTCTATTGTTGCGATATTGTCAAAGTTTAGTTTTTAAAACAATTGACTCAAACATACAACCCCACCAGGGGAAATTTCAATGGCTCGCTGGTGTTCTGTGTATTTGGAAAGATGCAATTGCTATCACATAATATTATGGCCAAATGTTTACATAAAAATGACAAAATAAAAGCATAAAAACATACAGAAGGTGTCATGATGCATCCTGGACAATAGCACCAAGTCCTGCTTAAGTAGGAATATAACCATCAAAGTATCGAAGGAAACAAGAAAATTTTAAAATTCAAAGTCAGTTAAATGACCTTTGAAAAAGCTCCATTGCACATGAAAGTATATAAAGCAAATCAAGTCAGATATGAAATGAGAGTTTAACGAAATAACTAAATAAACTATTCGAAACAAAATCAAGACAATGAACAGTTAAAACTGCAAGGTATGATATTTAACCTGTAACTCATTCATTTACACTTAATCACAAAGCCAAAAAATGCTTAACTCTGTAGAAGATACTTTTAAACCACACTGAATCAAATGTTTTGCAAAAGTAGTTAGAGAAGATGAATAAATTGTGACCAATTCTTGGCTCATTCATCATAATTTATATTCCAACGAAAATCACATCATTTTCATCAGACTGAGTCTAAAAACTGACATGGACTAAAAACAAAACCAGAGTTTTATCTTCACCATACTGACAAAGCAACAAAACAAAATGATAACATCAACATACTAATACATCATAACTTAAATTGTTTCACGAGAAATTCGATAAAAACAGCAACCGACAGACAAACGTTGAAAAACAATTTTCAGAAAGCAACTGCATATCAATTCAACTCAAATTGTACAAAAAATCTTAAAGCGGTCAAAAAAGATCAAACTGCATAATAATTTATATATACAGATTTACTATTCATTCAAATATTCATCCAATACATCAATTGACAAAAATAAATCAATATAAGTTGACCGAATCTGAAAAAAGAGTTGAAACCGGAAGTATGCGTCAGCAGGATGTTGTTGCCGCTACAGCAGCAACTAAAGATGGCAGGACCAAACCATTACTAGAAAATAGATTCCAAAAGAACATTCAACAGAATCAGGTTGTCAAATAACACAGTGCTTTTACACTAAGCAAAGAAGTTGAAAGGTTGTAGAAAAACTCTAATGGTTCCTCTATCATCATCATCATATTGGTATACTTTCAAAGTCCTACCCTAACAGAAAAAATTCAGAATGAATTCAGAATTCTACAAGAAATTCAAAATATGTGAATGCAAGGACCCATAAATGAACAAGGAATTAAAATCAATATACCCGTAATACTTGAATAAGTAACGTACTGTTGTTTTTTATCGTGTGCCTATTTCTACAGAAGTTCTACGAGGCATTGGTTCTGAGATGTGAAGCCGACAAGAACATAAGAACAGAAGACAAGAACATAAGAACAGAAGACAAGAACATAAGAACAGAAGACAAGAACGAGGCAACAATTGCACAATGAAATCAGAAGAGATTGAGATGCAAAGAACAAAGCATGGAAGCAGCATTGTCTGAGATTGAGATGCAAAGAACAAAGCATGGAAGCAGCATTGTCTGAGACTTCCACAGTTTCGTATGAGGCAACAAAAATGACATTCACTACTTTGATTTCATAGAAACGAGATGCAGTCTTAGGTAATAAGGTAATCATTTCAAACGCTAAACCGTTTAAAAAAACAAACATTGCTAACAAACATCGTTGAACACTTTTAAAAAACAGGAAGTAAGAAATCGATTGCCATCGACGGCCGTTCAGTCTGTCAGAAGAAAAGGCAACTAATGTCGTCACACGAGAAAATATAATACGCGCACGCAGAACAGAAGAGTGACAGTGACTAGTGATATCAGCATCGGAGTAAAACAAGACGCGAAGATTACAACTCTCGAGTTATTTACAACCAGAAGATCCATTAATCATGATTATGATGAGTAAGACAGATACAGACAGATATATATATTTACATATACAGACACATTGACTATATACTGAAACATACATGAACCAGGTCTAGAGGTCTATTTACAAGAAAACTAGGAATTTCCAGCACGCCTCTTGGAGCTATGGCTGATGACACTTATGCAGGCCATTTGCAACCGAAACAAGTTGGAAATTCCTGGTTAAACAGATAGCCCGAGAAAATGAAGCGCCTTTTAAACGACAGAAGGCACACAGGCTGTAGACACAACCATCGCACAGGCAATCAATACAAGACGAGCAGAAGATTCACAATAGTCAATAGAAGCAACTCTAGTGACAATAGCCAATAGAAGCAACTCCAGTGACAATAGTCAATAGAAGCAACTCCAGTGACAATAGTCAATAGAAGCAACTCCAGTGACAATAGTCAATAGAAGCAACTCCAGTGACAATAGTCAATAGAAGCAACTCCAGTGACAATAGTCAATAGAAGCAACTCCAGTGACAATAGTCAATAGAAGCAACTCCAGTGACAATAGTCAATAGAAGCAACTCCAGTGACAATAGTCAATAGAAGCAACTCTAGTGACAATGGTCAATAGAAGCAACTCCAGTGATTCACCTCCAGTGGCTTCTACCCTATCTGCCATAATCAAGCTCTTCCCTGGACCTTACACAAAATAGAGATACGTCAACAGATTACGAAGCATATCAGCAAGCTTGCTGCCAATATATGGACACATACATGTACATTAGAGCATCCTTAAAAATAACAGACAGAAACAGCAACAGCACGTAGAGTCGTAGAGCTCTCTAATAATAACAATAATAGTAAAACAGGAAGACAGAAAACATACATTGCAATACTCTCAACACTAATACACAGCTAATTAATCTGACTACAGAGCTTCTAATCATGGCATATATTAATTAATTACGGCATAAATATCAATTGTACAATATCTCAAGACACTTCACAGATATAATAATAGTGCAAACATGATGAAGTAACCTTGAAAACAGTAATAAAACAATAATAGCTATAATTATCTATAACAAACGACAACTTGCGTCAACAATAATGAAACTAATAACAGAACTTAACAACACAGCAAAACTAGTCATAGCGATCAGACTAATTAAACACAAGAGCAAACAATGCTCAAATAAAGAACGGACATTTTCTCATAATAGTAACTGCCCAATGCCCATGAGTCAGAAATTTAGATACAACTTCCCTTGACCCATTGTCCTGCTCTGGGAAACAACCCCCCCCCCCCCCAGCAATTCCAAACATCATAAAACTGCTGACAAAACTATTGATTACTGCAGTAATATCTCTGTTACTGCTTTAACAAGAAACTAGCAAAACAGAAAAGCATAATATAATTTACAAATTAATTAAATGTTTGTCCCGTGTTCAAATAAACCCAGTCAGTTGACCACTGGAATAAGCACCACCTATTTGAAAAATTGCATCAAAGACTAAGTGAATAACATTGCACCATTATGATAGCTAATAAGCCGCACAAAAGTACTCACGTTACTGATCACAGCAAGGTTACTGTTGCACAAAAGTACTCAGTGACTACTCATGTTACTGATCACAGCGAGGCCACCGCTGCAAAAAAGTACTAATGTTACTGTTCACACATCGCGACGACAAAAATCTGAACGATTTAAATAAAAATGAGTTAATTTTTATAGGCCAAGATGATCACAGTATCATCTCTTTTACAAAGCATTTCACAAGTCTCATTAACTATGATGTTATTAAAATGCTTCAAAAACGATCATAACTTGGCAACTGACAACACAATCAAAGCAGGTTGTGAAAGATATCATGAAATTCTTTTGTTGAACAGAAGGACGGCCAATTTCTTTCCTTAACCCTTTAATGCCGAGATGGTAGTAAACGGTATGGAAATCCTATACTTTCCAACATTAAAGGGTTAAGCCTGACCTGAGCAACAGACACATCTTCAAACTGGCATAGAACTGTGCATTGCAATGCTCATCATTTACTCAGGCTCCGTATCACAGGCGGACGGCAATAATTGTGTGAAATTAATCGACTCAGCAACAGCTTCACACTGAGAAACAGCGCAATAATAATCTATTTAATTAATATCAATGTTATAAAAAAAAATTAAAAAATAACTAAGGTCTAATAGCCTATATCTAACCACGTGCAAGAAAAAATAACGTGATGTACCATAGATTAGAACTAATAAAAATTGGCTGTTTCCAGTGAACAGGTTGCTTTGGCATACAAATTCCAACATAAGTCACTACTGGTAAACACACTCATAGCCCTGCATTCTCAACTTAAATAAAGTCAATTCCTTTTGAACTGAAAATAGCCCAGTTGAGCTTCTGCTGCAAAGGACATGTTTAGTAACTTTAGTCTGCTCAAATGCAAGCAATTAATCACATACACCAGATTCCTAAATAGAACACTAATAAATAAATGTAGCCCTACATGAAAATTTATATAGCGCCTCCTGTGAATCGCATAAAGGCACAGAAACATGGCTAAATTCTAAAGATCTAAAATTATGCATCTTAAGATAAGCATGATGATTGACACAGTGCTGACACACATTAAAGCTGTTGTTACAATCACTTTGCCCTAATCCCTGTGGAGATTTGCAGGCTTCTTATTTCTACCCTTTTGAAGCGTGATCATCATGCTCTCTCGCAGTTCAGAGCTTAGTCTTGAAACAACATTCCTTTAACCCTTTAATGCTGTGATGGTAGTAAATGGTATGGGAAATCCTATACCTTCCAACATTAAAGGGTTAAATACACATGCTGTTTCAACTTGTTCAGATCAACTTTTATTTCTGGTTACATAAAGTCACATTTATTTAGACCAGTTAGACAGTGGGGCATGCAAGCAGCACCTTTAATGTGTGTTTGAAAAGTGAAATAAGTGGTTTGTCGCATTACAAGACATTAGAAATAATGCATGAAAATGGACGCATTCTTATAGCATGAATTCTGCTATAAACATGCTCAAAGACATGGATCCCACAGTTCATAGAGCTTTACTGGACCAAGTCTAGATGTACAGCCCACTGTATTATAGACTCATATATATGCTCAATGCTATTTTCAAAAGTGCTGCCCAGGCCTCATAGGATCTTTTCACTGTTGGAATTACACAACAACAGACGCCTAGCAACTGAAAGATCCATGATTCATGCAGGTTGTCTGACTTCTGGACAAGGCCAATCCACCACAGACTGAGCAGCTCAGATGAACAACAGAACACAAGTACTTTGCTACAGAAGAAGGTTGGAATAGGGTCAGACGACTGGCTGCCTAGAAGACGGAGGTCTCAGTGGAAGAGACGATTCAGACAATTCCATCTACAGTCGCCGTGTCCAGATGTTGGATCAGCAGGCGCATGAAGCCGACCTCTTTGCGAGCGTTGTTGAACATCACCTGTGGGTCAGTGGACTGGCAGCGGAGGCAGTTTGGTGCCATCACCATCGCCAGATTGTTGGCGTCCATCTTTGTTACAGCGGCAGTCTCAGGCAGGGCGAACTTCTACAAATGTAAACAATATTTCTCATTTACCACAACACTAGCGACAACGCTCGACAATCATTCACCGAGATACCATTTCTACGCTGAAGATATCCAAATTTACATTTCATTCGACATTGTCACTCCTCTTTGCAGATTTGCCTCACTACCTTTGAGGAGATGCAATCTTTATCGTGGCCAAAAAACTCTTTAATCCATGGAAAATCGAATTTCGACAACTGGATACTCCATAACTTCAGACAAGTGGCTTCATATGTAGTCATTTTAGAGCATCTTTAAGTTGTCAAATCTTTGAAACTGGGCAACTCACTTGTTCAGTCAGTTGACTCTTTGCTTTTTATTTCACCGTTTCTCTCTCACTAATTAGGTACATGATATTGACTTGAACATTAAATATATAGCCTGCAAAGTAAATAATCAGCATTTTGAAATTGCTTCTTTTTGGTAAGACAAATTCTAACATTAAAACACTCCACTCTGCTTTAGTACATTGATCTTCTGCCCATATTAACCTGATAATGATTTGGTTCTTGTGTGCCATTGATTGATGTCTTGTGCATTAGACACCAATGTGACAGAAGTTATCAATTTAACTCATTTGGCCATACACAGATCACGTGGAGGCAAAATATAGTTTACAAAAATGGAACCAGACGCCCAAAAGTAGAAAACCTTGAGAATCCTGCGACACATGATCCAATCAAGCTCACCTGCAGGAAGAGAACCAGGTAAGACAGCACCAGTCTGTTCATCTCTGGCAATTCAGCGATGATCTGCAGAGCACCATCTGCATCGGCGTAGCTGTCGACGCAACGCTCGTAGAAGTCGTGTGGAATCAGAGGTTCGTACAGTTCGCGGTACCAGAGCTTCAGCAGTGAAGCGAGAATATGAGGATCAGTAGCGTCTGTAGGAGGAATCCACTGGTCACACCTTGCCTTCAGAACATTCACCTCATCCGTGTCTCCAGGAACTCTGTTCAAAGTGGTAGAAATTGGCTGATCATGAGCAACAAAATTAAGTTGTTTAGATGTTAGTGGAAGACAGATTAAGAAAGAGACAGAAAAAGTGAGTAATGCAATGAACGTTTCCTACTTATATCAGCTATATCAGGTATAAAACTAAAGTAAAATTATGTTGCAAAATGTTAATCCAATGTAAATTTCGGGTCAATGTTACATTTGACACATATTAGAATCTGTCAACAACAACAAAAACAATGCATTCAGCAATGGCGGTCTACAGCGCATCGTATTGCATTTTATCAGTATTGCATTTTATCAGTATGGCATAATTTGCCCTATAATCAAACAACTGCAACTTCGAGTCAGTCAAGTGGACATAATGTTGTCAGCTATCAACTCTGGATGGGACTCTAAAGATAAAGTTCTTTGTTATAGCAGAATTCACTTGTGGTGAGTGACTCTCCTGCTAAGGCCTAAAAAATGTTGTGTTTCCGGTAACAGAGCTAAATAAAATTGGGTAGGTAGGTCGGAAAATATTGTTATTTTGGTAAAATATTTTTATGCAGTGACTATCCGAAAAGTACTAGTCTTTTTTGCACAAAGGTACACGCCGCAACAAAGTACGTGTTCTAAGCAAGTATAAACTGCCTATTTCCCGACTGTCTGCACCTAAAACTGCTCTAGAAAACAGTCCTATTAATTTCATTTTGTTGACGTCTTTTCTGTTATGTCAATACAAATGTTAGAAAAACAAATTTTTTTTCAATTTAAATAAAATTTTAATAATATTTTTAACAAATTATTTGAGTCGCGGCAATAAAAGAGGGTCGGTCGGGTTACCGGAAACACAACTTTTTAGGCCTAATTATCGATGCAGTAGTTGCTTACTGCTGAATGTTTTGTTTTAAATTGGTGCAGGCAGAATGCTTTGTAAGGTACTTTAAAAATGAAGTGCATAGTTACCGGAAAATTCCCTCCGTCAGTTGGCTAGGGTTGAGGAGAAGAAGTTCTTGTGAAAGTGTTGTCTGGATCCATGGCAACTTAGAGTTTGGATATCGAAGTTTCTGTTGATCCATGATGCTCTCCAGTGTACCACCAAACATCGATGGCTCAAGCAGAGACTTCTGCACACCAAATAAAAAGAGCAGCTGTTGTTAGACAGTAGGTTGAATAGACAAAACCCACACCAGTTCCTTTTAGATACAATTTATTCGAGAAACTAAACTGTAACTGCACACTGTGCACATCTAGTCAATAAATTGTGGTAACTAAAAACACATATCATCCAACTAGCAGTGTCCTATTTGGCAAATAACTTTAAATGTTTGCTCTAATGTTTATTCTGTATGACAGTGGCAAACTCAAACTCAAAAATCGACAGTCTACTATTCGATAGATGATATTGGCAACGTGAGCAGTAAGAAATGGCACCTTCCATGGCAAACAGATCAAGACCTGGGTATATTTAAGATCCGATATCCGAAGATACATCATTACCAGATGTAAGAATTGACAGAAGTCTGTGTTCCATCAAAGAAAAGCAAAGATCCCAAAGTTACCAATTGATGTAAACCAAACCACTTTTTTCTGCCTATGAGCCAGCAACAGAAGAATCCCTAGGTTCTCAACACAGAGTCAGCGCATCACAGGACAGTCAGATGAGAAACTTAATTTAAATGGCGAAATGCAGCTAATGATGATTATTTAAACAGTCTTAATCACAAGATGTTAATTATAATCTTGCCTTGCTGTGTTCAATCTCCTCAATGCTGGGTTTGCGTTTGCTGCCTGATTGTGAGATTCGATCAAGTCTTCTGTGACAGGAGATGGCATAGTTGTGTATTCGACCCTTTCATACAAACAGATCAAGTTTTCCCGGATGAAATCACCAGCAAATGAACCAAAATGCAAAAAACACCATTGACTAATAGCAATTTCTTGCCTGGTATAAGCAAGCCACAGCGCAAATTCAGCCAGATTTAAACGAAAGAAAGCTCTAGGTCAGGCGCCAGTTAGCAGAAACACAGATAAAATAATCAGTTTGAAAAGACAGGAATTCCTTGCCCTGTTTAATCACATGCATCATCCACAGATCTTCCCAAATCAACAATAAAGGTCATTTGGCCCCCCCCCCCACATGTGTGCATACGCTCACCACTGGTGACTCTTCTACTGATATGCTTTCTGCTCTTAATGACATTTAACGTCATTTAAGTTATCAAAGGTAGTGCTTTTGTGAGGCACTTGAATAGCATAATACTAGATGTTTAGCTAATTAATTTACGTGTACCAACTAACTTTCTCTACGTGATAACAGAATTCATTGATTAAAAAAAACTGTTCCATAGTCTATGTGCTAGAACAATTTGCCACTGACGTTTTGCATTACACAACAACATATCCTTGGCATACAAAGACAACAATAATATCATAAAGTAATGATAGTATACATAACTGCTTTTACCTCAGCTGTATGATCTCTTGAATCTAAGGCTCTAAAAATGTGGCCATCAAGGTACGATTGGAACTTGGGAGATGGTGAGAAGAAGCTGAGACAGATCCCCAGCAGCTCCCATCCTGCCAAAAGGCTCTCACTGGATAACAGACAGAAAACACTGCATCAGCATCAACATTCAACAAGCACTGACTGCTGCGCTGACACAAAGATAACTAACTGCACAGCGACAGGGAACCAATGAATCATCCCCTACTCATCAAAAAGTACCTCATTCTTTGGAATTAAACCACACTTTCCTCTCTAAATGCACCAAAATCAATCTGTGGGAAATTGTTAAATGTTTACTTGAAAAACATAAGTGATGATCAATAAACTGTGCAAAACTGGCTTAATCTACATAATCATATTCGACTGATGCAGATGAGATGCAAATTAGATGCAAATCAGTGAGCTGATTGGATAAAGGCTTTTCAGACAGCAACAGATTGCATACGCTTGTCTCTATCTAATATCACCCATAAATATTATTCATAACGTAATCTTGTGCACACCAAATGTGCAAATCAGAGCTTTCCACATTCACCACAGACGCCAAATTATATGCTCACTGTAGTGAGCATGGTGTAAGAAGGGATGGTGTGCGCACTTGGCTGAAATTTGTGGCTCAAGTCGCTAGATGGCGTAGCATGCAACAGTTGATGGACCTCGCCCATAAGCCTAATGGAATTTCATGATATTGTATGGCATATATACTTATACTCCTTCACTGTATGTCCGTTCCTTAGTGCCAGTCTCATGTCTGGACGAAGGAGGAGGGCGACACAAATTATCTTTGCTATGTTCTGTTCCATCTGCTTTTTGTTTCCTTTTTCTCTTGTGTTCCGTGTTCTCTCTTCCATGTGATGTTATTGTGTTCCCTGTGTTCCAATGTTTTCTATGTCCTCTGACCCTGATGTTCATATCGATGTTCCGTGTTCCCTTGTTCTCTGTGATGTGCCCTCATCATCATCATCAATATCCTTAGGCTCAATGCCCGTAGGAGTCAGATGCCACTCTCTGTCTGAGACTGTCTCGTGCCATGTTGCCCAGCTTCAACAGGTCCGGTCAGCAGGTCTGCTCCATACCATTAACATCTTGGAGCATCTAGACCACCTTGTCTGATTGAAGAGAATCGTGAAAAAGAGGCACGTAGGACAACGTGGGTCAATGCCCGTTGTGTCCCACGCTCTCTCCCCCGACCCTCTCCATCAGTCTGTCCTGACCGACCTGTGTATGTCTGCTTCACATCATGACACCTTGAAGCATCTGGGTAGCTATGTTACTTGTGTCGTGGTTTTGGCGGATTACAATCGTCTTGGTTTTTCACTGCCAGCGTATCGCCACCCATCTGGCAAACCTTCCTCATTTTATCCGGGCTTAGGACCAGCACAGGGACTTTGTTGGTTCCCTGTGGCAAAGGATGGATGCAGTTTAACGTCGTGCCCAGGACACGATGTGCCCTCTGTTCCATGTTAATTGATGTTCCGTGTTCCTTGTTCCCTGTGAAATTCCAGGTTCCTTATGTTCCATGCTCCTTAATTGTTTATATTCCTTATGTTCCACGGTCCTTGTTGTTTGCTTCGCGTCATTTGTTTTCTTATGTCGCTGGTGTTGAATGTGTTGTTCCATGTTCCGGGTGTTCCTTGGTGTTCCCTGTTTCTTATGTTCCACAGTCGATGTTACATATTCCGCGTTCCATGTTGCTTACCGGTAATATTTCTTATGTTTATCCTGATGATTCATGTTCCTTTTGTTCCACGGCCCTGGTTGTGTGTTTTGCGTTCCTTGTTCCTTAATGTCTCTGATGTTCCCTCTGGTGTTCCATGTTCATTAAGCTCCGCAGTTTTTGTTGCGTGTTCCGCGTTCCGTATTTTTTATTGCCTCTGAACTTCCTACAATGTTCCTTGTTTCTCATGTTACCTTGTGTTTCTTGTGTTCCTTATATTCCTTGTTGCATATTCCTGGTTCCATGTTCCTTAATGTTTCTTGTGTTCTTTCTTATGTTTCTTGTTCCTTGCGTTCCACGGACCTTGTTGCAAGTTCCACATTCCGTGTTCTGTTTTCCAGCGAACGTTCCTTGATGTTCACCTGTTCCTTGTGTTCCACATTCCTTGTTCCACATTCCGTGTTACATGTTTCTTAATGGTTCTGATCTTCCCTTTTATGTTCCATGTTCATTACGTTCCACGTACCATGTTGCGTGTTCCACATTCCGTGTTCTCTAATGTTTCTCATTTTTCCGTGATGTTCCAGGTTGTTTATGTTCCATGGTCCTTGTTGTATATTGCTTATGTTCCACGGTCTTTGTTGCTAGTTCCGCGTCTTTTTCTCTGATGTCTCTGGTGTCCCGTGTGATGTTTCATGTTCCTTATGCTCTCTGATGCTCCCTGTTCTTTGCGTCCCCCATTCCTTGTTCTTCACTGATTCTAATTTCCCCTGATGTTCCATGTTCCGTATTTCACCTGATGGTCCATGTTCCTTGTGATCCAATTCCCGTTGCACTTTCCGTGTTCCATGTTCCTTAATGTTTCCTCTTATGTTCCATGTTCCTGAATGTTTTTGATGTTTCCTCTGATGTTCCATGTTCCTCACGTTCTACATTCCTTGTAGCGTGTTCCGGAATGCATGCATGTTCCGTGTTCCTCGTCCTATATTCCCATATTCTCTGAACATTGTTATCTGTGATGCTTCATGTTCTTTACGTTCCACGTTCTTTGTTGTATGTTCCTAGGTGTTCAGTGTGATGTTCCATGTTCCCTGCAATGCTACATGATCCTCATCGCCACTAGTATGTTCCAAGTGATGTTCCCTGCTATGTTCCTGCACTCTCCTTGTCCCTATGTTCCATGTTTCAAATGTTCCTTACTTCTTGCTCTATATTCCCTGTGCTGCATGTGCGCAAAAGGGGACAGCAGCGCCACCTGCTGAACTAAAATAAGTGGAGCCAAAAACGTTGTATGGCCAGTATAGGAAGTGCGCACACCATCCCTTCTTACACCATGGTAGTGAGCATGCTTACTAAACTGGTTGCAAGTTAGGGAACCAGTATTCATCCTACATACACTTGTAAGATAACGTGCCAATTAGAGTGATAAATAAACTACACTTTTTCAATTCGCTATTTAGTATTTATATACCTATGGGATCATTGCAAAGAAATAAGATGCAAAAACTGGCCATCTGTTTCATGGTGTGATGCAGTTTCTCAAGAGTTCTCATTACCAGACCAAGGAATAACAACACAAGTGAAAAGAAAAAATTATTATGATCTTACTCTCTGGGATTTTTTGTAGTCTGACGACAAAGCTGCATGAAGATTTCATCTGCTAGCTCCTGACAACTCCATCCTTTGCTGAGCAAATCCAACGCCACAGCGGGAGGATGGTCCTTGCTCTTTCTGTCTCCCATGTAGAGCTGGATAAGCTTAAACACCTCAGGTGCATCTCTTTTAACCACCTTGTTCTCTGTACGAATCATTGGCTTCTGAATTATGTCCTGAAGTTACAAACACAGCACTGAGCATTGCTGCATGAAGGACACCAATTGGTGACAAATGCGCAGTCAACAGATGATATTATAAAGTGGCCAGGCAGTAATAAGAAAACCTATTAACCCTTTGATGCCGAGAGTGTAGTAAAATGTATGGGAAATCCTATACCTCAGGCATTAGAGGGTTAACACGTTAATTAACCATGCTGCCCCTTTCAAAGCTTCTAAAGTTTTACTAAATAGCAAAACAGAATTCAGACAGTTCATTCGCAATCAAATGCTACTTGCAAAGTTTAGAATGGGCCATGTTCTTTAACACTCAAAACTGAAGGATCAATTGTAAGATCTTCCTGCTGAGAGTTGTATGTATTGTACATCCGTTTGACAATTTCTGTGATGCAGAAATGCATGCAATATGAGAAGGGTTTCTAGGACCGCAAGTAGTTGCACTACCTCAGCCATTTTCATCCAGATAACTATGTATATAGCCAAAATATTTATAGGCACAAAAATTCAATTAAAAGGAATTTTAAAAATATTGCACATGCAGATGCAGACTTGGATGCCAAATGACTTAATAATTTAGTAAACAAAACTTCAAATTTTTTCAAACTTGATGAGAAAATGTTAAGTGAGTTCTTTATATGCAAACTAAGGAGACAAAATAAGATAATGCAGGGAACTACTTGCCTTGGTCCACACAAGCATGTTGCTAACAGGTACAGCTTTTCCCAACAGTCCCTTGCGATGTTCATTCAGGTTCTCAGTGACAAATCGTTCAATATCCATCTGAAATTAATAATTCCACGAATTTAAATAAATTGAGCATGTGCATTGTGCATGCACAATTGCACATACATGCACGCATGCATACAATGTCCTAAAATCAGCTTTATCTGAACACTCCCAGCAAACACTGAATTTACCATATAACTGAAAGCCTTCTTGTATTAACCTACTACAATCAAAATCTGAGACTGATTATAATATACTTCCCTATATTAAAGAGGTTCACTGAAGCAATTTGAAATTGAGAATGTGACCGACCTGTTGGAGGAGACTATCGGCAACCTGGCTGACAATCGCATTGCTGTCTGATCCAAACGGTACGATCAGCGGTCGATGTTGGGCAAGTTCCGCCTGAAGTGAGAGACTCTTCTCCAACGTGCTCTGGCGAACCTGCTGGGTCGGTTTGTCAAGCCACTTGCGACGTCGCAGAGATGGATGGTGCGTTTCAGACGGCAGATGCGATTGGCGAGGATGAGACTGAGGGGACGGAGTTGACAACGCACTGCTGCGGTCAGAGCTTCCTTCATAGTTGTTGTCTGGAAAATTACCTACGGTCAAAAAAGGCATGGATAAGCTGAACATTCATAATCCACACTTTTCACATGTTCTAAATATACCATACAGAAATGTCCACAGCCACACACTCATACTTACACACATAAGTCGCATATAGATACCATTTATATACTGCAATTAGTTTGTTCGTGTGGCAGTCTTTAAGTTAATAGTCAGTCCAAACGCAAGAAATCATTTCTTATAATTTAAAAATATAATTTCTTTGAATGAACTCAATTATATCGGTTTGTAAACAGACATCAGCATCAATGTATTAAAGCTGTCGAAAATCATATCTTGACAAATACAAATGGCATGAATAGCACGTCACCTTTCATCGCACTGTGCAAGCATTATTTCAGAATGTTATCACCAAGATCAGAGACGATGTGGTGTGTGTAGCAATGGAAGATTTGCCAAGAATAATCCCTCCCCAAAGATCTAATGCCTACATGCTAAAGTCTTACTTGGTGAAGAATGGTCGCGGATTCGAAGTGTTCCTCCGCTCCTTTCGCCTTCCTCGTCTTCAAAGTCAGGAGTCACGGACATCTTCTGTGCTGCTGCAAGATTCCTCAGTGTCTGAGAGATGCTGCTCGAACCTCCACGATGTTCACTTCCAGGCGGCACGTTCACGTAATCTGGTTCTGAATTTCGTCTCTGATGCGTTAATCTTGCTTCCTTTTTTGGTAAATCCACTCTCGCTGGCTGCTGCGGTTCTCTTGGTCCTTCAGGCGCAATTCCATAACCACCGTTACTACGCACTTTATTTCCATGGAAACTCGGCGAACTTCCCGGCGAAAGGCTGCTGCTCATCATTGCCGCTACTTCACGGTCTGCTGCAATCGTTCCGCCACCCTGGAGGCCCGTCTGTCTGTGTCCAGTACTCGGCCTGTGGAGGGATGAGATGAGTTTGTTTGTGGGATGGCGAGCAAGTTTGGAGTCGAGCGTGTACTGGTGAAGGTCGCTCAATTCGCTACTCGTGGACGACTGGGATGTGTCGCTGTCATAATCCTCATTTTTAAAAATCGATCGTTTGGCTTCGACAGCTGACGCAGAATCTTTGTAGTGCATGCGGGATGTCTGCAGCGTCTTTGCCCCAGCATAAGCACCGGACAGTCGATCTTTGTTCGGGTAGTAGTACGCCTGGTGGCCGAAATCTGCAGGAGGCATCCACTGGTGGTTGATTTCCGCAACCTTGCGATACGAACCACCGACACCGTCGGATCTCTGTACACCGACGTACGACGGGTTGGTGCGAGGAAATGCCCGAGGCTTTGGACGAGGCGTCACCTGAACGGCAGTGATCTGCGACACATCCTGGTACTGACCAGACGCTTGCTGCCAAGCGTTGATTCGACTGCTTTCACGCATGGTAGGAAAACTGTCCTGCCTCTGAAAGCAAGACGCATGGTAGTTGTTCGACGAGCCTCGACCGACCGCAAACTTTGGATCGCCAGCAGACGTCCACGACATGTCCATTCCCCCTTTTTTTAAATCGCCCGGCCGAGTGCTAGCAGTCCGCGCGAGCTGGACGTCAGGAGCAGCAACGGGCGCTGGTGGAAGATGCTTTGGCAATTCGAGAGATCTCTGCGGCTGCGTGACCGGCGGTTCCTTCAGCAGAAACCCCGGACCGGGAGACGACGGAGTGCGCTGGCTTTCCACTCTTCTCGACGGATGGAGTCGCGGACTGAACAGAACATCCGTCGAATCCGTCCTCGTCGTCGTTCTCTGAACACCATCCGAGTTACCAGCGCGTGACGTCGTGTATGGACGAGGAATTCTTAAAGCGCCGTCTGGTAGACCACCGCCGCCTCCCTTCATATGCCCTTCGATCCTCTGCATCTTGTTAACGTCGTTAACCCTTTTGCTCTCACCCTCATAATTGCTGCCAACCGGAAGTTCATCGGCTCGCTTTGTCTTTGGAGTCTTGCTGCTGATGTCTGATTGGTTCAGTCGGTAAGACTCCTCTCGAAACGTCGTCTTCTGACTGCTTCTGTCAGGTGGTTCCTTGGCAGTTCCATCCAAGCAACCAGACTCTGATGCACCCTTTGCTTTTGGCACTTCTTTGCTGCTTTTCTCACCCCTTACAGTTCTCGTAGTCTTTGCATGTCTCTGAAGGTACAAACATCCAAAATCAAGATCACAGTAGACAGGATTTATTTAATAAGGCTTCCTCTCTACCTTATTTCAAATGGATTCTCTAAATTTTACACAAATACCAGTTGTTAGTAATCATGTACCTCGTGTGTGCAACCCACCATGATGATACACAACATATCAGACTATTATGTGAAAAACTCTGCACTGATTTTCTGTTGTAGAATGAATAACATTAAAAATACTCTGGTGAGGATGCACTATTGCAAATAGCTTGTTGGCACAACCTCAAAACACAAAAGAGAGCTTTGCTTCAGTGATCAATGCACTGATAAATTTGAGCCGCATTTTGAGTTTCCTGTATTGCAATGCCCTCTGGAAACAATCTTCCATCACATGCATGCACTGTTTCATATGACGCTGTCATTTTTCAACAAGTGCTTTCAACCAAAAATCTTAAATCACTCTCGTTTGTTTACCTACATCAGTCGGATAGCCATGTGCGCAACACATCTTATTTAGGTCAGATAACCACGTGCACACCTCCCTTGAGAGGCACTTGAGTGCCTTGGAACGCACAAACATACATACATGTGCATAGAACATCTTATTTTGTTTTATTCAGAGACTTGTTATTAACCCATTAGTGCCCAAAGTGGTAAAACCCAACAAATTAAGTTGTGTTTTCAGTAATCTCAACAACTTGGTGCAGTAACATGGCTGGTAACTTATTTATTGATTCCTACTACATTATGAGTACTTTCCATACTGTCCGTTATAACGGACGTCGGGCACTAGCCCAGTGCTTAGGTTACCATTGCAGAATCAAGCTTTCTTCTTATTTCATGCAATGCTTGGCGAATGTTTTTGATGGTTTGCAACATCTATTTACTATATGAGCTAATTATCGTCATTTATCTAATGCCACGTGCAGAGCACCAGCTTATTTACGAGCGTTTCATGCATTGTGATAGTACTTGTGGCTCCCAAGATAAAGGTTTCCATCGCATTTATCAAGCCATGCAATGGCAGTTAGTGTTTTCTAGTACATTCCAATGATTGTTACCATAGCTTTGTTTGTATGTGCACTTGTTATAGCGCCCCTTCAAGCTCTCTCTACTCAGAGGCGCTCCCGATTCAGAGCGGACACTGCATCGGAGTTTCACGCCGAAGCGCTGAGCAATTGTGAGTGAAGGACTTGCCCAAGGTCCTTACGCGGCGAGATATGGATTCGAACCTCGAACTTTCCGGCTCCAAGACAACGACGCCACCACTACACCACCGCGCCCCAACATAGCATTGTACATCAGGCTTGCAGTAGGATACTGCAGCAGCACGATGACCCTGGATGGATGGTACGCCATAGCACTTGATTACTGGATAGTATACGCCATAGCACTTTTGTACACTTACATCTGTTGCCTTGAGTCAAACTTCTGCTGCCTTAGTACACTTTGCAAGAGATACCAAGCTATGTCACACACTGCAGGTAGACTGATTGGACATCACAATTTCCTTTGCCTGATTCACATCATGTTAGCATCGCGCCGATCTTATCAAAACCGCCCATGCCTTGATTGTAGAGCAATTGAGGTGCTAATGTGGTTCAGCCTCATTCTAATTTAGTGTGTAGAAGTGATTCTTTCCAATTTAATATTGCTTGAGGTAAAACTGCTCTGGCAACTAAGACAACTTTTCCGATAGATGGATCATGTTTGTTATATACTCTTAATTGGTTTTTCTGCTTGTAAAAATCTTTTGTCTGTCTGACCTACTTCTGCCGTACTTGTTTCATCATCATTGTGCTGCCTGTCATTCTCCTGTACTGACTTGGACTTGGACTTCAATGATTTTTCACCCAATGAAATACTTTTTTCTCGGCGTAAAATGATTACATTTAATCATTTCTTCATCACAATTCACGATTTTTTCCCCTGTGAAAAAGTGTGTATACCCACTTAGTCTCTGTGAGGTGAGTATACGCTGTATACTCGCGTATACCGGGTTATACCCTCATTTTCGGAGGTATGTATATGCTGTATACCCGCGTATACCCTAGAGTACAGCCCTGATGTAAGGCCATTGAGCATTTAAGCAGTTTCTAGAATCCACTTGGGAGGGCAGTCCGTACTCCAGGCAGTGACCTAGTTCCAGGGTGTACATATGAATTTGAAAATAGATGGCATCATGAACTGTCTTTGCCACCCAGAATGTCAGGTGGTGGATGTGGTTCATTTGCAAGGTCAGACCAAGTCAGTTCAAAGAAAACCTGTCCAATATCTTCGATTGGATTCATCAATGAGTCCCATCTCCAGCTACCAGTCAGCCTTCAGACAGATATTTGCAAGTTACCAGAAATGCATAGAAGTTCTGCCAGTTGTTCAGAGACCTGAAAAGCACAGCACCTTCGTTGCTCATCACGGGCCCGTTAAACCCCCCTCCACCCTACTTGGTCTCAGATATGGCAACAAAGGCTGGCTCAGCAACAGCCGCAGCAGCAGCAACAGTACTGCTACAGAAAATCTGGCAGTCCTTGAGCAGTATACGCTGGAACTGCATATAAATCAAATCAGATGGGAAAGTTAAGAGCTGAAACCAGATGCCTCTCCTGCTCCTCCTCCTTCTCTGCTCTTCCCTTCCTGCTAAGTTGCTCTTCCTCTTTCTCTTCCTTTCCATTCCCTTTTGTTGCTCTTCCCTTCTTCCGCTTCCTCCTTCCTTACTTTTCCTCTTCATCTGACCGTCTTTCCCTCCTCTATTTTGGCAAAACATTGCGTACTTTAATATCCTGAAAAGCTCAATGCTTCTTATCCCTATGTATCTAATTGACTGCTACTCTGTAACAACAGTTGCCAATTATACATGTAATTATAGCGATCAGAGCCCAATTTCGGAACACTACACAGCTTTAGACGAAATATACTAAGTGGCATGAGAGCTTGAATAGGTGATGGGAAACAATTAGCAGCACTTTTCAGTCTGCTTAGCACAGTATCCTAGAGCAACTGTCATGACCATGACGACAGCAAAGATAATGACCAGATTGACATTGATACCAGAGTAAAACAGAAATTTCTGTAATCTTTATCAAGTTCATCTGTTCAAGTTACTGAAATGCAGTCAACAGGAAAAGGAAAAGTCGCTTAGCAACCGAGATAAGCGAGCGACTTTGAAGCAGAATTTAGCTTGTAACACAGTTAATAGCATTTCTTACTTAAAGCTGATGATGACTGAGCCAATAATGTGATATTTAACTACAGTCAACATCTGTTCCATTCAGTAATGTGATGACTGAACTGGGTGTTACCACCAATGCTGAGCCAACCTGGCGAAACCACATAGCCAAGACTTGAGTTTTAAAAATTTTGCTTAAAAATTAAAATCTTGAGCAGAATAAGTGCCTTCAATGAATGACTTATTTGGACAAAGAAAATAATCATAAGATTCTCTGACACTTTAGGAATTCCCTGGGTAAATATACAAGAAGCAAACAACTGGCACCTAGTGTGACAACGACAATTACTGCTGGGCTGCAAAACAATGAAATGAAGTTGTTCAGTTGCTGTTGTTGCATTTCACTGAAAGAAGCAACAACTGAGGACCACTGCATCATTGATAATCACTGAACACTAATCACTTGGAAACAATGCCTAGATAAATGCATGTAAATATGTGCTTTCGCCTTATACTATATCTTACCACCTGCCAGAAATGAATTCATCTGTATAGGTAATACCACAAGAGCAAAAGAGGCTCAGAGAACATTGTCTTAACCAAAACTCAACACAAATAAAAGCAGTTACTTGGCTTGACTAAAATAGAGGCGTGTTCAATGCAGACTGTAGCTGTAGGGTTGTTCTCCAAATCGGATTAGTTAAGACCTGGAATGTGATCCATCTCTCATCACCCTACCCATTTTCGCCATTCAAAAGCCCAATTGATAAGCGATCCAAAACATGTGACAAAATCAACATCCCTTATAATATTATTTTACACCACTCTGATTCATGCTGTGAGAAGCATAAATCCAAGCATAAGACACTGAAGATAGCAGCAGCAGAGAGAATTTGGTAACATATATATATAATGGTACCAGAATAAATCCACAGATAATGATTTTACCCAGTTGGAGGAAACACCCAGCTAACAAATTACAGAACTGGATGTCTCAAAGCGGTGGATGGTTAGCTCAGCATTAATCACTAGGAAATGCTGAGCTTCTATGCAGAGTGCAAGGGTTCATAGGTGGATGGGAGGGTCCACTGAAAACACCCACTGATAACAACACTTTATTAGTTAGTCCCAACACAACCTTGACTGAACACACACTTTGCTACTGGATAATCAAGACCCAGGCTCGGATGGTGAAGATTAGATAAGGAGGATGATACAAAGATTTATATCTTCAACACACAATGAAACTCTTAAATGAGTCACGTAATCAAACTGGCCAGCAGGTCAAAAAAGTCTCAGTAAACGTACTCAGTAAATATTACGTTCTCAAGACAATGCACTGACCAACACTTTCAAGTGATTAGTATCTCATAAACTAACGTAGTCTCAACCTAATCTCCAAGTTTTTAAGTAGTATCATTACAATTTAGTGCAAAAGGCATTACATTAATCAATGGTTAACCCGATCTGGTTAAGTCCAAGTCAGTACAGGAGAATGACAGGCAGCACAATGATGATGAAACAAGTACGGCAGAAGTAGGTCAGACAGACAAAAGATTTTTACAAGCAGAAAAACCAATTAAGAGTATATAACAAACATGATCCATCTATCGGAAAAGTTGTCTTAGTTGCCAGAGCAGTTTTACCTCAAGCAATATTAAATTGGAAAGAATCACTTCTACACACTAAATTAGAATGAGGCTGAACCACATTAGCACCTCAATTTTATTTATAATAGTAAAAGTAAACTCAGAACTAGATAACATGGTCAGCTTCATCTTAATCAAAAGCAACTCTTGATTCCAATGTAAGTTCTGTGATTAAATTCTCATGCTGCCAACATCACATGAATCAGTCCCATGTACTGCTATAACTGAAGCACCATCAACCTTTTTGACCTCTAAGTCATGACGCTATCAATGCTCTTTTCCATCCACTTGCTGCAATTCCTACAGCTCTGAGCATCTCATCTAAGTTGTCGCAGGCTATACGACAGTCTGTGCTGCACCTTGTTTTTCAGGTTCCATAAAATTGCAAAAAATACAGTCCACTAACCCAATATTTAGGTCAATTGATGTTTATTCTACCAATTGATTAAATACAGTTGAGGGGGGTTAACCCTTCAATGCCGGAGGGTATAGGATTTCCCATACCATTTACTACCATCTCGGCATTAAAGGGTTAAGGCAATGGTAAACAATCTGGCACGAAGAGTGCACGGATGCAATCACTTCCCGCTGCCCTCCCAAAGGTTCCCTCAACCTTCCATTCAACAAACGGTGCTGGTAAACTAAGCAGTAGAACGTGATGGACGCCTTGCATGGCTGCCAACAGTTAAATTTGACCCTTTAATAATAACTTGTGATTGATCATCCATTCATATAAGGAATTGTAGTCATACCGCATTTTGTCAATTTGAAATAAAACAACTTTAGATCATTATCATTATTAGTTGTTACCTGACCAACTGTTTGCCAGCACACTGCTAGCATGACTAAAACCAATTACAGAAAGTTAGAAACAAGAGCTGTACTAGACTCAATCAAACAGTAGAGCGGCATTCAACAATAAACATTGTTCCATTATCTGCAAGGACAGTGCTACCGGCAAATGATCAGTTATAATACTGAATAAGTGTGCTTCTAATATCCTCTGAGCCATCATCCACACAAACATGGTAGGCCTACACAAGTGCTATTAAAGAGTCATAAAAGTGGCACATACCACAGGTGTCTGAGTAGACATTTCCTTCTGAGCCAGTGGCCGCTTCTCAGTCTCATCCTCTTTTGTTTCTTCTGAAAGTGGCTTCAGATTCTGCAAAACGATAGATGCAAGTGATGTAAAATAATGTATATAACTGCATCAATTTTATTGCTACCAGCATTCCCAGCATTCACTGGGGCATGAGCCATTCTAGGATTCAGTTGCTGCTTTCAAAAACCATAACCATTGGAGTGTTAGTGCATCGAACATTCAAGTTAAAAACACTGAAAACACTAGTTAACTGAAACATTAGCCAGCTTCTGCAAAAAAAAGAGCTAAAGAAACAAAGTCACATCAAATATATCAGAGTTCTTTCAAAACAGAACCACAAGGCCATTAGAATACTAAAACAATTACTGGAGTTATATACATCCTTTGAGAAGCACAATCACTATTATATATATATATAGCTGAATTTATAAACCTGAATAAGCAGGACCTCAAAAGAAAAGCTATGAATGCAATCTCTGTAAATCATTCAGGGCCAAGGGCCAACCAACTTAGGCTGAATAATATAATAAACTATTATGCATCTCTGATTAGGTTGTACCACGAGAGGCGCTTTATAAATCCAAAATAGTATAGTACAGTATAGTATATTATAGTATAGAATAGTATTATAACCGGGTCTCCTAATAAGATGTTTTTTGATATGGTACACAAACAGAGTGCTATGACTTTCTAGTGTACTTTAAAAAATCCACAACATTTCACAAAATTGCATGCTTAGAGAATTCTACCTAATGGAATATTATCAATTTATTGCCTCAATTTGCTCAATTTGTTCTCAAATTTTTCTAATTGTTCTAGCAGCTTTTATTGTCAAGCTGACAAAGACAAATGCAGAGTAGTTGGAAGAACATGAGTGAGATAGCAGCTATTCAGTGAGCAGAACAACCAGCAAAGTCTAAATATGATGGACGACGTTCAAGAAAAAAAGCACTAGAGAGACTCGTAAAGTCCTAACAAGCGAGTGTCAAACAACTGAGACCAACAGTTTCGACCAGAGTGCTGTAGCAACACAATATTTATCTAAGACTGAACAGCCAAAATAAATGTCAAACTGATGGACAATCTGACAGGATGAATCTCGCAGATATGTCTACCAACAAACACACTCATCACAGATCCACAAACAAGAACTTGTAGTCGGACATATTAGATCTGTCTATACTCGTATATTCTAACCTGTAATTTAGCGAGAGGAATAATGTCGCAGTGCTATATTCTATTCTATATTCTAACCTGCAATTTAGCGAGAGGAATAATGTTGCAGTGCTATAGTCTATTCTATATTCTAACCTGCAATTTAGCGAGAGGAATAATGTCGCAGTGCTATAGTCTATTCTATTCTATATTCTAACCTGCAATTTAGCGAGAGGAATAATGTTGCAGTGCTATAGTCTATTCTATATTCTAACCTGCAATTTAGCGAGAGGAATAATGTCGCAGTGCTATAGTCTATTCTATTCTATATTCTAACCTGCAATTTAGCGAGAGGAATAATGTCACAGTGCTATATTCTATTCTATATTCTATTCTATATTCTAACCTGCAATTTAGCAAGAGGAATAATGTCACAGTGCTATATTCTATTCTATATTCTATTCTATATTCTAACCTGCAATTTAGCGAGAGGAATAATGTCACAGTGCTATATTCTATTCTATTCTATATTCTATTCTATTCTATATTCTAACCTGCAATTTAGCGAGAGGAATAATGTCACAGTGTTATATTCTATTCTATATTCTATTCTATTCTATATTCTAACCTGCAATTTAGCGAGAGGAATAATGTCACAGTGCTATATTCTATTCTATTCTATATTCTATTCTATATTCTAACCTGCAATTTAGCGAGAGGAATAATGTCACAGTGCTATATTCTATTCTATTCTATATTCTATTCTATTCTATATTCTAACCTGCAATTTAGCGAGAGGAATAATGTCACAGTGCTATATTCTATTCTATTCTATATTCTAACCTGCAATTTAGCAAGAGGAATAATGTCACAGTGCTATATTCTATTCTATTCTATATTCTAACCTGCAATTTAGCGAGAGGAATAATGTCACAGTGCTGCGGTCGCTGCCAGACTGTTTTCTGATTGGCTGCGTTGTAATAGTAGAAGCGTGATGTGTTTGCATCGTAAAGCTCCCACCATTGGTTGTCATTTTCACAAGTCTTCTTTCTGTAATCATAGAAAACAATGATGTAAAAGAAATGATAGCACAGATGAGTATAAACAAATGCTGCATCAATGCAATATGGACTAAAGTAAATGGAAATAGGATCTCAGATGCCATGCAAATGCACCATTAGAGCCATCTACCGGCATCACGATCACAACTAGAGGAAGACCCAGATGGACCAGCAGTTCCACCTTATGACATTGATCTGACACAATTAGCAATTTAAGCAGGTTCTACTGGAGACATGGATTGAAGCATCACAAACCAACTGTGAATAAAGTTAGCAGCATATTAAAAGAATGATCAATCAATCAATCAATCGATCAATCAATCGATCAATATTCACATATTCAAGAAATCCACTTGACATGGACACACTAGTAATACAATATGCAATTATGCATATATTAAAGAATCATGTTTTTTATGATGTAGGAAATTTTGCACTCACATATTTGAAACATGAACAAAAATAAGACAGTATATATCATTTGAAGTGCATGTCACTTTTAACAATTATTACAACAATCTTCAGAATAGGCTTTAGCTTGAAGAACCTCTGACTAAAACACAAACACAACAGGCAACAATTTCATAATGAGTCATCAAGGGCCAACACTCAAAATGCAACAAGTGGCTCCACCTCCTCCTCCTCCTCCTCATAAATCTACTCAGGTCCCAGTTCGACCGCAACTAACCCCAGCTGAGATGCACCATATTATATACATATTACATACATCTTAACTCCGGGTGGAGGATGCCAGGAGCACTCTCCTGTTGTCAGATTGGCATACATGTGATCCTGTGTCCGTGGTTCCACGATCTCTACCCATTCGTACCTGAGAAAAAACAAAAAGAAAATGTCGTGAGGTCAGATCCAGGCAGTGGCAATATAAAGAATCTCACTAAAAAACATTCATTTTTAAATACAGTTGTTTAGAAAAAAGTGTACGTATACATATAGTAATTTACATTCACATTAAATCGTTTTTCTTTAGTCGTGGCTGGGTTGGGAGCGCCTCTGAGTAGTTTCTTGAAGGGGCGCTATATAAATTCTAATAATGAATGAATGAATGAATGAATGATATATGAACAACTGCAGACACTAAACATGTACACCACATATCAAGACTTATCTTTATAAACAATCAATCAGTCAAATCTTTATTGAAACCTTTTGCCGAAAACATCAAAAGAATAGACACAACATAACATCATTGAAGATAACAAATTGGCACATAGGCAACAAAGAGCCCCAGAAGTGATAATAATCCCACTAAGAGGAGGAACTTGAATTATCATGAAGCAAATGCGGACAGATTGGAGATTAAAACAGGATCATAGACTGTGCAACTCGCAAAGGCAAATGGAACAATGGCAACAATGGCATACAGTTTAACTCTTAACTAAATCTCACTACTAGACTTAACTACTGACAACTATTTATCAGCATAACTTTAGTTTAACCTTACTTTTCATTGATTAAAACAGATCGTGCAGTATTTTTTTAATATTAGTCAGTAGGTGCCTCTTTAATGTTTAGAGGAAGTGAGTCAAAAATTGGAGGACCCATAAATCAGTTGGAGAATCTACGAGAGTTGGAATGTGCCTATAGGTATGCTACGATAAGATCTAACGTTTCTAGTATTATATCGGTGTACGTCAGAGCCCTGCATTAAAAACACCTGTAGACATTTGGTAGTAGGTTGTGGTCGAAGGGATAGAAAAACTCGCATACCTGAAACTTGCTAATCTGGCAAAATCTAAGAATCTGGAATTCGGAAAATAAGGCCTAAAAAAATGTTGTGTTTCCGGTAACAGAGCTAAAAAAATTGGGTAGGTAGGTCGGAAAATATTTTTATTTTGGTAAAATATTTTTATGCAGTGACTATCCGAGAACTCTGGTATGGCCAATAGCAACATACGGGGCAGAAGCTTGGACATATAGAAAGAGCGAACAGAAAAGATTAAAGTCCTTTGAAACCACATCATACAGAAGAATGCTGAGGATACCATGGACAGCGAAGAAGAGGAACGAGGAGGTACTGAGAGAAGTGGGTGGAGAACAACTCTGGAGTACAATTGTCAAAAGGAAGTTGCAGTATTTCGGCCATATAGTGAGGAAAACATCAAACTGCCTCGAAAAAGACGTGATAACCGGTGAAACTGAGGGAGCAAGGGGAAGAGGACGACCAAGAAGAATGTGGATGGACGATGTGAAGGAATGGACGGGATTGTCGATGGAGCAGGTGGTACGATCAGCACAGCAGAAGGATCTCTGGAGAAGAATTGTCCATGATGCCGCCAATGTTCGGAGTATCGAATGAGGCACCGACGACGACGACGACGACTATCCGAAAAATTATACCCCACTAGTCTTTTTTGCACGCTGAAACAAAGTACGTGTTCTAAGCAAGTATAAACCGCCTATTTCCCGACTGTCTGCACCTAAAACTGCTCTAGAAACAGTCCTATTAATTTCATTTTGTTGACGTCTCTTATGTTATGTCAATACAAATTTTTTTTTTTTTTTTTTTTTTTTTTTTTAATTTAATTTTTTTTTGAAATAATTTTTTTTTAATAAAAAATTTTTACAAAAAAATTTGAGTCGCGGCCGTAAAAATGGGTCGGTCGGGTTACCGGAAACACAACAATTTTTTCTACGCCTAATGGGCCAGAATGGAACCAAAAGACCATACATGAGTGTCATTCAAATCAAATACCATTTTATTAAGGCAACAACCGTAGCACATTGATCACAGTTAGAAGTCGTCATTATCACAATCTGTGCTACACTGCAGCTAAACATTTAGTGTAGAGGTTCAATAGTTTCTAAGTTCCTACACAAAATGCTATTTTGGATTTATTTATCACTCTGGCCATTTTTTCAGTGATCAAAGCAACAAACTGCCATGTGGCCATGCATGCAGCTGTCCAGCTTAGCCGGCACATCATCACAAGGCTTTTAATAGTGCCACAATATTGTCCTGACCTATGAGATTACATTATGGCATACAGAACTAAATCATTCGATGCTTTCACTAAAAACAGCCATAACATAGACTATATGTTGTATATGAAAATTTATATGAGAATTTATAAATTGCCTCTTGCAGTACTAGCCATTCAGAGGCACTCTCAGCATGACAGAAAATAAGAAAGACTTCAGGCGGCAAGGGCTGAAGATGACACCCCCAATATAAAGATCTTAACTACGGATAGAGGGAGTTAGGTTAAATTATTTGACATTTATTATTCACCGTGTATGGTTTACAAATTGTAGATAGATGGTAAAAGCAGAACAAACCCCACACTATATTTTGCTGTCTCAAATGATGTGACTGTTTCTTTGCCGAGACAGCAAAATTCAACTTCTCGCTATTTACTGGAGAGGCTGCCAACATGGTAAGCACAAGCATATGTGAATTCTTCATAAAAACTGGAATCCAGTTCAGTTTTTTGCTCGTACAGTTGGACGCGAGAAGATTGATTGGTTGGCCTAACTTGCGCTGAACAGTTGCAGGTTCACTATATGTGCTGTTTCTGATATGTAAATGAATTCATGAGAGGGTTTATCTATTGCCATTTCTTGAAGTGCTACCCATTTTATTAACATATAATTCATATTTAAAACCTTTATTGAGCTTTAAACAATAAAGATTTAATAACCTCATGCATTAGAGTTGAATATATATCTGAAAGCTGAAATGTTACATCTGAGCTACAGAAACAGACTGTGATTATTCTGCAATGATAGGCTTTGCATCTATATATCTGATGCACCTTATACATCATGCAGAAGTTGTAACAAATGCAAAGCGAAAAATGGATGGATGGATGGATTCAGTGTCTGGGTTTCAAAACAAAATTACATAATTATACACAATCAACAATATTTGGTTTTTGTTGTTACAACAACAACAACTTATTTAACCTCCGCAGTTCAGTCTCAAAGTCCAGGGCTATATAGCATTTAGTAAAAACAACTCTATCGCGCCATATAGACTCGACTTTGACCACCAACCTGGACACATGTATACAGCAACAAAGCTTTGCTGCTGCTGACCCAGATACACGTATATATTTAATGCCACCAAGAATAGATTCATCATATATTATTATATAGGTTTTGCGTTTTACAGCTCACACAAATTGACTGCAGTAGGTGCAGGGTTCTCTGCTTAAACCTCTGAATTTTCTGTAAAATAACACAGAACAAAGACTTTCCTCTTTGAACCGGAATGGTTCTGGAGCACCTCTGAGTAGTTATTTTGAAGGGGGCCTACATAAATGTCATAGATATAAGGATGAATGGATGGACAGAGAATATATCCTGGTGCACATGGGCGCCGACTCTGCGAGGCCCGTGAGTGCTCAGCACCACCAGAAATTGGCCATCACCCCCTATATTGATACGTGTAATTTCACAAACAGAATTAAAAGCAATTAAACACATGTTACAAATTATATGTATTAGATGGATGATTTTCAGTCATGTATATCAGCATGTATTTTCGTTAATCCAGCTTCGATTTCATGTATTTCAACATGTATTTTCGTTAATCCAGCTTCGATTTCAGGTCTAAAAATATCTGCACATCCAGTTTCCCTTTCAGGTTTCTAAGTACCTTCATATTTAAAAAGTTTCTAATTATTAAATGAATAAAATATTATTCTGACGTGCTTACTTTTATGGAAACATTGGGCTATTTATCGCTGTAGGCTGTTGGAAACATTGGGCTATTGATCGCCGAACGTCACAGCGCTCTATTCTGCGCTGATCTGTGGCCACCATATTGTTTACTTGCTACCGAGCAATTCTAGAGTTTTACCTTATTCATTTTACTGTTTTCTTTATTTTTTCTTTTACACGTTTTTTTCGCTTAGGTGCATAATAAATAACAGTTTGATAACAATAATTATTATTAATTAACAATAATAATATTCACGATACAGTTCTCTCGGGAGGCTGACGATCGAATGCAAAGGCCGTTTCTTACTCACATGCTATTCTGATTATCCCTGTTTTTTGAGTGTGCATGCTTATGTATAATGGTATTTGTACTCAGAATGCGGTCTGTATTTGAGAATCAAAATCGATGATTCTCAAATACAATACTTACTTACCTACTTATAATCAGTCGGCTCTCCGTCGGCAATCGCGGGAAGGGTCGAAAGGTACCTGACAATACATTTCTTGCACACTCACTGAATATCAAACCATTGCACTTTCAACTCAAGTTAACAAATTAAATGCTTACCTTTCAGTCATTGTGTAATTTGTCGGAGACAGCATTTATAATCCTCCGCTGTAACCCATCAGTAATCCATTCTATAGTCAGCCTCCGACGCCATCTTTACTTTACAGTATAGGGCTAAATCATACGGGATGGAGTACAGAAACATCCCAGAGTATGGCGGCACGATTTTGCGGTTATAAGCAAAACCTTAATGTTAAGCATAGTGACCTGATTTAACCACGTGCGAATGTCTCTCTCTTTCCCGATTGACGGACACAGTTCCGATCTAATCCGAACATTACCGAAATTAATCTAAGCATTCATACGAAATAACTTGTCTAATTTCAATCAATAAATCTTAATTTTCACTGCCCGAAAAGCTACTGCCAAAACACGCACACAAATTTATTGGAAAAATTAACGAAGCTCAGATTTTAAAAATAAGCATAATTATTAGCTATAGACGGCAAAACTTGCTTCAATTAGCCGACCGCAACTCATTTGCATATTAAAGCTTGCTCATCTCATGTGGGATAAAGTAGCCTACATCTTATAGGCCTAAATAGAAATGCTGACTCAAAATGTACGAAACGAAAAGTTTTTTTAGGCCTATACGATATAATTAAAAGCTACATAGCGGATTCTGTATCGATCGCTCGGCAGATAGGAAGAGGAACGCACGCATTCACACTTGGCAAACTCATTCATGACTAATGCCTAGGCCTACCTCTAGCCTATCATACTGATACAGTTAGGTTAAGAGAAATGAGAGGGCTGGTGGGCGGGCGGACAGGCGTATGCCCTAGCAGCCCTACACACATATTATACGGATGGATGGATGAACGAACGGACAGACTTTTAAACAGTAGGCCTAATGATAATTATCTGAAGCTTCGGTACGTGTTCCTTAAAATGTAATGTTATGGGCCACAGCATATCTTGCAATATTTAATTATACCATGATTATACGTAGGCTACGTCAGTATGAGAATTGTGGAAAATAACTGGGGGGGGGGGTTGGCCTATGATAAATTTGAAATTGGGGTATAAAAAGCATACTTTAACATGGGGCTCTAAAAAAGACTGGAGGGCAGTGGTGTAGTGGGAGGGGAACGCGAGGAAACGCCGTTCCCCCCACTTTTTTCCAGGGATAATGAAATATTAGTAGTAAAACTACTAATAATATTATTATTATAAAGAGCGTTCCCCACTTCATTAAAGAGCGTCCCCCCAATTCATTTTTTAGGACTACACCACTGCTGGAGGGGGTTGAACCCCTCAAACCCCCGGTAATTCTCCCCCTGGGCTACGTAGGCTACGTGTAGGCTAATCGTAAGCGTAAGCTCGAAGCTTCTACATCGCCCACAGGAGTGAACGACCTTACATATTAACGGAGTGAAGTGGCGGGAAACATGCTTTTTCACAGGCGTTCACTCAAAACAAAGTCAATAGGCCTATAGGCAGAGGCTCAGTCTGGCGCAGGCAGATACGCAGGCAGATAGTCATTAGTCAGACCGTCAGACGTGCGCGGCTAATATGGGTTAATTGGCAATGTTTAGCCTTTAGGCTAGAGTTGAAACGGCGTGGAAGGTGTGGGGAAAGTGGAGGCATGATGCCGCATGAGGACAGGTCCGACTGAATATTGAAACTTGAAAGACCTGTTTATATAATAGGCCTACTGCAAAAAGAAGGAACGAATTACTAATAAATGCAGGGTGAGAATTGCCGGGGCTGGGGGTATCAAGTACTTTCAACTCCCAGTCTTTCTTAGAATCCCATAGTAAAGTCTATTTTTCACACCCCAAGTGCATCATGGTCCTACCCCAGTTCAGTAGTGGTGCCAGAGGGGATTTGGGGCTAAGCTCGCCAAAAAGGCGATCCGGTTTTTATACATGTAAAAATGAAATATTTCCACGTTTAGCCCCTAAAAATGTGAGATCTTCATGAGATTTCGACTAAATGACCAAAAAAAGGTGAAATATTTTGGCGGATGAAAATGGAAAATTCCCTCCACGAGAATTCATCCCCCCCAATGAAATCCTGGCGCCGCCACTGCCCCAGTTATTTTTCGACAATTCTCACAATGAATATAGGCCTACGAATGCTAATAATAAAAACGTGTTTGTGTTCAGTTCTTGTCTTCAACATATTAACGTGTTTAGTTATGCAATTAATAGACTATAGGCCTAGGGGAGAGTGCCCCAAGACGGGATGGTGCACAAGATGAGACGATTCGGTTTTCTCGCAGCCGTTATGCGCGTTTCTTACTTATTAGCATTCAATGAATAGACGATTACCTGGTCTATGTGTGTACGAGTTGTAGGTCAACAAAATTTCACTGTCTCGTTTAAGCCATGCGTAGTTTTCTTGCAAATGATATGCCAGATAGTGGCTGAAGAATTAGTTTAAAGCAGAGCCGTATATTTGAAATAATTTCAAATATACGGCTCTGGTTTAAAGGAAGGATGAAGTATAGCAAATCTGTAATCATGTAATGTCATCAGCAAAGGTGATTTTGAGAAAATACTGTGAATCATCCCGTCTTGGGGCACCCTCCCCTAGATGTCGGCCGGATGGTGTTGAGACTTCGAATGCCACAGGTAATCGACTGGTAGGGTGGGCAGAATGGGGCGGAGACCGTGGGCGGAAGTGGGTGGAGGGTAGGGCGGGTGAGGCGATAAACGGAAATTTACCGGGAAACGCTGGGGTAGGGTCTACCCCTAGAGTAGTGGGTGCTGGGTAGGCCACCGCGTCCTGCAGGAGCGGCCGGTGGGAAGCCCTAAATTTCCAGGGCAACGTTGGGTATACAGGCTACCCCAGCTAGTATAATAGCCTACCTATTGTATATATACCTCAGATTTTAAGCCCCTCGCATCAATTACGCGCTGTTGTTCGCTCGCTTACTCCTACTTCTGCTGCAAGCCTACAACCCTTGTCCATTCTTTTGTTACCACCACCAGACTTGACTACTACTGCTCTCATTACGTTCTCCTACCAATTGCCCGTCTGAGTTGCCTTGATCGCGTCCTGCGCTCTGCAACCCGTCTTATTGGCAGCATAGTGCATACCCAAATTCAGCCACAGCTCCAGTTATGCGTGACGTTTTCCACTGGCTCCCACTCAAGCAGCGAATTGAGTATTGGATCTCTACGTAGTCTGGCGCAGTCTTGCTTCTGCCTACCTTTGTGAGCTCTGTAACCCTACTCGTAGTTCCCGCCATTTCCGCTCCCTTCGTTCGACTAAACAAAGTCTACTCTTTGCAGTCCCTTTTGCTCGTAGGCTATACTTCCACTATGCAGAATCGTGATTTCTCGGTGGTAGGACCGTCAACCTGGAATGGTGTTCCTAGGACACCGCTCTCTTTCTAAAAATCCTTCTAAGGCCTTCCTCTCTCATCTTAAAAACAGTTTTATTTGGTCGCGCTGAGGTTGGGAGCGCCTTTGAGTAAGCTTATCCCCTTCAAGAGGCGCTTTATAAATGCATATAGATGAACGAACGAACGAACGAACGAATGAACGAACGAATGAATGAACATCCATCACGTTTAATGTAAAAGTGTAGAATTAGTCACTGAGATGTCGAACCCGCTTTTTAGTCCCATAGCAATGATAAGTCGGATTGGCGTTTTAACCCAGCGCATGCGGTTGGCCCTCTACCGAATGTAAAGAATTTAGACGCCATAAATTTTAATATCAAATCAAATCAAATCAAATCTTATTTATTCGTAGCGATCAACAAATCAAATCAAAACAGCAAAAAACATATATAAAATTAGAATGTGCAGTGAAATAAGGAGCCAACGAATGATTAACATCTAATAGGTAAAAGATCACTAAGAAAGGGTCACCCAGAAAGGGAGTGATCCCGCTAAACCTGGGCAACCACAAACTGGAGTTTATATCAAGATGGTGGTGTCAGAAGAGTGATGTTGTTATTAGACAATGTAGGCAAAACGAAATCAAGTAGATGGGTTAATGTAGAGAGAGAGCGAGAGATCCAGAACATAAGCAGTGAAAACAGAGAGCATAATAATAAAACATACATACAATGTTGATGCAGAACAAACTAAAGCTAATTCATAATTTAGATGAAAGTAGGCCATGGGATTGCAGACCATGGGCAATGACCACAACTAGTGGGAACAAATGTTAGCATATAGCGGACAACAATAAGACAGTAGCCAGACACGAAAGTTATGATCCACAACAGGTGGTTAAAAAATAATTACTGTAGCTGTAGTACCGAAATAATACTATATATCAGATCAACATAGAAAGACCTGTAATGACACTACGTGAATTATAGACATAATAAACAAGGCAAGGTCAAACTATTAACGAAATCAGTAAATGAGAATATTACACCAAAGGAAAATATACTAAAACCATAGGGTTGTAACCAAAAAATGTATTCAACGGGTAAAAATGTCAGTCAAAGGCAGTGGAGGAATCAGTTCAGAATAAGAAACTTTTTTAAACGATTTTTAAAAAGGCTGGTGGATTTTAAGGTAGATATATGAACCGGAAGGCCGTTCCAAATCTTAGGACCCAAATATTTTATTGAAAATTGTTTAATTTTTAGGCGTGCATATTCACTACGGTAACAGCTAGCGTGCCTAGTAGCATGATCGTGAAGTTTAGAACCAGTAGTAAAGTAGTTATTGAAAGTGTGAGGCAATAGGCGCTGGTGGTAGCGATGCATAAATAGACATATTTGGAACTTATTGATGTTTAGTAAGGACAGTAACATATGGCTTAAGTAGAGAGGAGCGGTGCTGGATCTCCAATGAGCACCACATATTAATCGTATGGCACGTTTTTGTAATATAATCAGTGGTTTGAGTCGAGATGGATAATTAGAACCCCAGGAAATGTTACAATATGATAAGTAAGGAAAAATAAGCGTATAATAAAGATTAAAGAGAACTGATTTAGGTAGGCAATGTTTAATCCTGTGAAGGACCCCAATGTTTTTAGCAATTTTCTTCACAATAGTTGAAATATGATCCTTCCATGTTAGGTGGCTATCAACAATGATCCCCAGAAATTTAGATGAATTTGTTTGGGTGATAGGGACATCATTGATTAGAAGTGACCTGTTAACATCAAAGTCAATTTTCTTTTTAGTGTGGAATAAAATGAAGTTGGTTTTATCAATATTAAGGGATAATCTATTAGCTTTAAACCATTGCTCTATTAAAGATAACTCGTTATTAGCTATATCAAATAGATGACCTAAGGAATGGTGAGAAAGAAAAACATTAGTGTCATCAGCGAATAGTATAAATTTAAATACAGATGAAGTCATGGACAGGTCATTAATATATAAGAGGAAAAGAAGTGGTCCAAGTATTGACCCTTGGGGGAGACCACAGGTAACTTCCAAGGCCACAGATTTTTGACCCTTAAAGTAAACATATTGGCTTCTGTTACTTAAGTAGTCTAAAAACCAGGAATTACAAACACCTCGAAAGCCATAGTATTCAAGTTTTTTAATCAGAATTTTGTGGTTCACAGTGTCAAAAGCCTTAGACAGGTCAAAAAAGATACCCAAGGAAAATTTTTTATCATCCATTGCATCAGTAATATTAGATTGCAAGTCCAGTAAGGCCATATAAGTTGAAAGGTTATGCCGAAATCCATATTGCGCAGAGGATAATAGTCTGAACTTGTTAAGATAATCAGTTATTCTATTAGACATAAGTTTTTCAATTATTTTAGAAAAAAAAGAAAGTACCGATATTGGTCGATAATTACTAGTCATATTCTTATTCCCAGTTTTATAAATTGGAGTGATTTTAGCAATTTTTAACTCATTGGGAACTAATCCAATAGAGAATGAGGCATTTATTATAGAGCTAAGAGGGGTAGCAACAGCATTTATAGTTGCTTTAGCTATCAGGGGGCTAATTTCATCAGGACTAGATGACGAGGCTTTCAGTAAACCAGAAACCTGTATAATCTCAAGATCAGAAGTAGGAGCAATACCAAAAGAGCACATAGGTGGAGTGGGCATAAAGTGCTCAAAGGAGGTGGTTGCTATAGGGATTTTAGCTGCAAGATTAGTGCCTATGGTAGTAAAATAACTATTAAAGGAATTGGCGATGAGTACCGGATCCTGCACAAGTTCCGACCCAACAATAAAGGAGTCAGGGAGACAAGATTCTTCCTTGGTATTAAGAATTTGCTTAATTATTTTCCAAGTCTGATTAAGATTATTGCCACACTGAAAAAAGCAATCAGAGTAATAACGTGATTCACATTCTTTTCTAACAGATTTAAATTTATTACGATATTGAGTGAATAATTGTTTATTTAGAGCTGTAGGGTTCAACAAGTACTGCTTATGGAGTCTAGATTTTTTCTTGCAAGATTTTAGGAGTGATTTAGTCATCCAAGGTTGTTTAATGAAATTACGACCCTTAGTTTTAACGGTTTGTAATGGAAAAGCTTTATCGTATAACATTTTATACCTATGGAAGAAAGCAGTATATGCTGCGTTCGGACCACTATTTAGGCATAAAGCATCAACAAAAGCCCAGTCAGTAGAGTTAAGAGAATTGGTAAATGCTTCTTTGGCTTCCGTGGAAAATTTGCGTACCCGTGAAAATGGAGCAAGAGGCTGAAGTCGGGGGCAGAGATCAATGTGAAGAAGGATAGGGAGATGATCCGAAATATCATTAATTATTATACAAGAATCTTGCCCAAGGTTTAAGCAGTTAGTGAATATATTGTCTATGAGGGTTGCAGTAGTTTCAGTAATCCTAGTGGGTCTAAGGATGGTTGGGACAAATTTATGAGAAAACATAGTACTCAGAAAGGTTTGAGAGAGGGGGTGTTCACTACATCGAAGGAGATTAATATTAAAGTCACCCATTAAAAAAGCACGGTTAGTAGACTTAGATAAATATGATAGCGAGTTATCAAAATCCTCAAGAAAATCCGAAATCGAATTTCCAGGGGGGCGGTATACAGAGCCAATTATTATATCTTTCTTTTTATTTTGGGGCAGTTTAATGAACATACATTCAAAGGTATTCATTTTAGATTTTGTCCAGTCCGCCTCCAGGACTTCAAATTCAATATTAGCTTGAATAAAAAAACCAACACCACCACCGCCTCCAACCATCCTGGATTTATAGAGAAAGTTATATCCCGGGATTGAGATAGTAGACGCCAATTCGTCAGATAGCCAGGTTTCAGTAAGTGCAAGAACTGATGTGTTAGATTGGGCCAAGAGGAGATTAATTTCAGGAATCTTTAAATTCATGCCACGACAGTTAAGGTGCATTAAACAAAAATGGTCAGAAGCATTGAGGCTAGCATAAAATTCAGGAAGCTGAGTAACGTCTTTATATGTACTTGAAAACACAGTCCTAGAATTGTAAAAGTTATAGTCAGCGTCCAGATCCTCATTCATCAATAGAGATCTACATTCATCATTAAAGTCACACAGTTTCAGAAAGAATTCACTGTTGTCAGCCAGCAGAGAAAGTCTAGATCTAGTAGTATTTACACCTATACACTGGCCAGTATCATCATCATCATCAACAGAATTAGCAAATGGGAGATTAGCATTAACACACTCATCACAACACCATTTGGATCTCAGTGATCCCTGTGCTCGGGAGACATAGCACTGCACATGAAAGTTAGTCTTGCAAACTGAGCACTGAATATAATCAGATGATTCATTGATAACACATCCACACTTAAAGCAATCATAAGACAATAAGGACATAAACAAACAATAAACAAAAAACAAAATCGAACACTATAAAAAGAGATAGCAAAACTAAGGTGGCACAAAGCCAAAATGATACAAAACACACGCACAACACAGAGGAATGTAAAGATTGACAAAGGGGGGGGCCGAAAACCGACAAAAAGTACAACGGAGACTATCCGCCATGGAGATAAGCAGAGTTGATACTAGTATTGCTTAAACAAGACAGTCCAGCATCAATATATAAACCATAAGAAAAAACTGTGCATAACTTAAACCACAACCGCTGAGGTAAACAACTGAGGGCAAGGCTAAAGGCGAGGTGTGGATCAGAGCTCCACTCGATCCTTGTCTTTCCTTGGTTCGGTTACATTGGTTGTTATTGTTCAGTTTATGTCTTAAGCTGATCGAGATGGGTATTGTGTCTTTTGCTATCAATCCACCAGAGTTTCCAATGGCTAAGCTACCCCTAACACTAACCCTAACCGACCCTCACGATGCCTAACTTGAGCCCTAACCGACCCTCACGAAAAAGACGTGCAATGACAACGCTGATGGCACTGCAAAAGACACTGTGTAGGCCTAATTTTCGTCCTCTGATAGTACATGATCGCCATGACTTTAAATAGTAGGCCTAAACATGTAGTCTAGGGTTCATCGTTATTTTAATAAATTAATTTTATTCTTTCGTACTGTGCTGGCATTAAGGAATGAATTTGAATTCATAGTTAGGCCTATCCTAATATAGGCCTAGCTAGCAGGCCTACCTATCATTTGATTTTCTGTAGATTTTATCGTTTTGATCATTGTGCTCATTTTTGTACTCTTTCAAATGGACAGACTACAACATTTCTGAAGAATTTGGCAGATTTGATTAAATTCCATTCAAGATAATAGGAAGTTAATATTAGTGACTTTGCAGTTGGGATGTGAAACTCTAGAGTCTAGATGAAGTGCTGTGCAATGCATAATGTGAAAATTTTGTCAGGATAGCGCATAATTATATAGCCTATATTATGTGGCACCATGTCCAAGTAAGCGTGTGTGTTGAATGCGTCCGGCATTATGCCATGTGAACATTGTGAGCCTGTGCCCCATATTGCATCTAAAGAGTTGACCATGATTCCTGAATGACTACGGCATGTGCGGTGATATTATGTTATTCCTCATTGATTGTCTAGCTGCTTGTCTGCAGGTGGTCGATAATGTCTCAATCAGTTGGCTGTCAACTTGAAACGTGGTTTCCAACGGAGTCATAGATTTTTTGCCGGTGTTATTTGAATTGCCGACTGATGATCTGATTGTTTTCCATTTTCGATTACACTTATTTATATGCGGCATCCAAGTCGAATGAAATCACTTCTTGTCAGACTTGTTTGAACAGCTCGATCGGTGCCCGATTGTTTACAAAGTCCCATGTGGATTGCACAATTGAAATAGACTATCATTAGGCAGAACTGCCATAGACAAAATCCAGACTAATCAGGATTTGCGTAAGAGGTTTGCATGCAGTGGGACTTTGTTAAGTCAAGGATTTCATTGAAGTGCTGCAGCAAAGCGGCAGTTGCTGGCTGAGTGACAAATAAAACTGGTGATTGCTATTTTGGTTGAAAGGTGGGCCACAAATGTAATCTCAAATAACACATGTGAAATTCACACCAAATTTAAGTTTGTGTAGATGTGAATGTGATTATCTAATGCTCATCTCGTAATATCAAGCTCTTATTTTGCTGTTCAAGAATATGCACATGTGCATAGCAAAAATGATCACATGATAGTTATGTTCTATTTAAATTACAACAGTATTTATCCACTAAATATGGACATGACAATTCTGCAGATTTAATTTTTAATGCTATTTGCTGAAAAATTTCTTCTTTTGCACTGTGTGATATCCTTGGAAGAGAATGTGAATCTCTGTGCATGTTAACTGAATATGCACATGTTTGGCCTGCTGGGTATGTAATCTAGTAATGCAGGTTAGCAAGTACTGAGCTGTCTTTGTGTAATAACCCTCGACAATTTATCTGTGCAGACGTCATGCATTGCAATTCAAATTTACTGTACTTGTGCCACAAGTAAATAAAATATTTGTAACTGTATATCTTGGCATATCTTTCAAATACTCTTTGAAGACGGTCGTCGCTACTCTATGTGATAGAGTTCCTTAAAAACGAGTGCACCATCTATGCTCGTGTAGAGTAAGCCTATAACAGATCTGCACAATTCAGTGCTTGCTTGATTAGTCTCAAAACTTCGTTGAAGCTGATACACTTGTGTAACTGTACTCCTGTCAAACACTGCAATATGATCACTTCTTAGGTTTTTATTTTTATGCCAACCAGCTGCAATCCATTTTAAATGATGTTGACTGGTTGATTGGTACATTTTCCAGGTTTGGCCATACGACTCATAATCCACTTATTGCACTTAGAATTAGGTAATTGCACGGACTTGCTCTTCACAGACCAATAAGTTACAAAAGTTTTCTCACCTCGAATGGCTGTTTAGCTGATTTTTCCTTAATTTAGGCCTACATTTCCCAAAATGTGTTCCATGTAACTCTAGGTTCCATGATGAAATTGGATAAAAGTGTTGTTTGAATGTGTATTGATGCATCAGAATTCAGACTACAATGTGAAGACAACTACAGTTCCATGGGAATTTTTTATTTAAGATTATTTCTAATCTAACTTTTATGAATTAAAACTGGATATAGCCCTCCCAGGCGGCCACCTTTTATCAATCAAGCTTGTATTGGTCTATTTAGCATACAGTATATATACCAGAAATGGCCAGGTTCCGTTAAAAAAAAATTAAGATCGAAAATGGTACCGCAGCTATCATAGTGATCTATGAAATTATGCATACTTCCTGGTCCCAGATACGTCGTCGTTCACTCTGCCACACAGGGTGAAGTTGGTTGTTTCTCATTGTGGAACTTTTAGCAGACAGCATGGAAGCCTTGCTGCATTAGGACCGTCACTCGGGCTGAGTTAACAAGAAACTTAAGATAAGAACTCTTGAGCAACCTTCGCTTGTCTTCTCTCTGTCAAAGCAGTAAACCATGTTGTTTGATGGTAAATAGATATTGTCAGTTTGGGAATGTTGCTGCTGACGAGCACCATTGAAGTGGCACCATTTAAACCTCCTCTCACATTGCATTTGAATTTCACATAACCTGAATGATAATATCACTGTAGTTGAATCAAATTATCTTTCTTCAGTGAGTGTTTCATCATAATTATGCAGGTAATTTGGCTGAAACAGAAGAGCAGTCCCGTAGCTAGCCCAGTGTTAGTGATTTCATTTTCCTATGAAACCTCTTCACACATTAAGTGCATGAGGTAAACAATCACCCTTGCTGATATTCACTGTGTATGGTCTGTCTTCTCAATTTAGCTGATTTTCTTTGGGTGGGGGGGGGCATAATGGGGGCATAGGTGGTGTTCAAATTGCAAGATAAAAGCTTGCCTTAGTGGGGTTTAAACCTCTATTTATGATTAAGGGCTGAGTAGGCTAACCACTGTCAACACCCTGAATGATGAGGCTTGTATATAAATGTTCAATTACAATTACAATTATATATGTTGCCTTGTGTCATCGGTGCCTTAAGTGTGACTGCATGTGCCATATTCTATTTGAGTCAATTGTTTCATTCAGCAGTGTTTCACTCACACTCTGGGCAAAGCATTCCTTGCAGCAATTGTGAACATTGTTTATCCATTCTGATACAGTCCATTGATTTTGTACTGATGTCTGTACTTGCACATTTGCGCCTGTTATGCACCCTGGTGCCTCTAAGAACCTGTGAAAGGCTACATAGAATTCTGGTATAGGTTTGATCTGAATGATCTCTGAATTTGAGCATATATTGCATTTTTAGGTTATATTTTAGGTACAGTGTACAACACTTGATGAAGCGTAACATAAGCACTTATCATAAATTTTTACATACATGTGGCTTTTAAAGCAGTTGAATTTCGAAATATTTGTTCAGCAGACTCAAGTGAAACAGTATCCATGTATGCAAGGGAAGTTGATCCAGCACAGCAGGCACAATGGGCTTAATTTAGATGCACATCAGTTTAGGATCTCAACAGAGGGCTCTTTTATTTTGTCCCTCGTCCTCCTCTTCCTCCTCCTCCTCCTCGTCCTTCTCGTTCTCCTTTCCTTGTCCTCCTTCTCTAGTTTTTGTGCTTACTTTTCTTCTGCTTGTTCTTTCTCATCTCTTTCTGTTTTGTTCTTCTTCTCCTCCTTAACTGTCTCCTCCTACACGGCTGCTGACAAAATGAAATACTGGAAAAAACCAATGAGTTAGACAATGAAGGACAACAACAAAGGACGAAGCAAAAATTCACCGACAGAAGATGTTTGGAACTTGGAAGAGACAAGAAGCAGAGAATGCAGTTGATGTCTGCATAAATTACCATCTGGTAACTGGGTTTGGTGTCGTATTCTGGTTGTGTTATTATACGTGCTTTGATGTGTGGTCCTTGGGGGGAGGGCGGGAGGCAGGTTGGCCTCTATCAGTCTGGGGGATCTGGAGCGAATGACAGACTTGCCCATGTACCACGCTGCTTTTTATCACTTTCCTCAGCACTCCGTATTTCTGCACGTTGACTGTTCTGTTGACCATGCTGCTTGAAGTATTTATATGGTGGCATAATGGTATTTTAAGAATAAGCCAGATATGATAGAAAATCTCTGCCGACGGAGGACGGCTTCACAAGAGCAACAGCAGCAGCAGCAGCAGCAGCGGTTATAACCGGGTCTTTGGATACATCTGTTTGTAATGTCTGGCGCCGTCGCTCAGCGGGGCCTCATCATCTGTTGGAAGTCGTTAATCCAGAGAACTTTGAAACTCTCTGCATCTTCCTCCGTCCTCATCTTTCTCTCTTCATAAACTACTCCATCAATTGTTCCACGGCCTCTGATAGTCCTGCCCCCTCCTCTTCCAACAACTCATCCCTATCCTCCTCTCTTCTTCTCTTAGTTGTTAGAAACTGCTCTGCTGCTCTTTCGCTGTCGTAAATAACAAGACGAAACAGCTCTATGTAGTTGAAGTCGGCTGCTGCCATCCCACGGTTTTCATTTTTGCTGTCCACAAACATAATGTCAGCAAAACAAACAGGTCTTTAAGTCACGGAAATCTGGGTTACTTACTGCTCTCCATCCCTTGTTTCAGAATTGCTGGAAAGGGGGCTGTGGAATCCTGTTCAGTTTTAATTAAGTTCATAGTTGTGGTGAACTAATAAGTCATATTCTCGTCACTTTTGGTAAGTTCTAAATTTACTCGTTATATCCAATTGTACGGCAATATGGAACATATCAGGCCGACCTCTGCATATTGTAGAGTGGCCTGTTTTCCTTGTTGATCTTGGTTATGTTCTAGTTTGAATGTTAGTGTTATATCTTGGCCGCGATTTATCTATAAATAATTTGTGACAAAACATCATTTTGTTATTTCAGCTTCAGTGTCAGCTTGACAACAATTGATGTTGAGTAGATTTGAACCACAATCTACATCTATGATCTCTTGGGGGGTGTCTAATTCTCAGAGGTCAGATAGATTAGAGAGCTGGTTACAGTGGGAAAGCAAACTAGAACCACCCTCTTATAACAGGATCGTTCTTTTTGGTCTTTCCATTTGTGCCACTGTGAATGCATAATTATCCATTGCATGTATTGTGGTGATCAATAAAAAGTATTGATTGATTGAGTGCTTTGTGTGTCTCTTGAATGACTTAAGGGAAAACAATAGGCTGACTGAACTGGCTATTGATCTCCTAGGCTTTAGATGTGAGTGTGAAATGTGTAAGCCTCACAATGCCATATAGTGTCAGGTACAGCAAGCTTTTAATGAGACATTTGCATTCCACTTTTTCGTCACATTTGATGCACTATCACTGAAAACATGGGAACTTTAGTCATAAACGAACTAGTTTTACTACTTCAGCAATGTTAGTAACAGGTGCCACTTTGCAGGCCAGAAATCCAAGCTGGAGGTTCCAGTCCTCCATGAACTACTGGTGTAAAAATGAACATGCTTGGGCCTACATGAAATGCATTGTGATCCCAAGAATGAATGCACGGCACATGTTGTCCATATATCAACTCTTGTGCTATCTTTGTCAAGTTTATCGGAACATGAGATAAAGTTTTTGTTTTATAGACTGTTTTCCTCATTCCGTAGTTTGGTAGACAAGGTTTCCATTGTCAGCAACACTTTTTGGCTTTGCAATGCTTATGAGAACAGAAACAATTTTCTTCACTGTCAACCGATTTGAATGATAGCAAATTGCCAATAATAATATCGACAGACTAAGGTCTTTGTTTCTATCACGACTGGCAACGTGGCGGATCATACTTTTCATTTACCTCTGTTATCTGCTTGTTAAATGCCACAAGAAAATTCAAAATATTCATGTAACATGATTCAAACAGCGATTATTCTGATGAATTAACTAATGTAAAATTTTTAGGCCTGATGTTTATCTGTAGGATGATGGTATGCTCAGAATGAAATTTTTTTGAGATAGGACCTATGTATTTCTCTGGATATTCATAATCATAAATACAATTGCAATATAGGAGTTTCAGTGAATATAACCAATTTTCTACAAAATGCAAGAGCCAAGGAATGCTGGGCACTAGCTTATTCATTAGTGCTGTTTGTGTTTGTGTCTGTGAATGCACCGAACTTGGTAGTCTATGTTGTAGAGTTACATTCCATAACATCTCAGAACTTCAAAACCCAGATGGTCAAGTTGATTGGAATTTCGAATTGTAGTTGGTCTAATGGTTTCCACTGCTGGCGTGGTGTGTGTCCATGGATTGTGGTTATTAGGGACTTAGTGGTTTTCTTTAGACAGAAACATAACAAAACAATTTTTAATGATTGCTATAAACTGAAGCCTGATATAGTATGACATGTCTAACATAACAGCTGAAAATGTGAGAGACTTTCTAGCTTAGACAAACGGGCATACGCACAGACACGTGCACACATATTATAAGCAGGCTTGTACAAGATGATAGTGGTGAGTGCTATCAATGTCTGGTGAAGTTCTTTGTCATTTCATCTCGCACTGGCTCCTTTGAACCTGCAGGTCTGCTTCTTTTAGACATGACTGCACTGTAAATGTGTGCTTTACTCTGACAGCTGCTGCCATGAATCCAGGTTCAGTTATTCCTTTTGTCTTTCTTTGGCTGTTCTGTTCAGTTGGACAGAACAAAAGAATTATTGTTTTTTGATTGATCTTTGGAGTGTTGATTGAAACTGGCTTCCTACATTGCCTACAGGATAATTGTCTTTGTGTCGTGTGTCTCGTATAACTAAAGTGTGGATTAAATTTCTAAGCATCACCATTGTCTTATAATAGCCTAATCATGGACCACCTAAGCTTTGTTCTGGTTGATTTGCCAGATCTGCTTAACAATTGAATAGAACCAGTCTGTAACATCTGCAGACTGCAGTAGGTTTCTTTTCCAGTGTTTTTATTAAATTGTCATTGTTATTGCTATTAAGTTCTTTGAGCCATACACACTGCTAGCAGGCGTTCATTATTTGATTCCAACCACCAACTTACTGTCTCCTTGCGTCAAGAACTGTTATTTGTTGCTTTCTGTTAGATTTGCTTCCTTTTGTAGACCTACCTATCCTGTTACATGTACCTTTGAGAGTAAGTGAAGTTCATTCAGTGAGGAAAGACTTTCAATAGGAGGACTTGGTCCTAGCAGCCTCCTTACAGGTAATTTAGACATAGGAAAGTGTTTGAAATCTGTGTACTAATTGGGTATCAGTAGATGCTGACAGGTAGAGTTTTGTAAGTGAGTGAGTGATTGGAAGGTCCAGTTTGTGAAGCTGTGACCCCGATTTCAGATGTCAGAAATAGACACCTTGAAGGCTTTGCTTATTAGTTTGCCTTGTTGAGTGCATGGGATGCTTGCAGCAGCAGCAGCAACTGCAGCAGCAGCAGGGCTGACCTTACTAAAGCCCTGGGCAGAAGAGGCGTGCAATGGCAGCAGCTGACAGGTCTTGAGTACTTGATATCAGTGGCTTTGTTGAAGACCGGAAGTGCTGACACAGAAGATGAAGATAGTGATTGACAGGCATTGTTGTCTTTCTCTTCTCCTTTGGACCAATGCTTCTGAGAATGAGACAATTGAGTCGCTTGAGTTACTTGACTTTTTTATTAGTAGTCTCTTCTTTCAATTGTGTCTGAGCAGAGGCCTATCAATACACAGGGCAGTTACATTATGAAAGGAAAGAAATATGACAATGGCCTTCAGGTCTACTCAGTTTGTCTAGTTCTCTCACACTTCAACTACCTTTTGTGTTTATTTTAGGGTACCAACAGTGTGAGAATTGTGGAAAAATAGCTTGGGAGTTGGCCTATGATAAACTTGGAATTGGGGTATGAAAAACATACTTTAACATGGGCTCTAAGAAAGACTGGGGGATTGAAACCTCCCAAACCCCCGGCAATTCTCACCCTGGGTACCAATGAAGTACATGACTGAAGAGTTAAAAACTAACGAAATGTAATATGTGTCACTCCTTCCCAACAATACAAAGTATGCCTAACATTGCATGAATGGCTGCTTTTACTTGTCTGCTCAATAGAGCAGCTCAATGTCACTGCAAGACACAGTACTTTTCTGACATTCATTTGGTTGATGCAGATTCGTAGACATTGGTATTGCTGTAAAATGTAGTTGAAAATATCATGGCTTTATCAGGTTTTCCTTGCAGCTACAAGACCATGTATGGATTTAAAGAGTCGACTGTCGCTGTGAAGCTATAAAAGCAAAGAGCTGATATTATTGCCGATGCAAATCCAGATTGCCAATCTAAATGAGTGTGCGGGGTTTGAGAGGACTGTTGTTTTCTGTCTCAGATCCTATAAAGTTCAGACTGGATGCGGGGCATGCCGTAAACCCATTTGTTTAATCGTTTACTGCGCAGGCGGTGTTCCTGCGCAGCGGCCGATTGCTTTGTTGTGATGCATTTTTACGACCATCTTAAACTCCTGTCATTATGTGCCACACCGACTTCACATGATGTGATCAACGGCACCCTGCTCTACAACCAGCCCTCGACCCCCCGCCTGTGAAATGGATCAGTCCAGCCTTGATGAGTGAAAGGTGATCTAAGAAAGGCTTAAGAAGGAAATGATTGTGTTAAGGATCTGTTGTAGTAGACTGTAGACGCCTGACAGCCACAGGCCGGTCGTCCACTCAGTCCTTGTTGTTGGCTGAGTATACATCCATCCATCCATCCCACCAGTTCCCCCCATTAGCCTATGCTGCTGCTGCTGTTGTTTGTTGCTGGTGGCAGTGGTGGTGGTGGCGACGGTGCGGGATTGATGAGGAGACTGTTACTCTTTACAGAATTATTATCTGTTAAGGTTTTCTAGATGAGAGACTTCTTCACACGGTGACTAAATTTGTCCGGCAGGATTTTGTTTGCAGTATTAAGTTTGGTTCTGCTTAAATTCTGAATTGCTCAGGCAGACAGTAATCTTTGCAGAGTCTCTCTAGAGATAGAGCAGTCAAAGACTTTCATTGATCTGGATCTAAAAGAGAAGAGGAATAAGACATTGTCATGCCAGCTGTCATTCATCGTATCGAAGGAATTTACTTCAGGTGATTTTTTGCTCTCATAGCAATTGCTTAAAAGGAAGTTTATATTCATACTTAGTATCTAATCAAATCTAATCTTTTGACTTCAATGATTACGCTAGTATAATTAAGGACAATCCAGCATGATTAAAGTATAATTAGTATTAAAATTATATTATTACTTATCAGTATTATTATACTTTTTAATCCGAGGTATATATGATCTCTCAGGCTTTAAGAATCTATCCTATGTAATTATTATTATAATTATTATATACTTAGTAATTATAATTAGTATAATTAAAGCCAAACTTCGCAGGTTTTTGCCAAACTTATATAAATCAGTTTTTTAGGATTACCTGGATTTACCTGTACATAATTAGTTGCCAGGTAGTAGTAGTAGTTGCAGTTTAAGGTCACTGTGTGGTAACAAAGACCAGTAGCGACGCCCTCCTCCTTTAGCCAAGTGACAGTATGACATCCTTTTATTCTCGTGTGAAGTGTCTGCAATGACAAATGATCAGTTTGTGTGGCCACTCTATGAACATGATTTTTATTTAAGAATTTTACCTATTTTAATATTGATGAAATTTTCATGTCATGTTGAGTGGTTTTCCACTTGTTCGTATCTTAAATGATTTTAGGACTCGCATAATTTGAGCTTATATTAATACAAATTCAAATTATAATTATGCGATTCCTAAAACCATTCGAGAACTCAGGTACTTAAATGCAATCCAGAACGGTTTCCTTTATTAGTAAATTTCCGTAGAATATGAAACCAAATAGGAAACTCTCAATGGTATAACTTTCTTCTTGAAAGTGGGTCACCAATTTCTCCCCATCTTTTCTACATTTGTTTACTTCTCTTCCTCTCCCATTTCGCAAAAATATGTGACTCATTTTGAACAGTTATTGGAGAGTGTCAGCTGATAATAAGTTTGATGGGCATTTTTTATTCAATCTTCGAAAATGTGAGGTCACGGTAGCCAAGCCCAAGAACATGGGGTACAGATGCCCCATTCTGAGAATTATGTATAATGTATATAGGGGAAACTCAGCTTGATATGATGTTTTTTCTTGACATTCTTTGGAGGAAGAAAATAAGGGATGAGAATGTAGCAGGATGGAAGCCGAAGAAAGATGAGAGAGAGAGAGAGAGAGACAGACAGACAGACAGACAGACAGACAGACAGAGAGAGAGACAGAGAGAGAGAGAGAGAGAGAGAGAGAGAGAGAGAGAGAGAGAGAGAGAGAGAGAGAGAGAGAGAGAGAGAGAGAGAGAGAGAGAGAGAGAGAGAGAGAGAGATAACGACCTTCGATTGGCATGCAAGTGACATTATCGTTAGGCTTTTATTTCTGCAGTTAACATTTGTTATCCGTTTTATTTCTTATTGCTGACATGCTGTTGACTTATTAATTGTGATTAACAGCTGGTTTGACAGGAAACCACAGACAGACATAATTAAGAATAGACAAACACGCAGACAGAGACAATCGAGATGTTATAACTTTCATCTTCTGCTATAAAGTTTTGTGTTTAAGTGTTGTGTCTTAGTCTTAGGGTAGGTTTATATTGTGTGTCTTCAAATTATAAGCGTATTACTATTCATTGCCTCACAGATTAGATATGATGAAGGCTTGATGTAATGATTTCCTTGCTTGTGCATTTTGGTCTGTGTTTCTGATGAGTTAGGGACAAGACCTTAGTAATTTCATTATCATCGTCATCATTTTATTGCCACCAAATCATCATAGCCATCATTATCAGAGACATTTCCAATCTCTGAACTTCTGAAGCACAGCTGCTGTATCCAGAACATGCTGCCAGTCGTTTTTATTCTGTTTAGTTAGTCTGGTCATAAGTATGTGGTTAGAGATTCAATAGGTGCAGGACTGCAGATGAGCCCCCCCCCCACTGCTCATGTCCATTTATGACAAGGCAGTCATTTGGTCCTCTGGTTTGCTGTCATAATTCACTCTGTCTTCAAACATCCAGAGCCTTGTTCTGTCGACCAACTCTGGAAAGTGCATCACACATTGGTGATTTTAATCATAAAAGGAATGTTCTCTGTACTCTTCTGGCGCCATTTTTAAGTAATCAAGCTTGATCTCCAGGTCCTTGGATAGCATTCAGTTCTAAGCTCTATTGAGAAGACCAGGCAGTACCTACATGTATGCTTTGAATATGCAGAGGTTAGAACTTCGGAACTATAGTTGTGGGTCGCTCTTGCTTTCTTTGCCATGCACCACCATTCTGCAAGTCCACTGCCACCATCTAGCTTGAGAACTGGGTTAGGCAACCCATAAACTGCCTCCATGTATTATCCTGTCACCTGTATGTGATATGATCCAGTGTTATGCATGGGTCTATTGTGTCGTCTGGATTTTTGCCTTGGCCCAATTGAAACCTATCCTGATTTATCATAATTTATGTTCCTCAGGATCCATTATCTCCAAGGACAGAGTCAGGGTCTCCAAAATCTCAGGGTGGGACCTTAAAAGTGCATATATAAAATTATGTATTGTAGTTGTTCCTTTTTCAGGAATGTGTAATTCACTGTTACTTACATACGACCCATTTGGCCGCCGCCTGTCACATGTGCTTCAGCTGGTTTACAAGACATGGGGGCTTGGCACCTGAAGAGCCCAGTAAGGAAGTCGATTTCCAAGAGGACACTTGAAACGGATGATAATTCAATGGAGCAGGAGACAGGCACCAGCAACAGCAGCAGCAGCAACAGCAGCCATTGATGCGGCTGCTGCTGCTGCTGCTGAGGGAGATGGATGGGTGAGGGACGAGAGTTTCCAAGCAGATGAGGTTTAGTGCTAGCTACTCAGCCCCCAGGGTGGAATTGGACAGAGAACAGATCCCCATGCAGTACAATAGGTGGCCCTGAGGAGGAGGACGAAGAATAGGAGGAGGAGGACGAAGAATAGGAGGAGGAGGACGAAGAATAGGAGGAGGAGGAGAAGGGTAAGTAGCTGGAGTAGGTGGGGTCTGCTTTGTTAGATGGCAATCCAAAAAATGGCTGTAACTGATTTTGAGAATGTCATTGTACGCTGAGGCTGCTGTTGTGCATTGGTGAACTGCTTTTCATCAGAATGAGCTGCTGCTGCTGCAGGTCTAAGAGGAGATTAAGAACACAGACAAACCTGCATCTTGACACGGGCAAGCATGTTTCTTCAGAGATATATTTGCAGATAACCATACAGATAAGCATGGGCACAGACAGACTGAGACAGACTAAGCCAGACTGAGCTCTGGATGAATAAATATTTAGCCAAAGACTGACACCACCAACAACATCAGTTACCATGAATGAAAGTAAGTGCACTTAGGCATCCAAATCAAAACAAATCCAAACACATCAATATATATATACACAGTCATCTATGCACACTTGCAAACTGATGTGGACATTCATTCAGACAAATTCAGGCAGCCTGTGCAAGCATGCAGTGAGACAGATATATCTATAGAAGCGCTATTGATGCACATACATGTTAGAATGCAGGAGAGGCAGCCATAACATGAAGTATTGACTTTGTCAGACTTCTTCAGTTCTATAGACTTCTACTATAATGAGTAGATGTGTCCACAGTAAATAAGTCTTAGGACTTATTTATTAGTCAGCATATCAAGTACATGATATCAATCCATTGATAGATACCTCTGATAAATAACACAAGACTTTTTGATTAAGCTTATCTCTAGGATCAGTTGATGCTAACTATTGATTTTTTGGTATCATTTCGCTGTAGTAACTTATTGTTGACTTAATCCTTGCCATAGACATTGTTTTTTTATTCAAAAGCCGCTGCAGTTTGCAGTAAACATGTAGTTTGGCATCGTAAATTGTTCGCCATTGGGTTTCAGCGTTGGTCGAATACAAGTTGGATCGATGACAATAATGTCTTCCTAAACAGAAGTTGGATTGATAAAAATAATGTTTGCTGGAATTGAAGTGGGAATGATGATAAGAATCATGCTTAAATCAAGCTGGATTGATGAAAATATTTAGTAATTAAGTTTAAGTTGTATAGATGACAAAATTCCTGCTTGGATGGAGGTAAATGATTACAAGATTTCATGCGTAAATGGAAGTGGGATTGATGAATAGAGTTCTCGCTTAAGTAGAAGTTGGATTGACAAAACAATAGCGATGCTACAATGGGCGAATAATTTACGACACTAAAATACACGTTTACCCCATTAGCTTCCTTCCTGTTACTGGTGCCGTGACTGCATTCAACTCCTCTATGTTCTCTGCTGTATACCCTTCAGTTTTGCATTTCTTTTTATGTTGTCTCTGATGACTGCACTTGCTTAACCTCAATGGGTCAGCTGCTGCTGCTGCGGCAGCTGATTATTAGGTGCTTCCAGTTGTGATTGGCTGCTGTCTGCATGATGAGGAAGATTTCTTATTTCCAAGACCGAGACAGAAGTCAGGCTGGTATGCGTTGGAGGCCATTGTTGTTGACTGCTGAATGTGTTGTTTGCCTCCTCGCTTGACTTAGACTCTAAAGGCTTTTCAGGTTACCAAGCGATATCTGCTGTTCCTGTCCGTCAACATCAAGTAATGAAAGCCGCCAGCTGGATCATGCTGCTGCTGCTGCCATTGACTGCAATGAAACAATGTCTACCCGCTAACCTGCTCATCTAACCAGGTGCTGCCTCCTCCTCCACCACCACCACCACCACCAACTGCCGCTGCTCTGTTGTGCGGAAATCGGACCTCGTGATTGAGGAATATGTTGGCATATTTCCTGTGCTTAAGATAATTATTATTAGTTCGCTGACGTTGCTGGTGCCAGTGGTCTCGAGAAATTTTTGCACCTTCCTGTGATTCCTCTTCCATTGTCCGTTCCCTACCTGGCCCTAAGTCTTTCGTCGGCCGTTGGTAACTTCATGATAATCTAGGAGGAGGCAGAAGATTGGCAGCATGACAGGCTTATCTCCTCGCCGCTTCTTCCTGTTGTCATCTTGAAGCATCGATTCAGTCGAGAGAAAGAGCTCGTAAAGATGATCTCCATCCTTTCCACAGCCGTCTTTATTATTGCAGTCCAGGGCTGGTCTTTGTAATGGGCAGACTCATTATTTAAAAATAGTGAAGACAGTCGAATTATGATTATGTGAGCTATTCCATGCAGCAGGGGCGTTTTGCCCACAACCTGCGGCCAATAAATCAGCAATCATGCGATGTTTAGGATCAGTCAGTCAGTCAGGTCGTCGCGGTAAACTGGTAATTATAATAATAATCTGTGCTTTGGGGAATCTTCGTAGTATATTATCAGGTATATTAGGCTATCTAACCAAATTGGTGCATGTGAATAAATGCAGAAATAACAATGTCTTTGGGAAGTTGACTGAATGAGAAAATAGAAGCTGAATGATCAGATGATATTAGCATACAGGTTTCTGTTTTTAAATTTAAACATTGAAAGTTTGAAAAAACTTTGTATGGAACAGCTTGTATCAGATCTATATTATACCAGTAGTTACTTTATTCTCAGTTGGAGTTGTTTAGGATAAGATTTGTGGATTAAATAGGACATATATGTGAGAGATTAACCCTATTTGTTCAAGTGAGAATGCTGCAATTGAGTTACTCAGTTTCAATTTGATCCAAGGCTTCATTGTGGAGGGCTTAAGTGCTTATTCACAGTATTACTGTAGTTAAACTTAACTACCATAGCAATTGGAAAAAGTATTGTTAATACTTGAAGAAAACTGGATTAGCATTGTGAGTCTTAATGCTTTTTGGCAATTAATTATTTGATATTATTTATTAACATCTCTTTCTAGAGGAGTCGTTTTGGCTTGATGTGAGACTTTGACCTGCTGAAAGTGGACAGTGGTCACTTCTGGTACATCTGAGAACGTATGCACTTTCACCTGCCTTATGACTACAGCGACCATTCATTCATTCATTAATTCATTCAGAGCATTTATATAGTGCCTCTTCAAGAAACTACTCAGAGGCACTCCCAGCCCAACCACGACCATGACTTCTTCCATTCTAGAAAGCACATCTTTACGTGCATCAGCGCATTCTGACAGTTGAACTTCTATTCTGTAGAATTTCTCCAGCATTGTCTTTCAAGGTCTTTGCGTGGATGGATCGTCCTGCTGGAACTGGGTTGAAGCTTCTGTCGGATAAATTATCCCAGATGATGTCGGTTGATGGCTGATGTCCTTCCACAGACAGACGCCAGTCGGCCGATCCATGGAGCAGGATGCATGAAGAGGAAGAGTGAGGTGGAAAGTTTGGGCAGCTGTGAGATGTTAGAAATCCGGAGTGACATTTCCCTTTGTTCATATATCATGTCTGCCTATCATCAGACGGAGGTGCTGTGACTGACAGGCTTATCTTTATCTGTCTCTGCAAACTGACTGCATTGCATGTCTGTTTCGTATTCAAAGCAGATTAGGAAGGTTAAAGGAGGCTTGCTTGAGAACGATCATCTTTGTTTGCTTGTATTTATGACCATTGCTTTTGCTGACAACTCAAACAGCAGCAGCAGCAGCATTTGCGGTGGATGCGGTTGCAGAGGCGCTGTGAAGACTCATCCATGAATGCTTATGCAGACAGAGACTGACAGATGCAGACTGATGCATAAGCATTGGCTTCTCATAACTGAACTTACTGAAGTCATCCATTTGTCTGTCATATACTGCCCCTTGCTCCTTTCCGGTGTACACAGGTAACTTGTAATGGTGATAGAACATCCATAAATATCAGTTGTTCTACAGTATAAACCAAGCAGCCAATGCTCATCTGTCTTTACAAATTATTGTAGGTCTATCTACTGATTAGGTATTACGTTCATTTTACTGTTTCAGTATTGCAGTTTGTCTGAAGACAGCAGCTAAGTTATATTCTTTATCATGCCAAGGTGATAATATTCACAGCTCATGTGCAGATGTTGACAGAGATGTTTGTGCCATTGAGAGGGAAAATGATGATGATGAGAATGATGGCATCACTAATGACTTTTTCTAACATGACCGTCTTGTTTGTGCCTACATAGATCCATCAACTCGACATTAAAATTTACAAATTGCTCCATGCCAAGGTTTAAAGTCTGACTGAATGGTCATGGATGACGTCCAGGTATTTATTTTCAAAGCTGAACGCCATCTTGCCCCTTGTATTAGGCCAGGGCAGCCTGGAAAGGTAAGGGGCATCCAGGCACTTCTTTTCCTATGTACTATGAGCACTGCAACATGCCCCATAGCTATAACTCCTCCGCCTCTATGGAGTAAACTCCTGCGCTCCAGAATTTACTACAGATATCTGATTCATCCTACAAACTCACCCACCCTTCATCTCTAAGACTCTAACTATGTCTCCTCTGGTCTTTCATTCAAATCTGAAAACACTGCTCTTTCACAAATCCTATCTTCCTCTTCCCTTTACACCTCTCTTGCCACTTCAATTCTAAACACCATCCACTATAGTCATCTGCCTGCCCCCCCCCGCCCGCCCTCCCTCCCACCAGCCTACCTGATTCATCAACTCTTGGATCTTGACAAGGGACCAATTTTGCCCTACTATCTATCGAATTTGATTTGATTAAGCACCTGTGGCTTAATCGGTTCTTGTGACTATGCTTTTGTGCAGGGCCGGATTAAGGCATGTTCAACATGTTCCGCGGAACAGGGGCCCCCACACTTTAGGGGGCCCCCACAAATGTGTGAAAAAAATTTTTTTGCAAATTTCTGCCACATGACTATTTTCCCAAAAAATTTCGGCGGATGACTAAAAAAAAAAAAAAAGTCATCAACTTTTTTGGCAGATAAAATGGTATAATTTTTTTCCCGAAAAATTAACAAAATTTCCGCAAAAAATTCCCGAAAAGGGCCCCCACAAAAATTCTCGAACAGGGCCCCGACATTGCTTAATCCGGCCCTGCTTTTGTGGGTGATGTAGAAATCCGGAGATAACAAAATTGCATCTTGAAGTTCCCACGTTTACTAATCTTAAGTAGTGAGTCAAACTTTCTGTACTGAACTGTTGCTTCTGATGCTCTGATAATTATAGATAGCCCTTCTGTTCTCAGTGTTCTGTTTATCCCACAGAATTATTACCAAGCACGTCTCCAGCGGTTGAAGTGGTTTGGATGGGCAGGGGGAACGTGGAGTGGGTGAGCAATGGGAATGTCATTGTTAGGCGCCTGCCTTTTGTTATGCTGCTGCTGCTTCCCAGTGGCATGAGGATCTCCCTCTATAACTAGTCATTGGTTACCTAAATGTTTGAAGTAGGTTATTTGTATGTGTATATATATATATATATATATATATATATATATATATTATGGATAATAGACATGCTTCCTGTAGTGACCATTGATCATTTAAGATATCTAATTCTTCTCTTCATTGGTCTTGCTTCTGCCTCAATATTCGTTACCTTAGAAATTAGGAGATCATGATTATGAAAAGTCATTCTCTCCTCGTTTTGTCAGATAGTGAAAAGTGGGGTAGTATACTAACTTGTAGAAAATGTGATCAAAACTTCACGCGTAGCCTACCAAGTTTAATAGGCTGCTTAAAGACAATGATCTGACAAAGGAAAGGAACTGACAACAAAAATTCAGGAATCTCAAAGGTACATGGATTCATAAAATGAAGGAATATGAAGTCTATGGATATAAGAACAACTCTGCTGTCGACTGTTGTCGAAAGTCATTGAAGAAGACACTGAGTGTATGGTCATGTGCTTAGAATACCTGTTGATATTTAGATGGCAAATGAGGAACTGCTTGCAAGAGTTAAAGGAAAGGAAGCACAGAAGAAGATGACTAGTATTGTATTGTATTTAAGTATTTATAAAGCACCACTACGGAGAGCTATGAACTTGAAAAATTGCTGAAGACAATGGAGATCATTTATTGCAGCCAAAATAATGGCTGGTGTCAGGAACAGTGATGATGATGATGATGATGATGATGATGATGATGATGATGATGATGATGATGATGATGATGTGTGTATGTGTGAGTGCGTGCGCACATGTGTGTGTATGAGTGCGTACATGTGTGTGTATGTGTGTGAGACGCATGTATCTGTACATATGTAGCAGCTTTTAGGACCCTGTTTATGTTATGATATTATACTTGCCTCTGATCTTGATGTATGAGTGTCGGAATGTCCTAATGGTTTTAAGGCTGACATCACATACGCATATTGTATTAATGATACTCTTCTTTCATGATACTTTGTCAGTAATCCAGCTTTGTAAGCTCTTCGCTTTATCTTGTAATATAGGTAATTCTAATGAGGACTGCAGCTGTTTTTGTAATTTTGTACTGGTGTGGATGCACGGCTAATCGGCTATGTGCTTTTGAATCTCTGTGTGTGTCTGTGTTTGTATGGCTGTCTCAGCCTGTCTGTAGTTCTGAGTGGTGGTTCTTTTCTGGTTCTTTAATAATTATTCCACTTTCTGCTTTAATGTTCAGAGTCTTTCATAGAGAAGCAGATTTCCTCTGTTAGTCCTCTCTGTGATCTTTAAAAGCTGTTAAACTGTCATTAAATCTATAATTTAGAGTAATTTATAGTTGTTGACTTAGCTAGTCAGTTCTATTTTCTTAATAAATACCAATTAGAGCAAAATGTTGAAAGCGTATACTATGGTCCGGAGAAGTTCTTGTACATTTCGCTTGCACAGTATAGTCAGGCTGCATGATAAAAAAGTGCCCACTACTTATAATACCGTACTAACCTCTGACCTCCGGGCTTTGGGTTGACCCCTTCTGAATGGTGAAGACTATGTCCAGCTATGTAATTCTAATGAAGCTAATTTCATTTTGATATGTTGACAGAGTTTAGAATAAATCTGCCATTACATATGTCAGCAAAATATAATTATTAGAGTTTGATTATTATTGATGTTCTCAAAGATGCTCATTGATTTCTATTGAGTTCCAGCTTCATGTTTTGTTATATGTTCTGAATATTGTTCTCAAATCTATCTATCATTCTTTCCTTATCAGCTGTCTCTCATGATATGTCTTGCTGTTTCTCTCTCTTGCTATCTGTCTTTCTCGAACTCTCTCCTACTAACTCCTTTTCTGTACCTTTTGTTCCTGCTTTTGTCTTTGAGTCTTCCCTCCCAAGTTCCCATGCTGGAGAAGGCTTACTGGATTAAGGTCATTGTTTAGGTTCATCGAGACCAACTTCAAAAGATGAGACCTAAAAGAGAATTAATAATTACGTTATGTGATGCAGAGAGTGCAGTTAAATACACTTGAGTGCATGCACTCAGATGCAACTCTGTATCATATGCTACAGCAATTTAATAGCTTCTTACTCTTTCCACTCTATCATCAAGTGGAATCTTGATTTTTCGTTTTCATAAAATAAATAGTTTCTTGTATTTTTAGTTAAACTGAGTGAATTTGTGAAACAATGTCTCTTTTCTAATGAAGTTTCAATCAGTGCATATCATTTTTGAGCTGGGTTGCCACCTGAGAAGTGTTACAATCTAAGGGACAATTCTGTGACGTTAGCAAACAGTGGTCAAAGTGTCATTGGTTTGAGAGTAATCTGAGTGGTCATTGCCAGTGTAATAACTGGTCACGGTGTCATGGTGTGTAAGACATTCAAAATTGGCTTCTAGTGATATAGGTAGAAATTGCAAGAAACAGAACTGCTTCAGAGTACACATGTGGCAATCTGTAGTGGACAGTGGATGCTGGCAACTTGTCATTATTCCACAGACTTTCTGTTCTGCTGTGCACTGGAATCATCAGATCTGATTGGCTGTAATGTGCCAAGAGAGGTTCCGGCGGCATACCTATGGTGGCTGCTAAAGTGGTGATGGTAGGAAGCTCAGACGTGACAGGTGGCCATTAGGTGCTAAGCGCAAGAGCATCTTGGTGATATGTTGCCGCTGCTGTATAATCTTAAAGTGAAAGAATATGAAGACTGGTGTATTTGGATGGTTCGGTTCCAACAGTCAGATTTATTGTATTGAATTTGAAGCTTTCTAAAATACATCTTGCAGTGCATGCTAATCAGAAGTGCTTTTGACTTGCTGGTGTTTGACTCACAGGTTGAAGACTTTTTTATTTTTTAAATTGACAAATAGACGCTATCAGTTTATGACAACATTGAGCGGTTGAATGTTGGGGGAAGATATCCACCCAGCCACCTTCTGAATGTTGACTTGAAACTGAACATCTTTCGACGCAAGTGCTCAGCCGTCTGCTGTGTCACTTGAGAACGAAAAAGTAAACTCGATTAATATAATTTTAAATCGCTAAATGAATCCTTTCCAATGAGTTTATTTTAGTTAATTATAATTCTTCGTTTTGAATATATTAATTGATATCCTTTGTGTCATTGTCTATAGCAGAAGGACGTATAAGCATGTCTTCAAAACGAAAGAACACACCTACGAAGCGACCCATGGAGCCAGTCCCTAGATCCCCTCCATCTTCGGCGAACATTGCATTCGATAAGCAATTCGATTTTCACACATTCAGCAAACCTTCTGAAATCTTTCACCTGAACAAGAGTGGTTGTGATGTGTCACTGAGTCCAGTCTGTGATTCCCAGGCTAATCCAGAGAGCCCTGACGACTGCAAGATAGTCTCTTCGTCAGAAACAAAGTTAACTTTTGACGAGGAGGAAGACACTCTGATTGCTGCCGCTAATAACCCTGACGTCATCTGGCATGTCAACAGTTCTACCACCGTTAACCATGGTGGTGTGGTGTCGAGGAGCGAGAAGATGACGACGACATGTCAGGAGGATGACGTCATGGAGTGCATCCGGATGATGATTGGATCGGCGACGACTCTCGACGAAAAGCAGCAGACGTTGAATGCGATGATTATACAACTTCAGCAACTCAGAGAAAATCTGCATCTGCTGTCATCTGCAGATCAGGTAAATGGATTGGTTTCTGTCTAGGTGCATGCAGCCTCAAAATAATAGGACATGTGTACAGTGTTTTTTGCAAGGTAGGGTAAATGGATAAAATTGGAATATGTGCTTGAGTTTAAACATTGGCTATGCCATAACTTGAATTTACATGATTGCGCATGATGTTCAAACCAGTAGTGCATATGCCAAGACTAAGAAAGTGAAGTCTGTGATTCTTTATGCCCATGTTACTGTCTTTTGGAGTTATTTCAAGGAAATATTTTTCTGAGCTGAACCCACATGAGATCTGATGAACAGTTAGTTGCCAGTATATTAGTTTGTTTGCAAGTCCCAATGAGAGCCAATGCAAACATTCAGATACCTATGTAACTGACCTTTATTATACAGTTAAGCGTAATATAATTAACTCTGATTTACTGTATGTGTAGCTATTGGATGTTTATGTGATTGCAAACTGTTGACATTATTAATTTTTCAGTAAAGTTTTTGGCTGGTCCCACATTTGTGCATGAAGGTTCATATCATGTGGAAACTATATTCTTGTGATTTCTTGGCCTGCTGGTGATACTGTTCTTGTGTTTTTATCTCTAAATTCTCTTGATCTGCATATGTGATCTAGACTTCTGAAATTATGCTGTGATTTTCGGTAATCATTCACAGATGTGCTCTTCATATTATGAGTAACAGGAAGGATTAGAGCTAAATTAGTTGTTCATTTGTTTTCCATTCTGTCATGCAACAGTCTCTCTCTGCCTTTTTGCGTCAAAATAATACTACAGGCATTGTCTCTCTTGGATACTCTCACTTTTTTCTTGGCATAGTTTGCTGGAAGCGACTCTGAGTTGATATTTCATATCAACCATATGCATTGCACTGTCCATTGTTTCCATAAGAGATATCGAATTTCGAGTTATATGTTCCTTTGTTGTGTTCCATTGTACCCTGATTTTCATGTGACCTATTTCTTGTCTCTTTGACTTAAGACTTTTATTGGGTTGTGAATTATGGATTTGAAAAATATCTCTTGTGAGTTTTTTTGACAAAATCTCTTTATCTTGTGGATCTTGTTTTGTCTGTTTTTCAAAGTAATTTTGGTATTTTCTAAGCCAATATTCCCCAGTTTCTTTATCTCCATCGGATGGGACTTTTCAGATTTGGAGAGCTCAAAAACGTGTACAAGCTGGGTTAGATTGTCTGTATTGTATCTAAATATTTGTGAAGTGCTCCTTGCAGTGCTGCTCACCGACCAATCAGAGGCACTGTGTACAGTATTCAAAAAAATGGTCCAAGGATGTGGAACCCTGTTTGATGCCAGGTGGAAAAGTGTCTATGCCCGATACTCATAGCGACAGAATTATAAATATTATACTCTAGAATTGAGATCTCGAAGTCCTAAGCAATGAGCATCATTCTCGTCGTGATTTGCTCTTTTGTAAGAGAGTACATTAATAATCGCAAAAGCAAACCTTGGTGTGAGAGAACACCAATCATATGAAGGGAGAGCTGTATTTCTGCCTCAACCCAGGTCAATAAATACAGTAACAAGCACTTACCATTACAAACTCACTTTGACATGATCAGCACTTAATGTTGAGTTTCCTTCAAGTCTCACTTTTCTAGACTTGCCAAAGAGCAAAGTTTCTGAATTGTTGAGAGGTTCTTTCAAGGTTCTGTACCTTGGAAACATTCATAATTATATACATACACATTATACAATGTACAATTTTGTACATACATACTTCCATACATGCATGGATGAACGGAGCTGAACCAATGAATAGCTGTTCTGCAGACGTGATTCAGAAAATAAATAGCAACCGTTTTTTAAACTATGAATATAATATCTGTTGCTGCAAATAAGTAAAGTACTAAAAATGATAAAACAATGGCAATTGCATTCAACTTAATGGCACATTGTATTACTTTAAATGTGAATTGTAAGGTATTGTTAAGACGTATACTAATTAATATTCTTGCTTTGATATTTTCATCAGAGTACAATGAATTTTCTCTCTGCACATCTGTTTTAATCACCTTTTTAACCTCGAGATTTCTTTTTAATGATTTGTTCCTCCATCATTTTGTTCTTAAACTTGTGTTTGTAATTGTAGGTAAAGGAAAGTCATGACACCGATAAAACAAGCCAAAATCAAGGTCAGTACGGTAATTATAACTATTGTGTACTTCAATCATAGGCGTAGGGGACATTTCAACGTTGGGGGGGCAAAAATGAGACTTTTGCCCGAAAATTTTTTTTCGTCCGGCCGAAATCTTAAGAAAAATTCCCGTTACGTTTGCCCGAAAATTCTGACGACCTTTTTTTAGTTATCCGGGAAAAATCTTCTGAAATTTCACGTTACTTTTTGCTCGAAAGGTCGGTCTGACGACCATTTTTTTCGGGCAAGTCTGATTTTTCGGGCAAGAAGACCCGGAAAAATTAAAAAGTAAAAATTTTCTAAAACTTTTTTTCTTTTTCCGGGTCTGCTTGCCCGAAAAATCAGACTTGCCCGAAATTTGGGGGGGCATTTGCCCCCCCTGGACCCCCGTCTCCTACGCCTATGACTTCAATTATGCATCAGCTTATTAAACCGTAATTGTAACCTTGAGATTTCTGCAACTGTGGCAAAGGTAGCAGCATCACAGGAACCAGCTTATTATTCACTGACAGTGTAAACTGAATCTGAGATGAGAATTGATATTTTGAACAGAATTGATGGACGTGGATTGTAGGAGCGGAATAGAGGAGAGTGGAATAGGGGAGAGTGGAATAGGGGAGAGTGGAATAGGGGAGAGTGGAATAGGGGAGAGTGGAATAGGGGAGAGTGGAATAGGGGAGAGTGGAATAGAGGAGAGTGGAATAGGACATTATAGGGGAGAGTGGAATAGGGGAGAGTGGAATAGGGGAGAGTGGAGTAGGGGAGAGTGGAATAGGGGAGAGTGGAATAGGGGAGAGTGGAATAGGGGAGAGTGGAATAGAGGAGAGTGGAATAGGACATTATAGGGGAGAGTGGAATAGGGGAGAGTGGAATAGGGGAGAGTGGAGTAGGGGAGAGTGGAATAGGGGGCTGCTCTTTCTAATGCCAACGGTGTCATGTGGTCTCACAGGAAAGAGGTGGCTTCACAGGGAGTTCTTCTTCATTGCTGCATATTTAATGGGTCTACCTGGAAAGCTGAGACATCTCCATGGATGAACCTGGTATCTGCCCATGGATCCACTGGGCACAGACCCTTTCTCTTTTCCCATCGTCACCTGTGGTGTCGGTTCAATCATAGCAGGCGCAGAGGGAGGGCTTCTGGCATTTACGAACTGTGGCCATACATTTCCATTTCTCTAGCAAGGTAGACTGTTTTATGCCATTGATCCAGATGATTGCACAGCAGGTTGTTTTTCGTGTGCTGAATTAGTTTCTGTCTTTTCGTGTTATTTTGTATTTCTTATGTATTTGTTGGTCTTTCTTATGTATTACTGTATTTCTGTATGTATTACTTTCTTCATAGTTCACAGTTTCGCGAGTTGTTAACTACCAGGTAGTTATTTTTTTAATATTGAAATTAATTGCGTCTATAATGTTAATGTGTTGATAGAAATAACTCAGATTCAGTTCATTATTTGCTTACATCTGTTGGTTTTCGTGTCAGAGATTTATTTTAGTAATAGTAAGTATATTTGAATTGCTGAGTCATAGATGGTGCAATTGAAAGCTTGTTTAATTATTTGGCAAAAAATGTTTTGGCTAAGGCCATTGGAGAAGCAAAAACAGGGCTTAGATGAGCGTGAATTAGGTTTAGTGATGTGAGACAGTGACTTAAGGAGAACATCAAAGACAATTGGAATACAGCAGAGACTGTTATTCACAAGCAAATCCTGATGACGACGATGATGATGATGATGGTGGTGGTGAAGGTGATGATGATGATGATGATGATGATGATGATGATGATGATGATGATGATGATGATGATGATGATGATGATGATGATGATGATGATGATGATGATGATGATGATGATGATGATGATGATGATGATGATGATGATGATGATGATGATGATGATGATTATGTTTTTTATTTATTTATTCATTGCACAGACACAAGTCAAACAGAATAAACATGACTCACTAAACAGAGTGCAAAAGGAATCAGGAAAAGCTAACAGCTTATACAGTTCTGATCCCTAGCTCCATGACTATTTATATAGTGCAAATTAGTGTTAGTACTTAATTAATTAATTAGAACATAACTGAAAGTAACAGGATAAACATACAATGTAATAATAATAATAATAATTAATAATAATAATGCTGACAATAATTATATTATTAAATAATAATAATAAGTTATAATACTAAGAGAATAATAATAGGTTATTTATTATATACTAATAATAAGAAAATATCAGCAACAACATACGATGATGATGATGATGTTGGTGGTGGTGGTGGTGGTGGTGGTGGTGGTGGTGGGTGGGTGGGTGGGGGGGTGGGTGGGTGGTGGGTGGGTGGGTGGTGGGTGGGTGGGTGGGTGGGTGGGTGTTTTAGTCTACCTGTAACATCATTAGCTACATGTGGGAAACCATGCAGGCTGCCGCTACATGTACAAGAATGCTGAATACTTTGATCAAACTGGGCATTGAGATATATACTGGAAATCCAATATACCATAATATTGTACATATTGTATTGTATTAAAACATTTATAATAGCACAATGATCTCAGAAAACTTTAAGACATGAACAAGTTTTATTACCAGATCTGTTTAGGTTAGTACTGTAGGCATTGCTCACGGATAGGTAACTTGATCAGTCAAGCTAACCATAAAGTTGAGAGGACTTGAAGATGGAGTGCAGTACCATACAGTACAACAAGTACAGCAGAGGATTTGTATTACAGATAAACACAGAGCAGAACAAAGTGAATGTTATCAGGAAAGTGAGAGAAGCCAAAACCCATCAAAGAAATATTCAATCAAGTCAAAAAAATCATCCACGTCTCATCTTACAAAAAATCTTGCACCAACATATTATCTCATCCATGATGGTTGCTTGAGGTGTCTGCAACTGCCTGCAACATCACTGGCATAAAAAATATGCATCCTTGTATCTTCCATGTCAAGGAAGCTCTGTCTTTTTAGAAGAAACATCACGAACACTTACTGCATCTTGTAAAAGCAGTTCCAACAAGCACACATGCTATGAACAGGAAATTCGTATCTACTACACAATGATTATATCACAGTGTGTGTGAACATTCATCAACTGTTCCTGTCTGTGTTTCTCTTCAGATTTCTTGCTGTGTGTCATTATTGTTTTTCCCTTGTTTTCTTCTCTGCACTTCACTTCTGCTGCATGTTTTGTTTTCCAATCCTTCTCTACTGCGTTCACCTTTCTTGCTTTCTTCCTGTTTCTGTTTCTTGTAAGTTTTACCTAAAGTTCTGTTTGTTCCTAGTAGCAGTTTGTTTGTGTTTATTCATTTCTCCATTAAGTTCTTACCTTCTGTACATTTTTGGTTTTCATTTGTGTTTGGGTTCTTTCATTTCCTTTCTCTGCACATCAGAGGAAAGGAAACTTAAGTGTTAAAGGTAACACGATTCCTTAGAAAAAGAACCTTTTAGACTTGGTGAACTGATGTTTCACAGAAAGCCCTCTTCCAGACTGAGAATATCAACTCAGGTCGATGCTTTTTAACTTTTGTTTGTGCTTGCCAACGTTGTATGCAATGCACAAAGCATCCACATAGGGAACAGTTTTACAGATTTTAAAGTAATATTAATTATTTATTCACATCATCGGCAGCCACAGATCTACTGCCGGTTGTTACAAGTTGAAATGATTTTCCATTGAACATCAATCTGTGCAGTTTTCTTTGGTGATCACAATGTCACGTCCTCTAAAATGCTTATTTACAATTAATATTCATCTGGTGAAGTACTTCACCACTGCTGGTCGCTGAATATGGGTGTTACAGTAATTCAGATTCTTGTGTATGTATGTATGTAGTTAACTTATATGCTTAGAGGTATTAAAGGATAATATTTATTTATTGTGCAGATTAATTTTTGGTGGGTTGTTTTAAGTTTCATTAATGAAAATTATCAGTTTTTGAATTTAGAATTGAATAGTCCATGCAGTTATTTGTGGGAAGGTGTTTTTAGGTGTTTTTTTGTTGGGTCTGCTTTGATCTCTGATAATTATTTTGTTTTAAACAACAGCATTAAGTGTGCCTGCAACGTTGCATGAATTCCATTGTCCTAGATTAATAAGTTGTTGTTTGTTTAATTTGTTGTGGCTCAAATAATTTTTTCTTCAATTTTTCAGCATCCTCATTCACTCGACCAATGCCTTGCGACGATGAGACCAAGACTTCTTCCTCTCTATGTCATCCTCCGCATCCTCCATCTCTCGCTCACTCTTCATCCCGTTACCTTCCTCCGTCTCCTACTCGTCATCTCGTTTTCTCAGAATACCACCGCTGCTCATCACTGAGCGGCTCAGCTGCATCCGACTCAGAAGCGTCCGTTGACTCTGATGGCATGCAGCGCTGTCATGACACAACGCGGCAGACGTGGTCGAACGCTACCGACATGCATCTGCATGCGTTAACTGATGGACCGCTGAATTTGAGCAAACCAGATGGAAAGTCCGATGTTTCTTCAAGGTTCGATAGTGTTGTGCGATCACCAATGAAATCAAGTGCCTTGCAGCAAGCACCACATGTGCACCTTGTGCCTCCACCTGCCCATAACCACAGACCTTCGACTGGACCATTGGGTGGACCTGGTGCACCCACCACTCAGGGATGTGCTTCTAGTCCGGCGGCCAATGGTGAGATTGTTTCCTTTGCACCACAAGCATCAAAGAGTGCCACGAGTGCTGAGAACAGTCGCTTATATACCAGCGCACTTTCCAGGATTTCAGTGCCAAGTGCGCATGATGCAGTAGATGATGATGGTGATGAAAGACGAATGGACACACCAGTTCAAGCATATGACAAGGTTTGTGTTTGGAAAGAGTGTTGATCATTTTGTGGCATTTCTTTGTGCTTCATAGTTCATACCATTCATGATCAAATCGGAAGGTCTCTTACCTCTAAGGTGTTAGTTTGCAGAAGTCAATTTGATTTAACAAACTATGTTACACCTTACAGTGTGTTTTGCTGTCCTTTTATCATAAAATTAAACCTCCAAATCTTGCTTCTGCACTAAATAGAGGTGCATCCTGTAAATTGGTATCATTGATGAATTGCTGTAGTAATACTTGCCCTTCAAATGAACGATTACTTAATGGTAGAACTGATTTATATGAATCCTGTGAGTTCATGAATAATTTCGCCCATGAAATTAGATTCTCAGACGAAATGATTGAATGGAAGTGGAATTTCAATGTCTGAGCAACGTGAAACACAGTGTGGTTCATGACTTACCATTGTAATTGTGGTGGCAACCAGTTGCATATATTTCAGATGCTGATTGTAAACGTACGCTTATGATTTGACAGTTTGTTGGAAGGTGGTTGGCCACTATGTGTTATATTAAATTCTGCTGTCATAAGCTTTCGTTGCATCATGCTTATCGAATCTTCTTTCAGAAGTTCCTGGAAGTGTTGATGTCTAGACACCTTCTTTCCACTCATGGTCTGCCAGTTAACGGTCTTCCTGCCGGTCTCGTCTATCCTAACCTCTCGCTACCATATCCGATGTTTGCTGCCCTCTCACGACACAACCAGTCGATGATTGTTCCAACGTTACAACCATCCAATGCTGTTCCGTCAAATGGTTGTAAGAAAGAAATGTTAGATCCTGGACAGCAGAGCAACATACTGTCACAAAACGCACTACAACAACGTAAGTGATACAACATTAATGCTGCATATCACGATCATAACCTGGGGAGTAGCTGTGTGTCTTGGATCAGCTTTGCTGGAAATTAACAACAGACATTTATTGCCTCAGGAACCAGTCAACTGAAAATAGGATTGGTGATTTAGAATGCGACTTTGCCAGTATTTATTACATATGATATATACGTCTTCAACATTAGTCTTTGAAGGCATGCACTTTTAGAGTTCATAGGACACTTTGGTATGTATAATTATGTGCATGGTATTTACGTGGCCATGTATTTCTCTAATGCCTATTAAGAACTTGTGAATGATGTTCCTCTCTATTATAAATGATGTTAATGTTCTGACATACAGTTGGTAAGTTTATCTGTTTGGGAATAATGGTTGGATGGCTGGAGAAGGTATACATAAGCAGTATCACACAGATGCATAGAGATATCTCTACAAGTGAATTCCCATCCATGTTTGATGACAGATGCTTAATGAGGAATCTCTTGATCTATATTGTGCTGCTGCTGCTGCTGCTGCTGCTGTTGCAGATGGGGAATGTTGCTGAGTCTGACTGACAAGCAGAACGTGGTCCAACCTTTGCCACTGTGGATCTTATAGCCATTTTCTTGTGGCGTTTATGTCCATAATGCAAAGGTTGCATTCATATCAAATCACAACAACTACCATGGTTGTTATTGTTTTAAGAAACTTTCTCAGATACTTTTTAACTTACAGAGATGATGTGGACTTTGTTCCCAGTTATGGCTACAATGTTCCACATTAAAACCCTATTGTTACCAGTTAAAGCTATAATGTTTCCAATTAGAGTATACTGATTGTTTTATCTGAATTTAGGCAAGCTTATAGACTCAAAGCTGAGAATTCACAAGCTACATGAGGAGGTGCCTAAGATGCACGTTAAGCGTCCAATGAATGCCTTTATGGTTTGGGCGCGGGAAGAAAGACGTAAAATACTCAAGGCTTGTCCGGATATGCATAACTCCAGCATCAGCAAACTTCTTGGTTAGTTATTTCTACTACTAAATAATATTTTTTTTAATACAATCTGTCTAATATTCCTGTAAATGAAAGAGATTGTGAATTTACACCAGCATTCTGCTTCTTCTTCTTCTTCTTCTTTTCTCCCTAGGGTCAAATGTGTGTCGAAGATGAGGCCTCTACAAGACGTCTCCACATTCCTCTGTCTCTTGTAGTGTTCAAGGCCTTTCTCATATCCATGTTCATTTCTTTCAGGTCTTCCATTAACAAACCCATTAGTTTTTCACAATTGCAGCCTGTCTACTGTAATGACATTCACTGCCATTCATTACCATTTCACTTAATGTGACCATTGATTGATGCTTTTTACATTCCAATAACATTGAAAGACTTACAGACATACTTGAAGACAGATATACCGAAGTATAATAACGCCCCAAAACAGAATGATGTGCAGACTAACAAGGATGAAAAGAGAATTGTTGTTTTGATTGGTTTAATTATTCTTCTTTACTTTAATATGTATTTTTAGGGTCCAAGTGGAAGGCCATGTCAAACACTGACAAACAGCCTTACTACGAAGAACAATCGCGTCTGAGTAAACTACACATGGAAACGCATCCGGATTATCGATACAGGTGAACCAGCAGCACTTTGATCTAACACTATGATTTTACCTCATTGCAAACAAAATGAATTTCCGGTATATAGAGTTTAGACCATCCAATGTTTGAAATTCAACATTATATACCCAGCTTTCAGCATTGGAAAAGTATGCTGAATGTCAGAATTGAAAATGTCAAGTCAAAAAGTGTTTGCATTGTGTACGTTTGTATGAGAAAATTTCTATGGCAAAACTATAAAAACTTCTTGCATGCGTAAATTATATTGAAGTTTAGAATGCATGACAGTAGTTCCATGTGTAGTTGAATGATGTACGCTAAGTGATGAAGTTTCATCATTTCCAGTTTTTAATTTAAAATGCACTGTTTACGAACATCTCAAAGCGATATTATTACATAAACTTAGAAATCATCCAATGAACTATATATCTAATAGCAATAGATGTTTTCAGCTGTTTAGTTAAGTGCAAATGTTCAATGTTTTAAAGTTTTAATAGCATTCTAGTTTTATATTTCTGTCTTAGTTACTACATGCTCTAATGCAAAATTTTACTTCTCATGCTCTTGGATAAATGATTTACTTTCTTCCTTTCCCGTCCTTTCCAGCACAATTTGCAGGCTTTAGCAATTTGAGAAAAATTATTAACCAATTTTGAATCTGAATTTCTTTTTCTGTAGGCCACGACCAAAGCGAACATGTGTGATGGATGGGAGGAAACTGCGTGTATCTGAGTACAAGCAGCTGATGAAGGCTCGCAGGAGAGACGCAGAGCATCAGTGGTACAGAGGCGGCAAAACAACAGACGTCTACACAAATGATGAACATGAAAGTCAGTGCATTCTAACTTTCTTGGATTCTGAAAATTCTGTCTTTCTGCATCAATCCTGCTGACACTTGCTCGCCATCATCTGCTTGTAAATCTGTCATACCTCAGGTTCTACATTAAAAATTATAATAGGGATGTTTTCAACTTAGATTCTTTTGCAGTATGTTTAATGTTGCTTTTGTACTTAATTTAACAAACAAACAATTTATTTAAGAGGTTTCATATAACACCTTTTCAAGGTGGGCTACTCCAAAGCACTTCTGGTCCAACCACGACTGAAAAGGGCAGTTTTAGGATTCATAAGGAAGAGAGTGGTCCTTGGGCAGTACGAGAATTGTAGAAAAATAACTGAGGGTCAGACATGAATTACGTGGAGTTGGGCATTAAAGCAGACTTTAATATGGGGTCCTAAAAAGACTAGGGAGTTGAATGCTTCAACCTCCAACAATTCTCACCCTGTCCATTAATGCATAAATATCGAATGTTGCATCTTTGCAGATGGATTTGTGAATTCTTCCATGTCACCATGTCAGACAGATGCACTTATGTTATTCACTGCACCATCCTCCTCGTCGTCATCATCATCTCGCTTTCCAACATCAACGATTGACACATCGTTTATTGCTACAAACCGGCTACAGTGCCATCTAGCTGAGTCTATGGGATGCCTGCCAGTGTTGACCTCTGCCTCCTACTCTTCTTCTTCCCCTGTGCAAGACAGGGATAGAAACAGTGACGATGTCATCTCATCTTGCACAAGGACAGTCCAACATGCAGCAATTAATGGACCAAAGACAGAAACCTCTCTGGTGTCCTAGAAGAGGGCTTCTCTTAAACAGTATACAGATGAATTTAAATGTGTAAATTGCGTGATTTTTACAGATTCACAAAATGCCTCACTTCGCGTGTAGTAGACCTTCCATTTTATTTAAATTTTGCTTCGTATGGGATTTAAAATGCCTAATTTAATCAGATGCAGCCTAGTTTTGATACACCGCCATACATTAGATTCAATCTATTTTGTAACATAACTATTTTCCTTTGAGGCCAATGACATGGCCTGCTGTTTTTATTGTAAATTGTGAGTTGACTTTTTTCAGTGTCTGTTCAGCAGAATGGTAATCATTGCAGATTGTGCACCATTCAATTACCGTAGTTAGTAAGTAGGAACTACTTTTTTCTAGGTCAATGTGTCAAAGCATTTAGCAAGGCACTGAACACATGGCTAACTACCGGTACGGTACTGAGGTACAGTTTATGATTAATGGAGAATCTACGTTGAGTCACAGAACTACAATGCATGATGTTCAGTTCTTTGCTGAAAGTGTTATGCATGAGAAGCCAAGCTCACTCAAAATGTATGCACAGGAGCAAGGCACCTGCAAATTTTAATCTGTAGACAAGCACAGTGATTTGCAACCAGACTGACTTGATCCAAGAATGGAATTTAGCTTTCAACACAAGCATTGCCATTCTGCTGTTAGCTTAGGAAATAGTTGTAGTAAGTAAGTAAGGCAGGAGCAAGGCGGTGAAGGCACCTGCAAATTTTCCCTTGTAGACAAGTGCTCATAGTAATTGGCAGCCTAGAAAAGCACTGAACACCTAACTAACTACCCAGGGTAGATATGCGTTTGGTTTTTGCTCCAATTCAACTCGTTAAATGCAGTTACACTTGTGAGTTACTTGTAAACGAGCGTGAGCATAATTTTATGTACATGGATCTAAGAATTTATATAGTGCCTTTTGTGAAAGTAATAAAAAAAATGCTGAAAGCTGCTGTCAACCACTTAAACAAGAATGTCACTTTGGAACAGCTTGAAATGTTTTTATGAAACATTACTCTTGAAAAGATTCAGATTGTATCTGATGGATTGTTCCAGAATGAAGGTCCCGTGCATAAGAAAGCATCAGGGATGACAATTTTTAGCCAACTTCTCTTGAACCAAGTTTAACTTCTACATGGCTATGATGATTTTGCATTTGTAAACAGGCTTCTGCCATTTGACAACATAGAGTTGTGTTATTTACTCAAGGAGCATTAGAAATTAAGTTTTGTTCAACTGTATCTGTATTGTATGTGTACATTTATATAGCGCCTCTCACAATGCATGCCTATCAGAGACGCTCCCAATGTGTTTAGACCAAGAGAAAAAAAGTGATCTTAAGACAACAAAAGACAGGCACCTGGCCCACCAGTTAACAATGAGGAACGTGTTGAAGGAAGAAGCTGGTTCCACAGTGCAGGGCCAATGAAAGCAAAGGCTCGTGTTTTAGCCATGGTGGTCCTAGCTTGCGGGACAAGAAGATCACGCCAGTCAAAGAAGCCTACACTATTGTTTTCCTATTCTGTATTTCCTCATTTGACTGATGACCTAGTCACTGCGTTTAAGTGATACCTATAATCAAATTGCCATAGTTTATGTGTAAAGCTATTATAAGCTGTGCTTATAGCCAGTAAACAAAGTGATATATGAATGATGGCTAACAGCAATTTCTTTTTTTCAATGGATTAAGATTAATCATCGTTTTCTTGCCAATTGATGTTTTGATTTGATGATTTTTCATATTTCAGTGTTGCTTACTTTTGTATGCATATGCGTATATGTAATGTATATATTTACATTATGTTACCATGGGCGGAAACCTGGACGGAGACTTGGGGGGGACGAACGAGTGGCCGAAGGAAAGACGCGAGATTTTTTTTAGTCATCTGGCCGAAAAGTCAAGAAAATTTTCTATTTTTGTTTATGACCTTTTTAAAGTAATTTTTCGCCAGAGAAAACCGCAAAAGTCAAGAAAATTTTATATTTTCACCGCAAAAAAGTTGATGACTTTTTTATAGTCTTGACGCTCAACTATTGGGGGGTACAAATGCGTGGGCCGTCCCCCCAACACTTCCGTTGGGGGGGACCGGTCCCCCCTAGGTTTCCGCCCATGTATATTACACATATATATATATATATATATATATATATATATATATATATATATATATATATATATATGTCATGTCTTGTCTTGTCTTGTCTTGTGCCGTCGATTCTTGGAACCTTAGCGACCGCTGTGATAAACCTTCTCCATGTGTTACGATCTTCCGTCGCGTCTCTCAATTCCTCCAGTTTCATCTTTGTTCTCTCGTGTATTTCTTCCATCCACCTTCTTCTTGGGCGTCCTCTCTTCCTTTTTCCCTCTCCGCAGGCCAACATCATCTCCTTTTCCAAGCCGTTTGCTCGCATCACATGTCCAAAGAACGCCATTTTCTGCCTTGCCGCTCTCTGTCCCAATGACATATTCCCTCTTGACTGTCCGATCTCTTGTTATCATCGTTGATATGAAGTTTGTGTTTTTCATAGCGGTTTTCTTGGCACAGTTAACAGAGGTGGTTTGCCATTGCCTTCCTCTGGTTTTGCCTGCCGTGCCCGTTCGTTCGCCTCCCTGGGGAGGGTACTAACAGTTCGCACCACGTGAAGGTGGGCACGGAGGACTTTGGTCCGCCCACCCAGGCCGGGTCCGAGTCTACGCTTATTCAGTCGTCGGTCAGATCACCTTCCCGTTTTACCCCTTAGGGAAGTACCCCTATCGGGGTGGCAGGTCGGACCTTTGCGAACCATATATATATGGCATTGCTTAAATTGTCAAAATCACGTGACCAGAAAACTAGTCACAGACAGAAATGTGAGTCGACCTACAGTTTGAAATTAAATTTGTATTGTGCTAGTACATTAAAATGACAATTTTAAACATTAACAAGATATATCAAACATCGTCTAAGTGCCATGACCATTGGTCTGGACATAATTTAACTTGGAAAATAGTTTGGATATTTCACGTGGTCATAGGCGCTTTCACGAAAATTTAGCCCCTGATCAGTTTAACAATTATTAGCCCTCACTCATTCCATCTCAAAATTGCCCCCCTCTCTTAGTCGTGAATTGCGCTCCATTCCATGGCGCCGCTGGAACACTCCGGCCTTCGACACGGTACTGGCCTAGGCCTACTGGGTCAACGCATCTGATTGAATGGTGGAGGCCTATGAAGGCCATGAGCCAAAGGGCGTTGTAAATTATCCCAACATTGGCAACATTGTGTAGCCGCTACTAGAAATACATTAATTTTATTATGTAAGCGTGTGCATATCAATCTCCATCATTCTGACGATGAGCCGGTCAAAGTCCGTCGGTTTAATTACTTATAGGCCTACAGTGATAACCAAGGCCGATGCTTCAATTATCGGCCTTACCTAACCCAATATTATGATGAGTCTGCGCGTATAGGTGTAGCCCATAATAGTCGGCCATTCGATCCAACGCCTCTGTACACGGTACACTGTACAGCACGCATCGTTAATTCTCCTTCACTCTGCTGGAAAGTTAAAGCAACAAACTATTTCGCCTAAACGTTGTAGGCTACAAAGTTGTACACGCTAAATAGGCCAAATAGGTGACGATAGGCGTCTACTCGTGAGACGCTAGCAGCTGCTGTGTGGATATAATGGCGAAAATGTAGGCAATGCGAAGTCAAGGAACTACAAACACAGGTAGGTGACCAAAATATGATTATTATCTAGTCTAGTCGATCATTCGCTCCAGTCAATAATTGTATCAGTCAGTCAGCATAATAATCAGAGTACTAACCGTCATTCAATTGATTCAAACTCCACCACTGTGCCTATAGTGCCACTGCCAGTCCTAAGCCTGGATAAAGAAGGAGGGAGACACTTAATTATGATCATCTTTGACATGGCAGTGTCGTTAAACATGTATGTAGCAGTCATTCAATTTCCGCCATTGGTTTCTCTCTGCCAGTGCCAGTCCTAAGCTTTGATAAAGGAGGAGAGGGCGACACTAATCATCTTTGATATGGCGCAGTGTCGTTAAACATGTAGGCTAACAGTCATTCTGGGTTGTAGCAACAGTAGCATACAGCTAGAGGCCTAATTCCTGCCGTCTTATGCGTGTGTGTGTGTGTGTGTGTGTGTGTGTGTGTGTGTGTGTGTGTGTGTGTGTGTGTGTGTGTGTGTGTGTGTGTGTGTGTGTGCGTGTGCATGTGCATGTGTGCGTGTGTTGAGACTCCATCATCAGTAATAATAAAGAATAAACGCCCGCTTGTAGGCCTACGAAAGAGACAACTGCCTACAGCCCATAGGCGTACGCGAAGTCCCATATAGGCCTAGTGGTTAGCGAACTTTCTATAGACGGTCAATCAAGAGGTATGGGGACAGTGGGGAGGGGTTCAAAATTGTTCAGGGTAAATTCAGCTCCACCTGTGTGTGCGTTCCCCTATTCGACTTAGCCATGGTTAGCCTATCATCAACATCATCAGCTGGCCCCTGTACACTGACCGCGCTCTGTCGGTAGGAAGACCATGCGGCGAGGGAGAATACTGGCCAGTGGCATGCACCCGACCTCATCATGTGACGGCCGAGGCTAAGAAAATGAAGTCGCTATAATTACACTTCATAGTTCGTATACCCATAGGCCTATACACTCATGGTTAATTCAGGGAACTGCTCTTCCTTTTTTCATCCTATAGGCTAGATATGAAATCCGTCCCACGTAGTTTCTCCTTTCTCTGTTGGTCTTATTAATTCCTGTAATCCTACCCGATGTCATAGCCCCATAATTATAACGTCCAAAATCGTTAGTCATGTGACTCATGTCGTCTCTAGGTCTATGTCGATCAGCAGAGAACAATTAGGCTAGAATGCACATAATTAGCTAATTAGGACCTATATATAGCCTAGGCCTATAGACTAAGCCCAACAGTATTGTAAAGACGATTATTTGAAAAATAGTAAATATTATATATATATATATATATATATATATATATATATAAGGGCCTGTACCATAAGAAACGGAGATATTATAATATTATGTAGGCCTATAGCTAGGTCTATGTAGGCTATATAATATATTTCCGTTTTCTTACGGTAAATTTTTCCAGTGCGAATGTTAGGCTAGGCTATAGCCTAGGCTACAGAATTTACAGAAACGGGTAAAAGTTTCCACTGACGACGTACAAACGTGCTTTAGAAGTTTAGATAGGCCTAGATAGGGCCCAATGCATGTCATGTAGGACCTATTGTAGGCTAGGCCTACTCGTGTACTGTGTACATGTAGGCCTAAGCCTATAGGTCTAAGGTAAACATCGTCCCTCTATTTCGAACAAATAGAATAGATTAATAAAGTGCTAAGAATTCTTACAGTCTATATTCGTTAGATTGTTAGTATGTAGGTCTATACGGCTAAGTAGGCCAGACACAGTGTAGCCTGTGTAGGGTAGAGATGGGCACGACGCTCCCTTTAACGTTTTTAATTATTCTCTAGTTTACAACGTAGCCTAATAGCATTTCAAGCATGAGGTCGTTGAAGCAGAGAAGGAAGAGTAGGCTAGAGGGTCCTATATCTATATAAGTGGATTTGACCTCTGCAGGACGTCATAATTATTGATTAGTTCTCACTTCTCAGCCAGATAAAGACCAGTTGTAAATCATGCATTGGAGACGATTATCAAAGTAGCTTTGAAACCAATAATTAGCCTAGGCCTACGCCTACCGGTAGACTACGACGCTACGTTGGGTCCCTGTGATTCCATAATAATTGTTGCCAGCTTATTTAGGCTACAGTAGGCCTATACATTAAAAGCTTTTAACAAATCGAAAAATATGCCAATGGAAAAATCCGTCGCCCAAGCTTAACTCAACAAGACCGACAGCAAATCCAACGCACTGTAGCACAGGCCTGCGGACGATTGGTCATAGGACGATTAGCCATAGGACGATTGGTCATAGGATGATCGGTCGGTCAGTCATGGTCGATCGGGCATAATTTACAACTAACGTAAAATTAGTCAAGTAGCCTATAGCTATCGAATTCAAGGTTAAAAACACCAACTAACATTTACTATATCGTTCAATATAAAAAGTAGTCTATAATTTAAAGTAAAATGAATTTGACTAAATTTCTTGATTTACACATCGTAGGCCTTTATATGCTACTTGTCTGAAAATGCTGAATATCCGTAATAATGATACCTGCAATAAATTATCTAAAGAAGGCTGCCTATTTTGCCAAAGGTTTATTTGTTTTAAAAATAAGATTCATGTCATTTAGGCCTATTTGTGGGCTGTGGCATATGACCGATACAACACATTACCAATCATCCTATGACCAATAGCAGGCCTACTAGATCTATATGCATTATGAGGTTACCGGTAATGAAGTTTGAGAAAACACTAGACTATAGGCCTATAGGCTATGACCTACATAGCCTACATAGATCGGATGTTGACTTAGGCCTATGATAAGACAAACAGGACATTAATTATATTACGGCCGATGGCCTAACGATAAAACGCCTGTAACAATGTGTCAAGGAATATAAACATAGGCCAGTCTTTCTGAGAAGACTGCACAGGTGCATTAATTACCCGAGGCCTAATTCGGCCTACTGGCAATGAAGATTGAAGAAGTATCCTATAGGGCCTACGGGCTGGTGTTCTGTATCCTCTAAAGTCTAAACTCTGCACGGAGTTAATTTTCATATATTCTGCGTGTTAGGCACACGTGCATGACAGAAACGTCAGTATATGTAGGCTATTATTGTTAGAGGAAAATATGGTAGGCCTATTTCCTATTTAATTCACTGTTCATGTTTTCATAGTCTTGTAGTCCTATCATAGTTGAGCAATCGATCGGCGACGAATCAATGGCGGCGCTTCACTACCTTCCAGTTCGTCTGATCAGACTGATAAAGACGGTTGCTCTGTTCGGACCACTCCTCGTCTCTCTCACCGTTCTTCTTCTCCTCATCGACATTGCCGTCCAGCAGTCGCGTGTGGAGAACGACCGCAAGGCCATCGTCCATATCCACGAGTTCCTCGAGAAGTCGTCCTTCTGCGAACGACTGTCCGCCGCCGATGAGACCCCCTCTTCGGAGGTGGTGAACGGCACCTCATCCTCCTCGTCGTCCTCCACCACCCTCAACGCCACCGTCCTCGCCTTCTGCCAACAGTTCGAGGTTGACCAGAGGTCCTACTTCCGGCGTCGAATGAACGCGGTCAACGTCTTCAATCACACGATCGTCAGGAGCGCCGTAGAGGCGTGCAGCAAGGACACGTACATGGTCATCCTCGTCCACTCTCTCCACAGCTATCGTGATAGACGAGACGCCATTCGAAGCACGTGGGGCGGGGCGGCCCGTAGCGGGACGTGGCCCCTGCACGGTTCGCTCGTGGGGCCAATGAACGTACGGGTGGTGTTTATTTTTGGGCAACATGCCGACGCCGCGCTTGAAGCAAGCTTGGAGCTCGAGAGCCGGACACACGGGGACATCGTTCAGGGTGACTTCATCGAAAGCTACACTAATATGACGCTGAAGTCGCTGCTTGGACTGAAGTGGGTTCTTGAGTTCTGTCCTTCTGTCCAATACCTCTTCAAATGCGACGACGACATGTTCGTCAATGTCGCCGCCATCTTGAATCTGCTTCGAACGTCACCGATGACGTGGTCGATCATGGGTCCACTCAACCGCGGATCCAGGGTCTACCGTCGTGGCAAGTGGGGCCTTTCCAAAAAGCAATATCCCTTCTACTATTATCCGCAATACGAATCAGGATCTGGATATGCCATCAGTGCGGATCTAATTCATCCGCTGCTTGAAACGTCCGACTATGTTCCATGGATATTTATCGATGACGTCTACATTACTGGAATTCTAGGCAAGATACTCGGCGTTAACCACGTGACTCGAAGCGGGTTTGCCTATTGGACGAGCAAATCGCCATCGGCCTGCGAGATCGCCAATAGCACGGTTCTTACTGGAACAAAAGTCAATCCAAAATTACAGCTGGAAATCTGGAAAGAACTGGTGACTGGGGTTCCATGCCTGGTAAATAGTACTGTAAAGATGACATCACCTGTTACACATTCATAGAGGAAGGATCTGCACAGCTTCGTCTCGATTTTCTAATCTCTAGTCCATGCATGCTTAATAATGCTTATATTTAATTGGCAAAGGCGTTAGACTTTTTCTGACAACGCCTAATTAGGCCTAGCTACCATGGATAACTTAACTAGGCCTAGGCCTAACACGTGTTTATAGTCTCTACCTGCAGTTTTACATCTTATCCCCTTATAGGCCTACAACCAAGTTTCTAGCACAGTTTTAGAATTGGCTAAATCGTAGGCCTGTGTTACTCCAGTTTAAAAATTTATCAACTTTCATATCAAATTTTGTTTTACAAGAGAAATAAGGCCTAACTTTAGAAGTCATGATGGTGCACGGGCACTTAAGCTGCTTTGGCTCGGTTATAAGGCCCATAGGCTATCGTAGGCAGTGATGGGAAAAATACTTTCAAAAAGTATTTTGAGTATAGGCCTAAGTCTAAAATACTTGGTCACAAAAGTATTTAAAATACATGCAAGTACAAAATACTATGTTCCCATCACTGATCATCGGCAGTGGCGGCGCCAGGATTTCAGTTTTGGGGGGCTGAGCTCGCGGAGAAAAATTTTCATTTTCATCGCCAAAATTTCTGATGACCTTTTTTTGGTAGGCTAGTCGTCCGGTTGAAATCTGGTTTAAATTTTCCATTTTCACCGCCATAATTTATGATTTTCTGATGACTTTTTTTAGTCATGTGGCTCATTGGGGGTGGGGGACTGGGGTTGCATGGAAATATTTGATTTTTACATGGGGGAAAACAGATAGCATTTGGGGGGCTTAGCCCCTAGCGCCGCTACTGATCATGGGCAGAATTTATTGTTATAGGCCTTGCCATCGCAGCCATCCCTGCAGGTATATCCTTCACTTAATTTCTGTGTTAATAGTTAAGTGCCTTTAATTGCAGCCTATTAAAGAATGAATACAGAGAGTTACTTTTCTAAGTTATGACCAACGGATTTATATCCAAACATTCCTAGACGTTAGCTAGGCTATATAATTATGGCATATGCTACTCATCAAATATAGGCCTAGACCTATATGTAAAATGTTTATCTACAGTAGCTAGGCTACTTGTAGACCGGATTTCTGCTTATTAGGCCTATTACCTGACTTGTTTTGACCGGTTGTTCAGAGCCAAAATGTATACCCAGAAATGTATGTTTATGCAGCTAATGTCATACAAACTTTATGATGAGAGAACAGTTGCCTTTCCAGATGTCACCCATATTATGTAGAAGTGGGGAACATCCGGGTGATGCACTCGTAGTTGAAACTTGAAACATATTTAGAAGAACAATCAGTATTTAATATTGCCTAGACGTCTCTGATCGAGAGGGGCAGTCCACCCCCCCCCCCCTAAGGAACGACTTCCCCAATAAAATTGAAGAGGTGATTTTACACGTAGGCCTAAAGGAAATAGTAACCCACTGGTAGAATTAAGAAATAGAAGATAAAATGAGACCATAATTTTTTATAGGCCTAACAAAATGTCATCCGTAAAAGTGAGGCGACGGGATCAAAAATCTTCCACTGGTCAGCGCTCACGCGCCTCAGCGGTTGGCCGTCCGTCAAACGGTGGTAGCCCCACCCGCCCTATCCTGGATCCCCAAACACTGCTGCAGATCTTCTGAATGAAGTGTTATAAGATATTGTAAATTGCAATTTCGACGATTTGTGCAGCAAAGTCAGTAGCAAACTCGTTCTAAATGAACGCGAAAATGTTATAGGCTAAGATATAGGCCTATATGCTGCATAATATTATTCATGGCAGTAATAGCTATATGTAGCCTAATGTAGCCTATAAATAATTATTATATTGCCACGTTATTTTGTCCGTCCCGGTGCCAAGTCAGAATCCGGGAAGCTCAAGCCGAAGTGACGGCAAAACTCCGAACTCCGGTCCCAAATTAATTCGCATGGCTTATCACATAGATATGCTTCTCCAATGCTTATACTTACCCACCCTTATATAGAATGACGTCAGTATTGAGGCCATTTTGTTTACCAGTACATTTATAGCTTAAATGGAAGCTGGATTGATGATTTTCATTCCTGAATGTATTCCAACATCATTGCAACATGCACCCATTTCTACTTGAAATCTAAAAATACCTTCAATCCTTCATCCAGCTTCTATTTTTCGCCTGTTATCTTAGTCAATCCAGCTTCAATTTCAGATATAAAATACCCTCATCCAGCTTCCATTACTTAAGCGGTTTTCTTATCAATCCAGCTTCTATTTCAGATCTAGAAATACCTTCGTCCAGCTTTTAATTATTATGCGTTATTTTCGTCAATCCAGCTTCTATTTCACCTGTAAAAGAATTATCATCCAGATTCCATTTCTCTTGCGTTTTTTCATCAATCCAATTTCACCTCTAAAAGCTGTCATCCAACTTCCATTTCTCAAGCGCTACGCTAGATCATTGGTCAGTAGACCAGTTGTCGTTAGACGAATCGTTTTCGGCAGTTATCTGCAAATTCTGTGCGCCAATTACAATATTTAGTAGTCGGTGAACGGTTTGTGAAGTGACGGTGAGAAAAATGCTGTGATATAATTTGGGACCGGAGTTCGGAGTTTTGCCGAAGTGACGATATGATTCTACGAGCGGCTATAGGCAAGGCCAGGTAGAAGCAAGTTCTGAGGTAGGCTGTAGGGCCTATACCGCATACGGCTGCGCCGTGGGCTTGTAATAGAACCCAAATATAATGAGACGGTAACAAATTTTTCTAGATCCGTCATCTATACACAGGCCCTCTTTAAGGTCATGAGTGCTAAGGGTGCTGCGGGGGTCTGCAAAGAGCCAGATTAAGAAATTTGGTGATCCTGTTCCTGCTAAGAAAACTGTGGGCGCAAGGCATATTTTAGAGTGCCGTTCTACACAAAAAGTGCAGTTCTGCATGATGAATTTGTGCAACCTCAAACGCATTTTTGTGGAGTTAAAAATAGTAAAAAGGCTATAATTGTCATCCGATTGGGAATAATTTACCATTGAGAATTGGAAAGAAGAGAAGGGGATGTGCAAATCTAAATATTAATTACAAGAAGCCCTGGTGGCGGTGGTCAATCTTTTTTTTATTGTGTTGCTTGTTCCTTTGACATGGCAATGCCCTTTAAATTGTTCGCATGCATTTCGCTCAATATTTGGATTCTTGTATAGCTTTCTACATTACTGCCATATATAATATTATGACATTAGATATGCTCGCCACTATAATTGTTTATCATACCTATAATTAAACATTAAACAAATAATTATGATGGTTAGTTTATTTGATAAGCGTAACTAATCGCTACACTTGCAGTAATAACAATTTCTTTCTGAGTTTCTACATGTAATGGTAGCATTTTTATATAGGTCATCTTAACAAAATTAATCTACTATTTCTGTGCAGATGAAAAGAGTGGTTTTAAGAGTTCAATAAATATATAGTTATAATTACAAAAATAATTTCTTTACAAAACTTTAGAAGTCATTTAGTTTTGATGTTGCTTTACTAAGTATTCACCAAACAAAACATCTTGAAATTTGACAGTTTTAAATTTGAAAGATAACACTTCAGGAAGGCCATTTAGTTGTACCATGATGGCATTTGTACAAATATTAACAGCAAATTAAACTTACATACTCATTGTAAAATGATAGCATCTTTTAATATTTAGTAAATAGTAATAGCCTATTATTGTCATATAATAGTAAATAATATCGTGGCATATTATGAGTTCATGTAATACTACAATGTAAATAGCAATTTAAAAACCATTATAGGCCTAATTTTGCCAAATTTTCTGGAGATTCTCGGTCTTCCACACTAGGAGTGCCTCTGGTTGGCATGCACTGTGAGAGGTACTTTAAAAATTAAGAACAATATATGGAATGGTGTCACAGTATGGAACAATCATCTACTAGATACAACTTCAATGGATAGTATGCAATCAGATAAGCACAGCAGATCTTAGGCTAATATGAAAATTTATCAGATTGTCAACGCAGTAAAACTTAAAAAACAACACAGCTTACAATTTTGCCCACAATTGACACCAACATCACATTACATAATATATCATATTAAAAACGAATTAGCGTACTGCTGGGGCAAGGGGGGAGGATAAACTCAATTGGGGCACTGGTCCCTGTATTTTCTGCGGAGATACCACTGAAAACAGGAACTCATAATTTATTGTACCAGTGTTATACCAATGTATATCAATGTTATAACACTTAGAAGCTTCACATTATGCTTGCTTGATTACATTTATTACTGCCTTTATAGGACCTAGTGCAATAATCAAGGCATAACCTGCTCATTGTTGTCTAAAAGTCTGAATAACTCTGTGTAAGTACTAATATATATAAATCCGGGCAAAGCACATACTTAAAAATAGGCTACATCATATAAAATACACAACTGGCAATTACACAACTCTGTTGAAAAGAAATGCACTAAAGAAAATGTCAACATTTGCTTGACAGCACTGTACGACTTCAGGAATACCCTTTAAAGCCCAAGAAAATGTAGCCAAAGAGTAGCCAAGTCATACGATTAAGGAGTAAATTACCTTAGCCTCAGCAAAAAACGATTCAGAGTTTATCCCATGGGTGCTAGCTTCACAGGGCCGGCCCTAGCTATAGGCAAAGTAGGCAGTTGCCTAGGGCGCCGCAGCCTTTGGGGGGCGCCGCGGCACCGGCGAAATTATTTTTTTTACACTACATTGTTTTAAACTCAAGACTTTCGCTAATGGAAAGAATTTAAAACAATGTCTTCAAGAAAGGGACAGTAGCTGAGGCAGGGCCGACCTTAGGCATAGACAAAGCAGGCAGTTGCATGAGGCGCCAAGTTCTAAGGGCGCTATTTACATCAAAGAGGGCGCCATTTCAACAATAATTTATTTTAATATTTTTGTAAACTTATACCATTCTCCACAAAATTGAATATTATCCAGCCTTCAGTGTACTAATAAAGAAATTAGAATGAATTACTCAGTTGAGCGTACAAGGCCGTAGTTAGGAAGATGTTTTGGGTGTTTGAACACCCCCGAAATGAAATGATGTAAAAATGAAATAATTATGCATTTGCTAGCACAGGACAGTGTGTAATGTAGGCCTAATTGTGAGCAAAAAATAGTCGAAAATCGCGGAAATTAATGTTTTTGGACGTCAGAAAATTCGACGACTAACAAAAAAGTCATCAGAAAATTTCGCCCAAAAAAGTCGACCGCAGCGTGTACGCACCTTAAAATTCACGGTCAAGAAAACATCCCCCGAAATAAAATCCTGGTTACGGCCTTGTGAGCGTAAACCGGCTCTGGCTAATTCATCTTTAGATTCTGACATGGGCTGAACAATTGAGTGGGAATCTAGGGGCGCCAAATGCAGGCCTATGCCTGGAGCGCCAAATGTTTGCCTTGCCTAGGGCGCCATTTGGGCTAAGGCCGGCCTTGTAGCTTCAAGACAAGTACACCACACTAAACCGTCACTGGACCAGTAGATCAGTTAAATTCTAGCCATTTGCTATGCTAAGCTGAAATAAAGCTTTCTCTCTTGATGGCATTGCACATTCACCCACAGTCTACAGATACAAAACATGTTTTTGGAAATGCTTGACATGCATATTTTAATTACCTGATTCTAAAGCAATCAAAAGTAGGGTAATAGCAAAATTTTCACGCAAGATCTACAATAATTTAATTAGTTTCTAAAGGGCTAATGTAGCAAGACCAGTTTTACCTGGCTTTCTACACAATGCTGCTTGAAATTCATGATTTACATAATAATGAAAATATTGTGCACAGATAAAAGAGACGTACTAATATATAATGGAACACTGTCACTAGTTTCAGTTACAGCCTTAGCATTCCTTCTGCAGCTGCTAAGCTGATCAGAAATCCACGAGTTGCCGAATTCATTTTCTTTTCCTTGAAGCTATCCAACGTTACAACTGACTTCCCGTGTTCGTCTTCCACGGAAAAGCTCTTCAGATTGTCGATAAGTTCTTTGGTTTTTCTAGAGATTTCCTGCAAAACAAAGTGCAGCATCTGATTGAATTCTTTTCACTTTGCTCATATCTGCATTGGTAAACGCAACACGTCACAAATCATGAGATCCACATTCCACAAGCGTTATAATCTCTCTTGTTCAGTTCCTCTGTAACCAAATGTTATATCTCATCTCCTCAGAATTTCAGATTTGAATTACGTGAAGTATGATGCAACTCAAATCCAAGTGCACCAAGTGATATATACCGTCAAAACATGCAACTACTGAGTGGTATCTGCATCTGATTTAATTGTATTCAATCAAGCACAGTTGTCAAGTACGATTGTATTCAGGATTCAGCCCAATTCTTTCAAACTACAAAACCAATCTGCAGCACATGTAAATGAATCATTACATACTATTATGAATACATAAAAAAACTTCCTTAAGCTACATGAAAGTTAGTCTGATTAGAAGAAGAAAATTAGGCTCCTTCTGGCATCCCTGAGAGACATCTAAATTGACGTTTTTAAGGCAAATCTGATGAATATACCTTTATACACTGAATGTCCGAACTGTCTTCAGCTTCTGCAGTTTCAACCATGAATGTTGCCAAATCCTTATGCAGTTTACCCATACTGAAAGCATCTAAAACAGAAAAGTTGCATGCCAGATAGTTTTAGCTAATTTCACCAGGTGATGCATTATGGGTTTTACACATGTGCAAGGTCATGAATGCTAACAATCAGAAACAAATGTGAAATCAGGTGAATCTATGTAATCTATGCAATTTTAAGCCTTGCCTAAACATGTCACCAAAGAAAGCAGACACACCCACTACCGAATAACTTGTCAGAATGCTAGACAAAGCTTCCAACTGTCAAATATACTCACCCTTTGCATGTGAAGCTACAGTAATTTCTTTGGAATGCACATTGACAAGAATATCGTACAGATCTGACCTAGTTTGCAAACAGACATCAAACAGTTTTAGGCAAGCCAAAAGTTAAAACAATGGTAATGCACTGATGATAAAAATTGGTAAAATTCTGTCGTTGGGTAATGTTCTGTAAATATCTTGTACATTGATGCAGTCAATGGAAGAACCGTCTAAATCAACTGAAGGCAATTAATTCTTCATAAAAGATAAATACATAAAATACTTGCCTACTTTATGCCATGTCTCGTTGTTCTAGGCAATGCATAATTTTGCATATATGCAACAAGTAATTCAGCGCTAAAGTGGTTTAAAGATTGAATTCTTTTCTTCATAGTTTCTAGTCACTTTCCATTATAATGACAAGTAATGTAGAACTTGCTCATCCATACTAAATCTTGCAAGGAGAGGAAACCTCATGCAATAGTACAGCCAAATATTTCACCCAGCATGCAATCTGAATTTCAACAGTAAAGGTGAATGATGTTCATTCATCATTGCTTGGATCATATTAGAAACACTTGCTGCAGACAACAAGAAGGATATCAATATCTGAGTTGTACACACTCCAACATATAATCGTGAAGATGAAGACTTAGGATTTTAAATAAAGATGTTTTGCAAAATGTACAATGAACACTCAAAAAGAGTCATACTTTAGGTAGAAACTTTTAAATAGAGAAATTAGGCTCTTCAATCAACTATTTACAAGTGCAATTAAGGTTCAGCGCAAATATTTAGAGTATTTTGATTTTAAATAAAATTTTGACTCTAGTGTTTCTCATTTTTCTCAGCATCTGAGAATCAATGGTTTAGCATATAAACTCCTCAGTGACAATACAAAAGAAAGATAGCCATTTTCTTACCGATTTTCAATTCTGCTGTCTACAAAACCAGCCACATATGACGTGGAATCCTTGAAATCAGCAATCTCATCGTCACTGATGTTCACAAGTGGATAAATCATATTCCAGTTTTTTCGGTGAGAAACAAATGTAGGCACAGCTCTGTTACAATAGTTAAAATATGAAAGTAATTAGTATAAAACCCAAGCGGGCCACAGGTTAAAATCACGATATTGATAAACTATTCACCCAGGCCATAGGCACCAAACTCTGACATTACAGTTGCAAACAACTAAAGCCATTGACAGTAGGAAAGCAGCACCAAACAAGTGAACTACTGGTTACGACAAAAATGGGTTAAAAGTTTTGCATGTGTGATTTATAACATGCTGAGATGTTGGATTCGAAATGTCATCAATTTCCTCAGTTATAATATCGATCAACAAGGCCAAGATGGATTTTTCATATAATATTCAAATACACCACGGTCAGAGGCTTTCATACCACAAAGTTCTGCGCATATATTTGCTGCATAAAGGTTGATTGAGTGTCCATCCACCAGACGTGTCTTGCCATAATCACTTAGTCAATGAAGAAAGATATATTTCTTACAGCCAACATCATCGTTACTTTAGTGCAAAAGGTATTATCATCACTTGATAGGTACATTATAAAACTGCAATCCATCGGACACAGTTGTACAGTTACAGAGGAAAAAACACTCGCAAATAAGTGACAAAAGATAGATGACTAAACAATTTAAATACTTAGCAATATTTTAAAAAACAACATCCAATATGAATGATGCTGTGGTTTTTCAGATGGAATGCTCCGGAACAGCAATCCAGGACCTTTTCACATACATTAAAAATAATTTAGTTAATTCAAATTTAAAAAAAAATTTAGTCACTTTAATTTCAAAGCTTTATAAGATATTATTTCCTTTTCACGTTGCGGTTCAGCCCTTCAGAACCCCTCCATAATCTGTTCAGTTCAGGAACCATTTTCTAGAAATAAGCAATGAAACGATGTGCGTAAATGTTAAGTTTGCTACCTGCAGACAGTTGCAAGTATGTCTACCATGGGATGGTAGACAACAACTCTTTTCTTCAGCAGCATGGCGGTGTAAATAAGAATGGTTTCCAAGCCAAACATCTGCACAACATCTGGAAAACAACTAACAGAATAGTAACTTAATCAGATGACAAAACAAGTACCAGTACATTCCATAAAGCTGATTACATACTATTGAAATATAAATAAAAACCAACGGTGAGAGTAGCAATTAATATACAGTGCTGCAAATACCATATCTTACCAATTTCTAACCATTTCTATTGATAAGTCAAAACACACTTGCCTGGACGCCCGAATACAGCAAAGGAGCTGCTCTGCTTGCTTCCTGTTCTACCAGTCTTAACTGGAACTTTCCTTTTGCATTACATACATGTGACCATCCTGCCTGCGCTATTGAAATTCTTAAATTATATAACATTAAAAACCTGATAGTAAAACCAGCACAGTAAAATTTGTTTTGACCTTTGACCTTGGAGTTTGAAAGCAGGCCAAGTATGTCGTGATCCTTCACTCTGAAACTGCCATTCTCGTCTGCGCTACAAATGCCCTTCGTGAACACTAAGAGGTAGTTCTCAAGCAGAACACTTGGACTGCAAGACTTTTTGTAGTTTTTCATAAGAACTTGGCTCAACGTGTAGTATTTCTCTGGATTGAAGTCAGATGTCAGTAAAATTATCGCCATTCTTGTCACCTTCAAAGACCACAGCAAAAACACTCACAACACTACTGCACCACTCGTGGACTGCACACACTAGACAATTAAGGTAACACTTAACACTTTTGCAGTAATGGTATTTAAATACTATCCAAGTATTTTATGTCTGTATTCATAATACAATGGAATTGCAGTAATTATACTTTTACTTCATATATTTTCCTTCAGTATTTTGTATCATAAAATTAATTATAATCCTAATATACTTTTTGTAGAAGACTTCATGCAGGCAGTTCAAATCAGTGATGACTGGTTTGCATTTAATTCAAAAATTAATCAAGCTATCATTTGAAGTATCAGTTGGATAATCGTAGGAAGAATCTGGAAGATGTTACTGTACCAAAAGCATTGCAATGTGTGAGTTGGTATTGGATTTGCTAAAGAAGAGATACGATAACTTGGCTGATGTGTTGATGTTTTAGAGTTGTTGCAACAGAGCATCCAGCACTGCTTCATGGGGGCAAAGTCAATATCAAATGAGTCAGCTGCCATTGGCAGCTAATACATCCGACTTGTTTTAAAGAGACGACACCAAACGAGCAGTTACCCTTGGAAGCTTGTCAAGGCAGATGTCCTCAGTGTAGCAGTAGTGCCATTGTTTCTGGAACTGGCTGCTGAAGAAAGGAACAGCAGTTGACGAATCCCACGAGATGCCAATCCTCCTCTCTACCACGGATCTTAACTTTGCTGGCATCTGTGGATAAACCCAGGACCAAAGGACGTCTCCATGTGTGTCCCTTTCTTGACAGAGAGAACAAAAATAAAGCGTAAACAACACATAATTTTATACTACGTTATATTTCTTACATTTATATCATGCAACTCATATATAAGGTGATTATTGTAGCTCCCATGAGAAGAAAAAAATACTGGTTTCATGGTTCAACGACTGTCTACTTTTAATATGCTCTGGGTTTTGAAATTGAGACACATGCTCGTTTGGAGTGCATTCTGGGGTCTGAGGCAATCGTCAAGAGACCTATTGAATATAAAAAAGTGAATAGAAAAATGCATCCCAGCAGCTACTGTTCAGAACCAGCAGAAGTTCACCCTTTCAAAAATTTTAAGCAGTAGCCTAACAGAATGTTACAGGTTGGCAGTTTTAGAACTGGTATATGCTAGAAACCAAGAAGCAACTTACCAAGAAGACCAATGCCTGAAAAATCTTCAGCCATTCTGGTCCAATAACTGAAGCTTTACACTTTATACAATGAATCGCTTCAAAAGCTTGTCTTTGTGAAACTTCAACATACTGCAACAGATATTCAGGTTTTAGCTGAACAGGAAACTAACTTATATACAATGTAATCCAAAAACTTGTACAGTGCTACAACAATGAAGCCCAAGGTATCATTTGATGCCACTATGACTTCGTAATGTAATAATAATAATATAATTAAGGTCGTTGGTAATAACAGCATAATAAATTCTAAATAGCAAATATTATAGAATAAAAAAGTAGTAACAGCTAAAATGTGTGCTTTCTCGCCGCATTATTTCTTTGTACAAATTTAACTATAATAATTATTATAGTTGAACTCAATGTCACGTGAGATTTAAACAAAAACAACGCTTCCACTGTCAATAACAATGCAGGCGTTCCGGGTTGGATGGTGAATTTCATATCGTTAAGCGCCAACCATTCACCTGATTTAAACACCAGTATATAAAATTGAAAAAATGTAATGACGCTAGTTTCTCACATACGGGTCAAGTTAATTCCATCGATGTTATCACTTCAATTCCTCGCAAACTTAATATTCGCGCACACGCCTACTACGATTTCGCGTGCACTGTTTACAAACGTTCGCACACGTGACACGAGTCAGCCGCTGGCCCGCTGTCAACATAAGAATGCTATTATTGTGGGCGACTGCGTACTCAAAAATTCGGGTGACAGAACGCAACCGGTTATAGTGTACAATAATGCAGTTGAAACAATTTACTGGAACTCAGATTACAGAATACATAAATCTTAACTAACTAACTGAATAGACGGCCTGCAATACATGGCGCTAATAGCAGCTTACAAAGCATATCCGCCCCAAGTTTGCCTTTCCTTATGAAATCAATAAAAGTCTCAGAAAAAATAAAGTATTCAACTTTGATTTTTAAGCACTTATTAAATTTCACGAATATACAACTTCCAATTTTATATATAAAGGAGCATAGAAACAACTAAAACCATAAACAGAACAAAAAAAGGTCAGACTCTTCAAACTTCGGTCTGAGTTATAACGCATTCTAGGTTTTTGCTCATATGCGTTAATTTTTTTTATTTGCTGCTTTCTGTTGCTTCCGGTGAATTTTGAGCATAGTTTCTTTCAAATGTCGGATTCGTTTAAATACTTAATGTCTTAACTGACTGTGTGGAACTTGCAAAGCCTGTTTTAAATTATTAACCAAGTTTGTTAGTTTTCCGACTGAATTCCGCATCAGATCGATCAATCGAAGATTTAACCGTAGAGCTCTAACTTTTCTCCTGTTTAAATTCCAGTTTTCTGCTGATCATAGCGCTAACTTGGAATTTAGGACTTCTCTCTTCATCTGTGAGTGCAGTTAGGAGTTTGCTGTTATTGAACTGCGGCGTTGATGCAGGTCTAAATGTGTCACAATGGCCTATGTTCCCTGTAAATAGATATTTATATTACACATGCTTTTGAGTCTTGACCTCGGCACTGCCGCCTGCTGGGGT
>OX243812.1:22714001-22839966 GCA_945859605.1 Lumbricus rubellus | reverse complement strand
CAATCCTGATTCTAGTTAAATAACAATTATTTGTCATCAGCCAAGCTCTCATTTCATTGTCTGTTCAGCAGCCGGCTTCTATTTAAAGGAAATAATTTTGATCAATCCAACTTCTATTTCTCAGGCAATCGTTTCATCAGTTCCGTTTCCATATCTCGGGCGTTATTTTTGTCCATCCAGCTGCTATGTCAGCCATTAGATACCTTAATCCACCTTCCATTTCTCAAGTGTTTTCTCATCAATTCAGCTTCTATTTCACCAAGAAGTTTTCACCAATCCAGCTTTCAACATACTTTTCAAAAGAAATATGAACCGTTATAACGATTTCATCAACGAAATATGTAAATACAAACGCTAAATAATAAAATACGCTAAAATACATGATATCGATTTTGAGAGAATAAAATACGCTAAAATACAGTTTTACCCAGTTTTATAGAAAACGACCGAATTCCCGAAAACTACTCAGTTAATTTACATGCATTACATTATAGTTCTAAAGTAGTGTTGTTCGTAACGCAGTCTGAAAAACATTAGGTTGTGTGTGTCGCATGTAGAAAATTGATTCGGGGGGGGGGGGGGATCAGGTCGATATTCGTTTCGGGATTCGGACTGCAGCCACACTGCCACCCATAATAGATAGTGTACGAATTAAGAATGTTCAAGTAATTATCCCATGCCAATAACCGTATATAAGACAAGCACAGTTTTATACAAAAACTGTGACTTAGTGATTAATACTAATTGTTGATGACTTCCATGCACAGTGCATTGCCTAGAGCTATTTTCATGCATATCTAATCTATTCAATATGATTTTTGTAAACCTTTGTGAGTTGATCTTTATTATCGTGGACTCTTTTAGTTCCAACGTGCTGCAGAACTTACAAATTAATATGACACTTTACCCTTAATGAACTGTTCTTCTGATGAAAAGTATGTGTAGTTTTTCGGCATCTTGTGCAAGCTTAGTCCTGAGCCCTCGAAGAAATCTGTGCTGTTGCAGAAGATCTCTTGCAATGCTAGATTAGTGAGATCTTTGACAACTGTTTTATACTGAAGACACTAAACATTGTTTGCTATAATTGTTTGCTAACATTTTTGCTTTTTCACAACTTTTTATACGCATGACTTCTAAATTTTTACGATTTTGCAGAAGTTTAACCTATTTGACTCTTCTTTTCCTTTTGATTTTGATACAGTTGTATTTGAGTAAAATTTTGCCTTCAAGTTGAATGAGGTTTAATGCTTGCATGAACGTTTTTGAAATTCTGCTGATGGACTTTCAACTGTTAGCATGTAAACATGTGTTCAAACTAATAACCTTGTGGCTTTACTAAGTCAGTGTTTGTTTTTTCCTATAGCCTGCTGTGCAGATGGTATGGTAGAGCTTTGAATACTAATTTGGGACACAAAGGAGACTATCTTGACAAGGGTTGATGCCTTCATGGGTGATTATCTTTATGTCTCTTTCATTTAGATATGCATTGGCAAGCAAATTATACAAGTTTCCCTTCGATTTTAATTTAACCATTTTGGTTCTGTATTGAATTGCTCGTTGGCAAAGAATTTGTTTCATCCCACTGGCTCTCTTACTTTGACAAATGTTTGATTAATTATAGTAATCGCAAGTAAGTATGTAAAATAATAGTATTAATTCTTCTTACAGTGCTTATTTGAAATTATTTTAAATGGATTGTGGTTGGTCTGTTTATTGAATTACTGGTGTCAGAATTTTACTTCAGTCAGTCCTTTAATTCCATTTCTTACTACTGAGGTTTCATATTGATCAAGGCACTTGAAGGGGTAGTTACCTTATTTCAAGTGATTTCTTATCATGTTTCTTTTGTGTTAACAATATTATTCCTGTTTTTTTTCTTTCAAATCATTAATTGCTGTGAACTCTTCATGCTAAGAGTAAAACCTTACCACTGTTTTGCATTTCATCAGTCCCTATTTAAGGTTAATTTTTTTAACTCATGAGCTGCATTGATTTCCCAGTCACTTTACTATGGTACATGCTTGTCGTTAAAGGGTTAAGGCATGCACTTACAAGTCTTAATAATTGTGTCTGAACTTCTTAGAAGGATTGTAGCACCGACATCTAAGCATCATTTGGCTTAGGGTTTAATATGACAATGGCGATCCAATGACAATGCATTTTAAACTTCCCACATTGTGTTGGTGGTCATTTACCCACCCCAAAGTAATGGAGACTTTGTTAGACTCAGGTTACATGGTATCCCAAATAAGGTCACCCTTCGTAGTAGGCCTACTGAATTGACTCAGTTTTACTTTACTACATTGTGTGCTATGCTGGGAGGCAGCAGATTCCAGATGTGTTGATTTTTAACATCTTGCGTGTTTCCTTACTAGTTTTTTCACTGAACTCTCGGATAAAAAGTCTGTTTACTTATTTTTTCATCTTATTGGTTCTTATGCCATATTGGCTGCATGTTGGCAGAAGTATGTTTAATGACCTGGGTAGACACGGTAAATCCCAACCACAATCGCATAGTTTGTGTTTCTTTATTGCCTTGCAGAGGCCTATGCTTTATCCTTGATGGCACTGTTGTAATTATATGCATTTATAATGAATTGCTAATGAACTGAGGAAATTTTCTGCTCGTTCTTATCATGCTTTTTTACTTGCTGTGATCAAATCTTTTATTTTTTTACACCTGCATCACTGCAGTCTATTTTTTAATTCTTCAACTTGATGTGTCTTTCTTGGTGGTTTGCGGTGCTGTTTTTTCACTTCATTTGTGTTGCTGCTATTTGACGTTGGTAAGATTAACTTCCATCTTGTGTTTAGTGCAGATTCATGTAGAATTTCTTTGACATCACATCAAGGATTGTCTTTATATCTATTTCTGATTATTTGTTTGGCTGGTGATGTTCAGATAAGTTCTGGTCCAGTTAGACCTCAGAGCCTGACTGCGGTAAATTGGTGAATTAAGTTATTGTTCTCTTATGCAGTTCTCTTCTCTGTTCTCTTTTTTTCAAGCCGTGTCTCTAACTACATTTGTTGACTTTATCTATTCCAGCACTCAAGTCATTTGAGGTCCTGTCTACTGCTCTAATTTCTGGTACACAAGCAAGTATTGTCAATGCATATTTATTGTCCACCATCTTTCTCTTTGACTGAGATATAAAAAAATTGAATTTGTTCAGAGCTTCTGGCATGAATGAATAGTTGTTCATGTGCATTGATGCCGTTCATCATTACTCCTCGGCATTTCTTGACATGTTTCTAGGGTTTTAAGGTTTTATGTGCAGCGGCTCTCATTACATTAATTAATAAAGGCTATACCTTGAATGTTTTGATAACTTGTTCTGATTTGCATTCGCTTCATTCTGTTATTCCCATTGTGCCATATTTTCAGATCATGTGCCATATTTTCAGATCATGTGCCATATTTTCAGATCATGTGCCATATTTTCAGATCGTGTTGCTTGTTGTCATTTCATGCCGTTTCCTTTAATAGCTTTTAACCAATAATTATGTGTGATTTTACTGCGAGAAATCCAGAAAAATAATCTTGATATTGTTCCAACCAGTCTTTATTATTTGTTTCCATTCTTTCACCTCCTTTAGTTCCCGTATTTTGTCCATTTAAAATTCTGTTTTTATGTTCGGACACAAATGCATTTTGGGCTTATTCTTAATGAATGATGTGAATCGGCAATCTGTTGTATAGTCATAAGCAGAAGTTGACTACTGCTACTGTCGGTCATTTTGCAATTCAGTCAAATGTCCTTCAAAGCTAGATCAAAGTCCTTGGAATAATGTATTTTGGGGCAGCAGTGCAAACATGAAGACTGCAGTCTATCAGAGAACCCAATGGTTACAGTGATTTGGTACTTTAAAGATGAGCATACATGTACTAAAAGCAACTGAGAAGTTATGACTCATCATTAAAGTGCTAATAACACATCACTGGCTGCATACTAGATGTGCTACACTGCACTGGGAGACCCCTCCAGCAGCATATCACGTACCAGATTGGTATGATAGTGCCCATTGGTCCTTGCCTCAGTCTATCCATGAGCTCTACTGTCCTACCTCGGATGCTCTGGGTCGTCGATTCCTTTTCTCTACCAAGCAGGATGTGCTCATCGTCCATTTCATCAATACTTGTACTAGGCAGAACCACGCTATTTCAATTGAATTTGATGATCCAACGCTCCAGAGTGGGCTTCCCTTGGTGCTGCACTTGCTTGCCAGGGTGCACTCTGGCACGTTCTGTTGTGAGCTCAAAACTTTCTTCTTTAGCCATTCTAGAGTTTGGAGCACCTCTGAGTAGTGACAGCCCTCCCTAAGCATTGGGACGTGCTAAGCAAACCCATCACCATTTCAAAGAAATTCAACTTGTATGGTATAAAGAGCAGACAGACCATTCAAAATTTACTATGTTTGATTAAAGTAAATTACTGAAACTGCTGAATTTTTTATATATTTATTCTAGGTTTGCCTGTGCTGCAAAGAGGCAGAGGACGATACTATAGTTCAGTCTACGGAACTCCACTCAACGATCCCTGGATCAAAGTCTAAGACTTCAGATGATGTGCTTACGAAATCATTAGTGCAGGTAGTTAGTACATGCATAAATAAAATATTGAGCCTTGCTTTGACGGTGCAGTAATTTAACCATGTTGTGATGTTATGAGTGTGTACACTGTATGCTATGTACAGAATTTTCTTACTGAAATTATTATACTAATTTATGGTTACCCGGTAAGCAAAGTTGATGAAGCTAAGTTGAGCTTAATGGTATTATATCAGGTATTAATAGATTATGTTATCAGTTGAGAAGGGGTTTAAATGGCTCAGCTTTGCAAATTCTCTATAGTATCCAATTCTGTCAAGTAGAAAATTTGAGCACAGTGCTATAATTTGTTGCATTTTATTACAAAAGTTAATGGTTTTTCAGAGAGACGGATGTGCTAAGACGTGCTTCAGTGAACAGTCGTTTGGCTTAGGCATGACAGACTTTGCAAATAGTCCAAATAACTACCAGTTGTTGGCAGTTATAGGTAAGCTACCTGAGGATTAGTTGTCATTGCGCTGCATTGCTTATAAATATAAAGTAAGAGAGTATTGTATGTAAATGACTTTTTAGTCATCTTTTCCTTGCCTATGTTTATGTCATTTATTAATCCCAGTACATTGTGGAGTGAGTGTTGTAAGCGCTCGTAGTGGCTTCTAGTAGACGACTTTTAGGATTTTCCTGAATCAATGACGGTAAAATTTTACAACATTATGTCTACATTGTCTATTTTGTGAAATGTGAGCATATGTCTTGCATTAATAAAAGGCTACTTACTTACTTAGACTTTCTTGCTTTAATTGAGGTTCTTCTAGTTTCAATTTGAAGTCATATCATCTTGTTTAACCCTTTAATGCCGAGATGGTAGTAAATGGTATGGGAAATCCTATACCCTCCGGCATTAAAGGGTTAAGAGAAACAAGGTTCAATTTTGAATAGTTCAATTTTATTCCCATGTCTGGTGATAAATGTGGGATTGTCTGAACATAGCTTTCAACTCATGCTGATGAAGTTTCAGCTACTGAGGTTGTTGGACGAAAAGTCGACACTTTTGAATAGGTCTGGTGACTTGTTCTTCTGCTGACAGGTCTTCTGACAAAAGGTTTCTTTCTATTAATTAGGATTACCATACTGTTAATAGGTTTCTGCAGATGATGATGCTTCCTTACCACATAAGATTTGCTATTGTCTGCTACATATGTTTGTTAGGTAAAGGCAGTTTCAGTGCCATCACGATATACCTTGCCAAGCACATTCAGACTGGAAGATGCCTGGCTGTAAAACGTGTGAATCTGGAACACTGCCCACTCAATCTCTCCGTCATAGAGGTATTGAGGAAATACATGAGTAAAAATAGAACAATGTTACGCAATTCATCCGAAGTTGCTCTCATTTCTCATAGTGCTAGAAACCTCACTGTGATGTGTAGAAACTTCTGTTAAAGGTGACTGGTGAACATTGCTTTGGTCGGTAAAAATGCAATGATTTGTGGGTTTGAGCCTGGTTAGTTTACACACATTTCCTCTGCCAGCAAGCACTTTTATATACAACATCAACACCAGCTGGGATGCATGCTGTAAGTCCATTGCAACTGCCAAAGGGTCATAGACATAGAATTCACTCATTGCTTACTCAGAGGCCTAACATTTTTTTCTAGTATCCTCCAATATGGCATGAATGGAGAATCAGCTTATAATCTTACTGAGGTTAATTATGCTGATGTCAATGTTTGAGCCTCGATGAATCATGAGATTGTCAAGAACTGGATAGAGGTGTTTTATTTCAATTGGGGTATAGAAGATCTTAAGGTTTGAGGGAATAAAAGTTATATTTTTGAGCTGGATGTACTGAAGCAAAGGAAGCCTGTGAAGACTGTCCCAAATGAAGGCAGATTGACATTAGTGGGAGCAGTGCAAAGACAATGGAGATTATTTATTTGTACCCATCGTCATCAAATGACTGGCATTAGCAACTGATGATGATGATGATGATGATGATGATGATGATGATGATGATGATGATGATGATGAAATATGTTTCTCTCTAAAATATTGTATTTGTTTTATAGCACGAAATCAAAATGCATCGGCATCTGAGACATCGGAACATACTGCCAGCCATCTGCAGTTTTACACACACAAATGAAGTATGGATAGTACTGCCATCCATGGGATATGGTATGTGTAGCAGATAGTCAGGTTTCATAGAAAATTGACACCAGTGTTGCTACTTGTTACATGTTACTGTAACTAACTGAACATTGCTGCCTTAGTCACTGTTTTATTGGAACTGACTACTTCTTAAAAAGCAATTATGTGCTGCTTAGTAGGTGATTACTTAAGTTGTGAAATAATGGTGATGTGAAAGCTAGTTATTTTGTGTCACTTTCAAATGGTGAAATAAAAAATTGGAATTGTTATGGATCAGTGTACAGTGTAAAAGTTCAGTTCTTAGGGTTGAGCAGGAGATGGTTGGCACAGAATTCCTCCAGTGTCTGTAGCATTTATCCCACCAAGGAGATGACCTCTGTGGATGGTTATGAATGTAATCGTGGGTATCATCTGCATATTGATGAGCTATTGCTTTCAAACTCCACTCAAAATTCGTGCTTAACAATGATCGTACAGATCACATATATGTGTAGATTATGCACACATTTGTGCATTGAACTATCCCTACATGTTTTCATTTCTTACATGTTAACACAATTGTTTGCATTATATAGTCGTGCAAAACAAGTGGAATGGCGATAGCTTTGAATGGGAAGCTAAACGAAAAAAAACCCTAATCAAATTCAAAAATGTTGACTGGATGCTAAAGGCTTAGCTAAATTGTAGCACAATGCTCAGAAAAGCATGGAAATTTAAAAAAAAAGTTTAATCATGATAACTGAAATGAACAATGGAATGTTCTTTTAGTCATTAAATAATAAACCTAATTTAGGCATTTTTGCCCTCTTTGTGATGACGTGTGTCTTAAGTTCTGCACGTCACTTTTAATGAATTCCAGGAAGTTGTCGCGATCTGATTCATGCACATTTTCACGAAGGCCTGCCAGAGCTCGCCATTGCACACATCCTCTACGACGTTGGAAAGGCACTTGAATACTTGCATGCCAAGGCAATCGTGCACAGGTGAAAATGCTGTACTCTACTACTCATACGCATTGTATCGCATAGATTCTTTGGGTGACACTTTCGCCTAAGATTAGGGCTGTCAACTGACCCCCGAACACTCGGGTACCCGTTAGTAGGGTCGCACCTGGGTTCGTAAATTAACACCCACTTAATTTGGTGCTTCTGAGTGGTGGCATATCTGGACATCTAGCCATTGCTTTCAGGTTAAAATGCAGAATGTTTGTTTTGCATCAGGTTCGATGAGTTATGGCTTGTTATATATTTACTGCTGAGGAATTTTTGTTCAATCAATGCATTTTGCATGATTGCCACACATACTTACGGGGGGGGGGGGGGTGAGGGGAGAGGGGGTTGAATGTACATGTGTGTATGTATAATTGTATATGTACATATGTATGTATGGTTTTATAGCATTTGCCTGTGTGTATGATGTTATGGTTTTAGGTGTATAAAAGCAAGCCACATACTAATAAGCGCGGAAGGTAATGCGTGTTTGACTGGTGTACGACACTGTCTGTCGATGATGTCTAATGGATCACGGCTGAAAGCAGTGCACGACTTTCCGAAATACTACATTTATGCTTTGAACTGGGCAAGCCGAGAACTTCTGGAACAGGTAGGTTGGTATTTATATGGCCAGTATGATTCATGGTCAGATTTTAATTGTTTATGACTGGTGCATGCATGTTCTGTTTTATTTTTTTTATGTAATGTAAGAAATGACATTTTAAATATAACTTCAGTTTTATTCCAACTTTTAAACTTTTCCAGCCTTTTTATACTCTGTACTCTAACTGAAGGCTTTGTCATATGTAGAAACATTTTTCAAAATACATGAGCCATAGGCCTAGTGCAGAGGTGTAACAGCTGTTCTCACCTGTCTGTACTCTTCAGTCTTCAACCAATCAAAATTAGGTGATTGGAATTATTGGGAAGTGAAACTTTGGGAATGAGCTTGAGTTCATCGATATACTTGATAACTTGATGCAATATTAAACACTTAGATGCCTTTTATTTGCTTGCACTTACAGGTATAAAAAAATTCAATTACGACATATGTATTGTGTACACATACTACACAAGTTCTTGTCTTTTTGCATCTAGTATAGTTTTTTGTCTTATTGCTTAATGTTGTGTTATATTTTCCTAACTGAGCCAGTCAACTGCAAATTCTTATCAGCCTGCATTTGATGTTGAAATTTGAGTGACTGTTTGGGACAAGTACTATGCCTTTGAAAAGTTCTTGAAATGATTGTGTATAAATGCTTGATAACACTAGATTGTGACTAAATGTGGTTGAAATTCTTTCAGAACCTAGGAGGCTACAACACGAAGTCTGACATGTACAGCTTAGGGATAACTGCGTGTGAGTTGGCCAATGGAGTTGTACCGTTTCAGGACATGCCGTTGACAGAGGCAAGTTCATTTCTATGTTCAGACGATAAGTTGGAACTTTTATCAGTATAATTATTCTCTTGGCTGTAGTCGAGGGTAAATGCGGGTATACACTATACAGAGTGTACTCACCTCACATATATTTGCCTGGTAGTTACGGGCAAATGACCTGCAGACAGGTCTAGACAAATTGTGTGTACTCACCTCTAATTTTGCCACTACGTGCCTGATGATTCTGTAATACAAAATAGGCTAGGTAAGTGAGCAAGTCAAATAGGGTTATATACAGGGTGGCTCAATAAAAAACGTACCACCGGATAAAATGTGATATCTTTGCAACCGATTGAATTATCAAGTTTAATGAGATTCAGTAAGCTCATGCAAATTAAATGCTGGTGAGAAACATGTGAACATTGACTGTGCCTTCTCATCCAGTAACGACAGATTAAGGTGGTTAGTGTAATGTTTATTGACAGATTAAGGTGATTAGTGTCATGTTTATTGACAGATTAAGGTGAATTAGTGTCATGTTTATTGACAGAATAAGGTGATTAGTGCCATGTTTATTGACAGATTAAGGTGAATTAGTGTCATGTTTATTGACAGATTAAGGTGATTTGTGTCATGTTTATTGACAGATTAGGGTGATTAGTGTCATGTTTATTGACAGATTAAGGTGACTAGTGTCATGTTTATTGACAGATTAGGGTGAATTAGTGTCATTTTTATTGACAGATTAGGGTGATTAGTGTCATGTTTATTGACAGATTAAGGTGACTAGTGTTATGTTCATTGACAGATTAAGGTGATTAATGTCATGTTTATTGACAGATTAAGGTGATTAGTGTCATGTTTATTGACAGATTAAGGTGACTAGTGTCATGTTTATTGATAGATTAAGGTGACTAGTGTCATGTTTATTGTTGAAGATGCTGCTCAGCAAGATTGAGGGAACCATTCCAAGATTACTTGACAGAAGAACACTGCCAGAATGGCCACCGAATGGTAATTTGAAATTGTTTCTACAAAATTTCATGAGAATTCTTTTAGATCGACTCCGGAATCGCAGTTATTACGTTTTGTTACCAGACTTTCCAACCTATTTCGTGATGTGTTTTGTAACGTGAAATATTTTGGGATACATCTTCTTGAAAGGAATTGCTTAAATAAGATTTTTAACAAGTTTTTGTTGCCCTGGCATGTAGTTTGTGATCCAAGATATTTAGATATATTTTCCCTGGTGAAGACAACTAATATCCATTCTCTAAATGCTGCTAAAAAATAGTGTAAAGATTGTGTAAGTCTTAATGTGGCCAGAAAGTTAAAAAGCATAAAACTGTCATATATGGGAATATCCTTACTCTATTGTTTGCTGTCAGATGGCATTATGCAATTGCAGTAATTAAAAACTTTTGCAATACCAACTACTTTATTTTTCCAGTAATATTAATATAACTCATTGCAGACTGTATACTTTGGGAACTAGACTGTGCCAAGGCTGATCACGATGTATACATTGTACAGCTGATACAGTAGATGAGCTGTAGTGGGAGGGAGGGAGGTGGACCATTACCATAATTTCTCTTGGTGCTGGCTAAGAGTGGACAGTGGAAACCACCTAGACATAATGACCTCATTAGCGAAGGAAAACAATCTTGCGTTTGCTTTTTAGATCAGGGAACTGTTGGAGCTGATATGGACCACACCGATGGCCATCTTCTTTCGTCAGTATATCGCCGCTTGTTTTCGCCCCAGTTTCATGACCTCGCTGAAAAGTGTCTTTACATCGATCCTGTTAATCGGTACGCATCCAGACATATATGCATGTATGATGATTTGTAGCAACCTGTTAGCAGCAATGATTTGCTATCTTTGATCTGCTGTTGTTGTTCCTGCTGATGCTACTGATGATGTTATTTTGATATTTTACCCGTTAAGTAAGTAAGTATGCACTTTTATGAACCACCTGCAAATGCATTGCAGTAACATCATATAACCTGCCTTTGCTTTACCCTAGCATTCTAACTGTGTAAAAGATAAAAATAATTATTATATGCAATTAAATAATCATATGAAGCTTCAAAACATAATAGACATATATGGAGCTGTGAGAGAAAGGATAAAGACAGAAAAGAAAAATGGTGCAAAGTCACTTGAAATGCATAATTCTTTTAATCTTATCCAATGACCACAGCACCTCGATCATGATGTCCAAGATGTCAATTGGTGGCTTCAAGTTTTATATCTTAATAAAAATTAATCTGTTCGTTTGAGTTGATTCTAAAGCAGTTTTTCATGAATTTTCATTTGTTGATTCATTTCAGACCGTCAGCTTCAGTTCTGCTAAAACACGCATTTTTCAAACAACTTCGACCGAAGAACAACGTCCCTTCTCTCGTCGAATTACTGAAACCTTTGAAACCGATCACGCAGCACAGTCTGCCTCAAGGTTCAAAATATTCTTGTATAATCTTGAGATGAATCTTGTACAACTGCAAAATGTTTCCTTTCTTTTCATCAGCCAAATTATTTTTAATTCTTGTATCAGCGTCTTTGTGCATGGTAACCAGGACACATTCCTTCAAAGTGTCATCACTGTGTTGGGTTCCTCATTGCTCTGTTCTTGGTTCACTTTATACTTCACTACTCCGATCAGTTAACTGATGAGAAATTCATGTGGTACCATTTCTCAAATGTATGTGAAGTGTACACCTTTTTTGGGTAGCTAAGTTATCACAACCACGTGTTAATTGTGTATGAATGAAGCCTCAAGTTTTGTAACTGTTTTGTGTCTAAGATTCTGTACCTGTAAGTAGTGATGTGAGCGTGAAATATTTCATTTGAAATATTTCATTTCTGACAGTTTTTTTAAAATATTTAATCGACCAAAAAACATGTTTTTTAAAAATATTTCAATGACCAAAAAAACCAACATGTTTTGAAGTATTGGATGCACACAAATTGACACAATGTCTTGAGTTGGACCAGTTTGTGCTGTTCCAATGACATGGTGCTGTTCCAAAGATATGGTCTGTTCTGCAATCGGATATTAACTTTATGATAGCAGACGTTACTTTGCTTGTCATTGTTTGCACTCTATTTGATCGTAGTCGATGGCAGCCATGATGGATTTCTTGTACACAGTTTCCGTCGTCATGCCTATTCCTTGTTTTATTTATGCGGCTATTCCTGGTTTTTTTTATGTTGTTTGACGAATAAAAGACTTGTTAAATAAACGTACGGTATCATTATTATTATTATTATTATTTAGAATTGACTAAAATCACATTTATTTCATTTATGACAAAACAGAGGGGGTAAGGATAGCGGGGAAAATACTGAATAATCTGAGGTACGCCGATGATACGACATTATTGGCGGGTAAGAGGGACGACCTAGTCGAGTTAATAAGAAGAGTCAGGAAGGAAAGCGAAAAGGCGGGACTATACTTCAATGTAAAGAAAACAAAGGTTATGACAACTGCAACATGGGAAAACTTTGAGGTGGATGGAGAAACGATAGAGGTAGTATCGAGCTTCACATTCCTGGGATCTATGATAGAGAAGGAGGGAAGAAGTGATATGGAAATAAGGAGGAGGGTAACAATGGGGAAAACGGCAATGAACGGTCTGGAAAAGATTTGGAAGGATAAATACGTGAGCAGGGAAACAAAGAAAAGACTGGTAAAAGCACTGATCTTCCCAGTGGTCCTATATGGATGCGAGACATGGACAAAGACACGGGATATGGAAAAGAAAATCAATGCATGTGAGATGTGGATTTGGAGAAAGATGCTAAGGATTTCATGGACGGAGAAGAGAACTAACGAATCGGTGCGCGTGGAGCTCGGAATAGAGAGGGAGGAGACACTGCAGCAAACAGCAACTTGGAGGAAACTGAGCTACTTCGGCCATGTGATGAGATCTAATGGTTTGGAAAAGGAGCTGATGACGGCATGCGGTGAGGGAAGGAGAAGATGTGGAAGGCCAAGGAAGAAATGGTTGGATGAGGTACAGGAAAAATCTGGCATGAGACTGGAGGAGCTAAGAGAGGCGACTAGGGAGAGGATCAACTGGAGAGGATACATCAGGGATATCGCCAGAGCTGCAGAAGCTGACGGCACCAGGTGACCAGGTGATGACAAAACAAGTGATTAATAATAAATGCTAAGCATAACAATGAACAATAACATATACTTTATTAGATCAAACTGTAATTTGTGACATTTGGTGAATAAAATATGTTTTCAACATACAATGTAACTCTCATAAGAGTCATTCTTAAAAACAGGTAATCTATATATATAAAAATGAAACTTTCCAATAGTTCGTTATGAGTGTTCTCGAAAACTAACGGAAAAATTGTTTCGAAAATTTGACAAAACCTTCCATTCCAATAGAACCGTGTTGTATTATGTTTTCTTTTCGAAAAAACGCAATCTTTCCCACAAAAAGTGAACTTTAAATTCCGTTCGACCGCCATTTGCAAATTCAACAACATCGCTGCATTGACCCAAAACACACTGACCAGACAGACGAAGCATGCATGAGGTCGCTTGCCGTGACGTCATAAGCGAGTCGAAAATTTTCCGGCCTTCACCATTCTTGGGCCGGACGGTGTGAGGGAGGAAAGGAGTGGAGGGAGCGGGACGAAGAGGGTGGAGAGGGGAGGGGGAGGGGAGGGGCTTTTTCGCCACAGCAACGCGTGGCCGGGTACAGCTAGTTAGAAATAAATTGAGTATCTCGAGGATGGTCATCACTAACACAACAATGCATATAATATGTAATATGAGAAATAAATAAACTGTTATTATGGTTGTAATTAGTTGTAAAATGTAAAGAAAGAAAAATTCAAATGTTTAAAAAAAAAACTGAAATATTTCAAATAAAACTGAAATATTTCATTGAGATATTTCAACGCCAAAAAACCATGTTTTTTTACATCTCTACCTGTAAGACATTTGTGGTAGAGTGTTTGGTCATTTATTTAATACCTCTAACACCCTGTCAGAAGTTTTCTAGGACCACAGAACCTTAGATAAGATCAAGACAAAAGCCAAGATAAGGGTGGTCTCCATATTATGTGAAGTGCAGCAACATACAGTAATTTTGTAGCATTGATGATTCTTTGTCTTGTGTTTTTTTTGTCAGCATCCGTTGATCTGGGTGTTGACAGTCTGGCGGATGGATTGGAAGAGGCTACCCTCGATTCAGACGAATGGGTGTTCTGATCCCCCCCTCTTCAACTGCCAACCACCCTCCCCCATTTGTTGCTGTTTGTTTTGGGAGCATTTTTGACTTCATAATTATAGCAGAATTATGATGAAAATATAATATGAGTAACAACGACAATAAGAAGACGTTAATGCTGCGATATTACGAGGTATGACAGTTATACATATTGTAATTAAAAATTCATTTAATACAACTGGAGATAATACTGACACACTCAGGACTTGTTTTTGCCATTCTATGGAAGTTCTACAATCTGCAACTAGTAATCTAAAGCATAAGATATAAATACGAACAAAAGAAATTTGGCGAAAGTGAATGATTTGATTTTGTGCTCAAGTGAATCTATTGCATGAAAGCAGCCTGTGATCTGAAAACACAGAAATGGATTTGTGAAAACTGGTGACTTTCGTTATGACCAGAGAATGCTGAATTCAGTGAGAAGACTGACTTTAAATGTCAATGTTTACTCATAGAACGATTAGATGAGACAGACTTTTAGGAGTTATTTCATCCGGATTGATATCTTGCAAAACCTGTGAACTGTGTTTTATACATATTTACCGGTACGTGTATGCATATTTTGAGCTGTGTGTGTACTGTGTAGCTGATTTAAGAACCTCAAGAGTGCTGCTATAAGCCATGGAGGGATGCTGTTCTCTAGTAAAGTTATAAGAACTGTTTGCTAATTCTTATAATGCTTGAGAGCCAAGCTCTTATACTTAAAACCAGAGTGGTGCTTGTACTTGCGATTTTACACGTGCAACAAAAGTTCGGTACAATGAAAACATACATGTAAATAAAGCGATCTGATTGGTTACCAGGTAGTCAATGTCTCATAATTAATTTGAAATTGTTTGGTGTTTCTTTTGTGCCAGCCATTGTTTAGATAGACCATAATTATCTTTATTAAATTTTGTTTCTTGAAATGGCTAAGTGATTCATTTACTCATGAATTTCTATAGCACCTATTCAATGGGACTATTCAGAGTGCTCCCAGCTCTGGCATGGCAAAACTGTAGTTTTGAGTTGAATAAAGAAAATGCTTCAGTAAGACTAAAAAAGGGCCATCAACTTCTTTCGCCGAGAAAAAGAAAAAAATTTCGGCACCGCTGAATCTGGACTAAGTCTTTAGCCCCCACCCCAAGAACGGAAACCAACTCCGCCCATGCACACACACACACGTGCGCGCACACACACGCACATATATATGTATGCATATGTATTGTAATGTATATATACAGTCTGATTTATGCATGATTGTGAGGCATACAATCATGCATGAGATTGGCAGTAAGTCAGCAGATGCCACGATAACAAGTCTCGCGATCTTCTCGTCCGTTTCTTCGTCTTCTTCTTCAGATTGAGAAAGGGTAGGACCATAGGAGGGAGAGGGTAGGCCCAACATGGATGGGGTGAGGTGGAATAGATCGGGCTTAGTGGAGGCGGGGAAGATGAGGAAGATGAAGAAGAGGAGTTGGAAGTGCGATGGATTTCGTGGCGCCAAGAAGCTGACCAACGATGGATGGTTATCGGCTGACAATGCGTGATGCCGTGCTATAATATAGGCTAACAATGTCTCACCAATATGCATCATGCACATACATACATACATACATACATACATACATACATACAATGTCATGCATGCATACATACATACATACATACAATGTCATACATACATACATGCATGCATACATACATACATAGGTCTACATACATACATACATACATTACATATGCATATACATACGTACATGCATACATTACATACGCATATACATACATGCATACATACATACATATATACATAGGTATACATGCATGCATACATACATACATACACGCATACATACATGATACAAGTTTTCTATTCAGAATCAGGGTCCTCTTTTATGGAATAATATACCGGAAAATATTCGTGCATCCAGGAGTCTCGCAAAGGATGCTTGTTAGGGTGTCTTTGGGAGCTTGTTAAATTTTCTATTTGGACCAAGCCTACATGTGGAGTGCAAAACTCTGGTTAATATGATCTTATTCTTATCTTCTTATTTACTTCTGACTATGTTTGATTTTCGGTTGTCCCAGACTACGACTACTAGCCTAGTGATGAATCGATACAGAGGCCCTAATGCATCGAATGAACTCGCAGACATTTCAATAGTGCATGGACTTTCACGTTCCAATCAAATTCAGAGAAGGCAAAAATGCTCGTTTTCATAACAACGTCTCGATGGATGTCTGTGTATGTCTGAGTACATGTGTGTGTGTGTGTTTTTTGTTTGTATTTATATATTTTATCGTCGGCATAATAATGCTCAATTGACGTAGGCAGTGGCGTAGCAATAGGGCGTGCAACCTGTGCAGTGCACGAGGGCCCACGGCCGTCAGGGGGCCCCCGGGGTCAGAGTCAATTTTTTACTTTAAGGATATTCAGATTGTTTTCAAACCTACATCTACAGCGTAGGCCTACACAGTGCACACCCAGTAATTTTTGGGTTTCAACAGGAATGTGCATGGTTAGGCTTCCTCATTAGGCCTACAAATATCTGTAGGCTACGCTTTGCAGTCTTTAGCCGCAATGAAGTAGTTGTGCTGACGTATATTAGCCTAAGCATAATTGTGTCATGGTCTACACTTCTACGCAGACGCGTTTAAAATTTATTGATTTTGTAGTAAAATGTGAAATTTATAAAGGATAAACTATTCACTGTAGGCTATTTACTTGTAAATTGTAAATTTTTAAACTCTCGTACGGCACTCTTTCTGTCCCCCACCTCACGTTATGCCTAAGTCTGAATTAAGTGGCTCTGTTAAGCGACAAGCACGAGAAGAACGGGTAAAGAAGACCGCCAAAATAAAAATAAAAATCATTCTGCATTTATGATACCTGCGGAGAGCGAGCTTGCACCGATTACTAGGCTACATCAGACTTGGGGCAGAATTGAATTCTTGTTTGATCAGTGCAAAGGTGGTGGTTGACATGGATATTGACACTGAGTCGAGTAGGCCTCGAACTTCAGTAGCATTTACATCACCATGGATTGAGGCTTGACACCTGAAAAGTGGTGGATATTTTTGCGCAAGAGAAGGCGCGCAAACGAGCATTTTAGCATTTCGGGTTTAGACCCCCGTAGTAGGTTACCCGTAGACCTGATTGAGTAATTTCACACTTGCCAAATTCGTTACATTTTTCCGCTCTTTTAATCAACAAACGCAATAGCTTGGAGAATTTAAGTAGGACCTATATATAGCCTAGCTATGGGTGATTGATGATTAATACTTCAGGAGATAAAACAATTATTGTGATTAATTTTGTTTGGTATTCTAGTTCAAATTTTCTCTGCTGATATGGAGAAGAATATGTTTCATTAGATAAATTTGCTAAAATACTAAAAATTTTGCTATAGTTTATTTTCATTTAATTTTGTTGTGAAATATGCAAATATCGTAAAGGAACCAGGCGTTTTGCATCGCTTTGTTGTTTGAAATCGAATGAGGTTCAAACATTTAAGGGGCCCACCACCTAAGCTCTGCACAGGGGCCCTCCAAGACCTTGCTACGCCACTGGACGTAGGCTATATCCTATGACGTCTTTGTTATCGATCTATTGTTGTTCGTGAACGGACACAATTCGAGGATCGTCCTCTGCGGATGTTATGATGTTATGCAATCAGTCGCCGAGGAGGAGGAGGAGCAGAGGAGGAGGAGGAGGAGAGGAGGAGGAGTAGGAGGAAGGGAGGAGGAGTAGGAGGAGGAGTAGGAGGAGGAGGAGAGGAGGAGGAAAGGAGGAGTAGGAGAAGGAGGAGGAGGAGATGAGGAGGAAGGGAGGAGGAGGAGGAGGAGTAGAAGGAGGAGGAGGAGTAGGAGGAGGAAGAGGAGAGTGCATTGGCTGGAGTGCATCAATGGAGTGGTGGAAGAAAGGAATGACGACGGAAAGAGCGAAGAATCGAGGGCAGGAAGAAAGGAAGAAGACAGAGGGAGATGATGCAGCGAACAGGGAAGAATCGAGGCAGAAAGCGATGCAGACGCAAGGGCGGATACAGAAACTTTGGACGGGGGGTGCCAAAAATTCTTGGTCTTGGGTCCGGGAAAATTTTTAGGCCTTGGGTGGAAAATTTTCGGGAAAATCATACCATTTTGTCCGCCGAAAAAGTTGATGACCTTTTTTTTAGTCCTCAAATTCATTCTGACTTTTATAAAACATGCCATTTCCAAATAGGGGGGGGGCAATGCATGGGTGTTTGTTAATAGGGGGGACCAAATTGTACAATATATACATTGTTCCACAGCATGTTCAATCCAAATGGGGGGGGGCCACGATACATGGGAATTCTAAATGGGGGGCCATGGCCGGATAAGCCCCCCCTCTGGATCCGCCCCTGTGCAGACGTCGATGGCTGCTGAGGCTGATCTGGTCTTCGTCATCTACAATAATTATCTACAACGAGATGACTCTGTCTAAATGTATTGTCTATTTATTATATTCTTCGCAGTATGCTTAATAAGATAATAATAATAATCGATGGCGTACGTACAAAACAGGACTATCTGCTTTATCGTGGCATTCCTATAATGTGCTAACATAATCCATCGGTCATTTTAGCATTCGTTATTTTATTTGTAGGAGTCTCACTCTCTTTTTTCTTTCTTTCTGTGTGTGTGTGTGTGTGTGTGTGTGCGCCTCTCTCTCTCTCTCTCTCTCTCTCTCTCTCTCTCTCTCTCTTTCTCTCTCTCCGTCTCTCTCCCCGTCTCCTTATCTGTCTCTCTCTGTCTCCCTCTGCCTTTGTCTACCTCTCTCTATCTCCCCTTCTGTGTGTGTGTGTGTTTGTGTATCTCTACCCATCTCTGTCTCTGTATCTCTCTCTCTCTGTCTCTGTCTCTGCCTCAGTCCTCTATATCTGCCTGTCTCTCTGTTTCTCTGTCTGTCCATCAGTTTGTCTGTCTGACGTCCGTCTGTGTCTCTCACTCCCTCTCTATTAAATCTATATGATTAGATGCCTGTATATACATACTACATACTAATATAGGCTATATCATAGGCCTATTACTTCTATTACTATCGTGTACCACGCAGCTAGACTTTTTAACAGGCCCAGCAATAAAAACTTGAACTAAAGCAATTCCAGAATGACCTCCAGTTTCCTTAATTAGCCTATAGCATCGATCACCATGCATTGATCAATGACATCATTTTGCTGTACAAGTCCTTATAGGTCATCCCACATGTGATGATGAGAGAGAGAAGACCGCGGTCGTTCTATTAATCCAAACAATTAACTGTCAGCAATAATTTTCGCACGGCTAACCAATTTAATCATGACGAAAAAGACCTATATATATATATATATATATCCTGATTTTTGAGCCCAATGTGGTCAGTCCTTTATACAGCCTGCAACCTCCGCTCTGCGCATAAGTGTACGTCTAGTAAGACATAATACAACCTACAATCTCCACTCTGCAGTCTGCACATTAGTGTCTAGTGTTTTCAGACGTTGCTTTTACTACTGCATTGTTCCAATACAACTGGCAATGCATGCAGTTTCCTTGAACCGATAAGTTGCCGTCATGCGCATGCGCTTCTTCCTGTGAAATAGAGGAGCATCGACCGCTCGAGTGCCACCGCGGTTGACCAAAGACTCGATCCGTCGGCCAAATTGATCATCGAACGGGGTGGGGGGGGGTTTGGGGGGGGGGCGAAGAGATTCGTCTTCGTGCCATTTGCTTGCACCAAAGCCGCCACTGATCGATCTGGCTTGAGCACAACAATAATATATTGGACCTATAGATACGACGTCCAATCTTCGATCTCATCTTCTCTTCCGCAGAAAAATCGATCGTCATCCAGAAATCTCCTCCTCACCTCCTGCTGTATCCATCGATTTATCTGTCTCCTTTTTCTTCCGCCAGCTATATAGCTTTTCTTTGCAGAAAGACGCCTCCGCAGAGATAGGCTACATGTATATACATGTACATGTATACACTATACAGCGATAAACTATAACCAGCAGCAGTGGCGCGCGGTGTCCAGCTGCAACCCTATAGATCTGTTTAAAGCCCCACAACATCCTACCGACTCAAATGGAGTTAGCTGCATACTACGCTCAAGACAAACGCCCTCTGCACGCCTCTATGATGCTCTATCGTGCGGGCCACAAAACCATACAGGCCTACACACACACGCATGCGCGCTGAATAGCACAACTCAGAGGCAGACGAAGGACTCAGAACGCACAGAGCAGACGACGCCATCACTATAGCAGACGACAAGAAGCGAAGCAGACGACAAAAAGCGAAGCAGACGACAAAAAGCGAAGCAGACGACAAAAAGCGAAGCAGACGACAAAAAGCGAAGCGGACGACAAAAGACGAAGCAGACGACGCCGTCACTAGCGGACGACAAAAGACGAAGCAGACGACAAAAGACGAAGCAGTTGACAAGAAGTGAGGGACAGACTAAGGCAGAGTGTAGCCGAATATCGTGACTCAAGTAAAGTCACTTCTAAGTTCTAATCATCAACTTTTGATTTCCTTCAGAAGATTAACATTTCATATCGTCTATGTTCAAAAAATGTTGGCGTCTAAAGCGCTTGAAAGTACTGCAAGTAAAATTAACATAAAATAGATTAATAGGTATTCAAAAAAACCTACATGAATATTAACCGCATAGGCCTAATCGTATCGCTGGGCCACGCCTTTTCAGTGGCTGATCGAAGTTTATCAAGTGCTTATTTTAGGCCCATATGGCCTACTGTAACAGTAGAGCTGAGTAGGCCTATTATCTGCTATGGTAAGTTTTGCTGTAGACATGCGTTTTATACATATTATCCGCTTCCCCGTGTGTGAGTCTGTTTGTCTGTCTGTCCGTCTGTCTGTCTGTCTGTCTGTCTGTCTATTTTTTGTCTAATACACAATTCTTTGTAATTTACGTAACAAAAGCTACAGACACCGATGATGATGCTAGAGTCGGTTCTTCTTCTGGCGGTTGTTGGAACCGTTGCCATGACAACTGCATCCGCCTATCAAGATGCTGACCTCATCGAAGACTCCGACGATCTACTCGAGCGCCTCCAAGCGGCAGCGAAGAGAGACCACGAGGTATAATAATTTAATAATAATAATAAATTAAAATTATCATTATTGTGATGTCATCGTTTTCGTCAGTTTCAGTATAAGCTTACTTATCATCATTATCATCATCACCATCCTCTTCGTCGTCATCGTCGTCGTCGTCGCCGCCGCCGTCATCATCATCGTCGTCATCGTCGTAGTCGTCGTCGTCATCGTCATCATCATCCTCGTCGTCGTCATCGTCGTCATCATCATCATCGTCGTCGTCATCATCGTCATCGTCATCATCAGCAACAGCACCTTCATCTTCATGATGTCATAGGTATGTCTGTGTGTCTGTGCGTCTGTGTGTCTGTCTGTGTGTCTGTGTGTCTGTGCGTCTGTGTGTCTGTCTGTGTGTCTGTGTGTCTGTGTGTCTGTCTGTCTGTCTGTCTGTCTGTCTGTCTGTCTGTCTGTCTGTCTGTCTGTCTGTCGTACACTTCATGAGCTTCGCTTCTGTGATGTGTGTTGCAGTGTGCAGTGATCGGTGGCAAATGTTTCAACACTGGTCAATGCTGCACTGGACTTCTGTGCGCTGTTCTTGATGAAGAGATCGGTCAGTCTTTCAACTCAGCAGACAATTAGTTGGTCAGACAATAATTAGGTTATAGTTGGTCAGACAATAATTAGGTTATTGTTGGTCAGACAATAATTAGGTTATAGTTGGTCAGACAATAATTAGGTTATTGTTGGTCAGACAATAATTAGGTTATTGTTGGTCAGACAATAATTAGGTTATTGTTGGTCAGACTGCATGGCAGTTCGGTGGCGAACTTAGAGTGTGTGCGATACGGTACAGGCTGTGGCGATTTACTATAGGTCTAGGCCTACTTGCTGACAGATGAAATGCATGTCGTTTCATTATGCCTACTTCAAGCTTCATTTAAATTTTTAAATGGTCTTCAGAAACTGCTAACTTACATTGCCATGCAGACGCAGTTGACCTTTATTCTGAAGGTCATTTCCATGTTGTTCTGCAGGTGACAAACCGGAAGTACCTGGATACTGTGTCAAGAGCAAGGACCTGCAGACATGCAAAGTGGGAGACGGATCAGAATCGATTGGAGCAGCAGAAGGATCTTGTCCGATTGGGGAGAGATGCGTTGCACTTGGTAGGATTGGACAGAGATATTGTCTTCCGTCACTTGCCAGGAATGATGTCACCTCGGAATTCCGGTCGATCAAGATGACGGACCGAAGACGTTTCCACAACCAGGCGAACAGCAAAGGAATTGGAAAACTCGGTAGGCTAGGTGCTTAATTATCGTCGTCAATAACTCGTCATCATCATCGTCGTCATCATTCATTCCGAAAACTCAGAGGCGCTCCCAGCCCAGCCACGGCTAAAAAGATAGGTCTTAAGCAACTGGTAGAAAGCAGGCAAATTATTCCGAGGTAGTAAGCGTATATATATATATAGTGCAAGCGGGAGCGGATTCCATGTGGACAGGCCAACAACCGAGAAGGCTCGACGCTGTCTGGTAGCAGAGCGGGTTCGAGGGACCAGCAGATCATCATCATAATCATCATTATCATCATAATCATAATCATCATAATCATCACCATTAGTATGTCGAATAGCAGTGAGACTATAGGGTGGCATGCGATCCAATAATATACGTTACTAATTTATAACTGATAGAAGTCAGAAGTTCAGAACATTAAAAACGTCAAACATAATTACGTTCTACTTTTTAAGAAACAGCCCGTCGTCAATATCGCCTCGACCTGCCATTCACGATCGCCATGCACTGCAGTGTTTTAAGATCATTAGAATGGAGTCATTGCATGGAAGCAAATATGTTCGGCTGATGAGCAGCTGTTTCTGTTGCCATTTCAACGTGTTTCACTCACATATGTTGTTTCACTTACATTGTTGTTTCACTTACATGTTGTTTCACTTACATTATTGTTTCACTTACATTTTTGTTTCACTTACATTGTTGTTTCACTCACATGTTGTTTCACAGTTTCACTTACATTTTTGTCGCAGGGTCTACATGCGGAAGTGACGTCGATTGCTCCCCTCGCAGCGACGATGGCCTGAACCGGATGTGCTGCCAGATGGTCAATCGCGGACGACAGGGAAGCAAACGAATCTGCGATAGAGTTACCCAGATTTCGACATGCACCGGAGCCTAATAAACTCCTAATGGACCCATGTAGACCTATATATAGATCAATAACCAATGGCCAGTAGGCCTATATTGCGGCTGTCATTGAGAAAACAGTCTAACATAGGCCTAGTCTAAACTAAACAATAATCTGCAAGATTGTACATGGTTGCAGAAGTATGCACCCTTGCTGTCTGTGCATAGGCTACAACATGTGATTAGTTACAGCAATGCTTACGTTCACATGTACGTCGTCTGCTAATCACATTCAAAAATAAACTCATTCAATAACGTGCAATGATGTGTATTATGTATACAATACAATTAGAGATTTGCATTGTATAGCGCGCTTCAAGAGAAACAATTTGGCACAAGAACACGTTTCACTTTATTCCTATCCGAAAGACACTAATACATAATAATTATTATTAAGCCTACGTACATACATTAAGCTGTGGTCGACGACCTTCAATGACCTTGGACGTGCCCCATCAGTGGCAGCGCTACGAGACCTATCTTCTCACCTGCAGGTGCATAGCCTGCCCTACCTAACGCTTTCACTGCGATTAATTATAGCCTAATAAGGTCATTACCGTCAGAGAAACAAACTATACGGCTGGCTGCTCTCCACTGATCAGCTGTGAGTTGTCTTCATTGTACATACTGTCTCTACTAATGCAGGAGCTGCGAAGACTCATTCTTACCTCTGCACCAAAGACCTGACGTCAGTGACGTGGGCTGTGGCCTAGACCCTATCCCTGCGTTCCTCCTCAAGGAGTTCTTGGATATTCTGCTCCCTTTCCTACCCAACTCTGCCATATAGTACTCCCCCTCCGTGATGCTTACGTGACTATTGATGATGTATGCAAGCATAGGAAGCAGAGCAGGGATGAAGATAGGTCTAACTGTCTATTGGTGCCCCTCCCTATTTTAATTGAGTCACTGAACGACTATCATACAATTATGCCTACTGATGAGAGAAGTAGGACTGAAGAGGTGTAAAATGCATGCAAGTTACCAACGCTGTATGTATAGCCAGGGTTTTGTTGGGGAGGGACCACGCTTGGCTTACTCGATCTTGTTCAATGTTCAATGTTCTCAAACCTTCCAATATAAACATGCAGCTTAAATAATAATTATTCAGAACTTCAGAAGCTTCCACACCATAATCACGATTAGATCCTTGTCATGATACAATCTATTGTAAAATTTCACATATATAAAATAAGAGCTTCAAAATTTAATTATCCCTTAGATCATACATCGTGTGTTAGCAAATGCATTATTTCATATTTACATTATTTCATTTCGGGGTATCTAAGCACCCAAAACAACCCCTTCGATAAAGAACAAACAAATACATTCTCTCGTTGTCTATTTAATGGTGTAAATTCACTAGCAGAGTACAATAACTTTCCCATTAACTGCCATATATTTATTATTTACAAATTACAACAAATCCACATAGATACTATATAACACAAATGAAGTAGAGCTTGTAGTGAATGAAGTTCTCTTAGAACGACGACTTAAGTTCTCTGTTCATCGCCACTCTCACGAAATCCTTTACATGCAACTGCTCACAGTTTTACAAATTGTAAAAGCTATTATTGCCCACATTACAGAAACACATATTGTCATCTTTCCTTTGAAAAATTATTGAACTCATTGGCTCAGCGCCTCTGAACTATTTCTTCTCTGAAAAGCAACACATTCTGCTAGCAGCATGCAATTATGTATGTGATACGAATACTGACAACAGTCTTGACAGATGCTGATCAATATTGAAGCAAACAAAGTCGAAACAAGCGTTACAGCGCAATCTGTAGCATAGGCAGAAAAAAGGCAGAAACTGTTTTTGCAGTATTAAAGTCAGATAAAGAAATTGGTTTTACAGAGGAGGCCACAAATGGGTTTTCATATTTAATGGATAGTCAGATCAAAAGATGGCTTCGTTTATATTTTGAAAGACAACAGGCAATCTGGGTCTTTTGAGAGGTCTATAAAAAGGCCATACAAAAGTCACAATACATATATACATACATACATAGTACATACACACAAGTGTATACAGCATAAAGGAACTGTAGTAGGTTATAATATATGTGCAATTTGTCACAAAAGCTCAAGAAACATTAGAAGCCATCTTAAAATTAAGATGAACCTTTCAAGATCTCATTTATTGCCATACTTGCGCAGTTTTTAAACAGCGCTTTACAAAAAACTGCCAGATACAAAACACACACACACATACATATAGGTCATCATAAAATATCTGCGAGTACAAATCTTGTCTATTGCTATTGCGAGACTGAATTATTCGTTTGCTATGTCAAGGAACTGCCAGAGATCCTGCTTCACTAGTTTCAGTCTTAAGAAAACAGATTTTACAATTTGCATTCGTCAATAACTAAGATGTGCAAAGACTCTTCTAAAATAATGACTAGAGCCGTTGTTACGAGGAAGCAACAAAACTTCGCTGAAAGAAAAGCTTCTGACCGGTAATCCAATTAAAACGTCCAGAATTGTACATGAGTCACAATTAACACTGCAAACAAGACAACCACAAACCAACTAAACAACAATGGTGTAAACGGCTCCACTTAACAACAACAACAACAACAACAACAACAACATGACTAAAACTAAGGAAAGCAGATGCTACTATAGGACGACAACACTGTGAATGGTGGCATAGCATACAATTTAAAGAGTTACCGCACTTTAGTAATAAACAACACATCTCATGCAGCCAGCAAACAGGAATCAATCCAAAACCCCAATGCTGCAGCAACGAGAAAGACACGAATAATGAATGATCAGTTGAAATTCATCATCGTATGTTGTTTTACAGCAAAGAACATTTATGAAGTTAATCACAATCAGTTTTTTGTCGTAAGAAAATGATTCTAAAAAAAAGAAAGATAGAAAAATCCTCAGAACGAAAGGACCAGTTTCTTTTAATATCTCAATGCATTCATTTTATTAAATTAACAGCATATAATTATGGTTTTAACCATGCCTCTGTAAGTAAACTTTGAGCCATTTCTGTGTACAAATCAATTGTCCTCCTGTAATAATTACTGTTTTATCCATTGGAATTCCAAGGAGACCAAGTAGGCCTACGATTGTACACTTGCTTAGAAGTAGGCCATTCAACTTTAATACTAGTCTATAAGTACAGCAACCAATGTCTAAACACCCCAGCTTCATACGTTCATAGATTCCTAAGGCCCTTCTGGGAACCTTTTCTAGCATAGGAAATAAATTTATGTTTAGGCCTTGCACTTTACAGCTGCAATAGAATGACTAAAAATGGAAATGATATGTAGCAGTTTGACAGAAAAATTTCATCGAGCAAACGTTCGCAAATGCATTTGTCATGAGTAACATAATTATGCCAATCACCAAAGGCATAAATTACCAAAAGTATCCATTGCTAAATGTAAGTGGAGAATGCATTTGGCACAAAATAAGTCTTACTGCACATCTCATTACAAGTCTCGTTTGCCGAAATTGGAAAATACAATGGCAGCCAATGAAAACAGTGCTAACAAATGCATCATGCAAATACCAACGGACTTTCTAATGGCATTAATTACAACAGCAACACAATGGTAAGCAAGAATTATCCAAAAATCATTCAGACATGACAATAAGCCAGTTTAACAGCATAAAAGTCTGGGAACAGTGACTCCTACATACAGATTTTTCTTCAAGAAATACATGAAAAGAAGATAAATTTAGCTTATACACCAAATAGTCTGCACTAGATGTTAAAATGTGCATTATGATCAATTCACACAATGCACACTTCATGTCCATTTTACCAGCCAAGGAATCAGTTTATGATTGAAATGCAGACCACTTGGGACATTTTTGATAAACAAATATTTCTGCTTTCTCACGTTACGATTCTATGCTCTGCTTTCAGAGTCCAGGCAAGTCATTACTGCCACTATTAACCGTATTACCCCTTATAATCCATTACTCTGCCACCAGCACAAGTGATTGCCTCTACCACCAACTTAAACAACCGTACCATCATCTGAATGATTATGTTTCTGTGCAGTCCTCCAAATGTGGTCACCACATGAATGCAGATTAGAGCTATTCAAATGCTTCTGTAGATCTTATACCATACCATACTAAATATGTACAATTCTCTGTTCACTGCCTTGATTGTTATTTTTGGTGCGTATTCAGGAAATAAACTGATTTGATTTGATTTGATTTGAAGTAAAGAAATCTATTGCAACATCAGATCACTTAATCTACACTTGTACATCATCCAACTCATGAACATTAGTAGCATTAGTTCTATTATTATTATGGAAATTTGTAATTCATATAATTATAGTCACACTGCAATGCATATATGTCAATATCAGCATATATCTGTAAAGGAAAGATTTAATAACATTCATGAGAATTCACTCATTTACAGATTAAATCCCCAAATCATTAACATTTATATTTTAAACATAAATGTATAATATGTTTTAAATAAATTTAAAGCATACAGATATATTTCGTGAACACGTTAGTTAATTAATGAATGTAATCTACTTATACAAAATTTACAAAAGAAATATAAAATATGCAAAAGATGAATCACACAATTTTAAACGTCCTACGAAAGCAGATTCCTATGTTATATCACCAAACAGTAATCACTCTTAATAATACAATTTCTGTATATGATGTCATAACCAAACCACAAAAGCACACTACATTATAAGATTATATTGATGGATTCAGTATTATGCCTAGTATTATAAAGTTTTGGTTTACTCGGATCAGTGGCAAGCAAAACAAATACTGCTGTTCTTGGTCTCAACCAATTACTGGCAAAACAAGAAGTTGAACACCTGTGCGTTAAATTTGTCGCCAAAGAGAACAAACAATCAAACAAAGTATGTCAAAAACTCAACAACAGTTAGTAGAGCTGAACTGATAACTGCCAAGAACATCCTCTCATACAAAACAAATCTATTATCATATTATGCAGCATGTTAATTGACTTACTCGACTTCCATACTCAGCAATTGTCTTTGAGGAGGCACCAAAAACCTCAGCATTCTCTCTCTCTGCATTACGTGCATCAATCAGAAAGTAATACGTTGCAACATTAACATAATTAAAAGGACCCACATATTTCTTACATGACATTGCAGATATTTCTTACATGACATTGCTGACCCAGTAATACTCTAAAATGAAATTTTGCCTCACTGAAACACGGGTACACATGTAGGCACCAGGCATGAGAGCAAACAACTGCTCAACAAATTCTCCCTCTTGGATGTGCCTATCTATAATCAACAATTAGCATACCATAAGGAAATGCAGATTGCTATTAGACTGCATTGCATGCAATCTTCACATGTCTTCCACTTTCACCAGTACAACTCAAATCCGAATCACACAAGGCAACAGTCTACTTCCACAGAATTCATTGCAATGCTCAACGCAGAAAATGAATTTGTGCAACAACAGTTCAACAACGATAAACTACAGATCAAATAATACAATGCGCAAAAACACCAACACATTCGAAGACAAAATAAAACTACTGCAGCAGATTAGTATTATATTATTAACTGCCAAACAGCCCGAGAACTATAAGTAATATACACATGAGCAGAAATTAAGCAGCAATAATGTTATATTTTGTTTAAAAGCCTGTACACCAAGATGTAGATATGCAATTGGTATAATAAAGAATGTACTTACGTACTTCATCAATCAAGCAAAATACAGAGCATCTAATTTACAGAATAAGTGCAAGACAACAGAAGAAGACCAAGAGCAATGTTCTCTCCAAATATGAGATCATAAACAACACCTAACCATAACATTAGAAAGAAAAAACTTTACACAACAACAACAACACAGGCAAAAACAAAACAGCTTTGTACACATATACAGTATTCATATATTATGTGTACAGTACATAGTAAATAAAATGCAATCTATTATGACTGACCGGCTTGGCCAGCTTTTGCATTCACTGAGCACTAGTAAAATATGTTCAACCCCATGCTCACCCGAGAACCTATGTATCACTGGTAAAGTCTATCTTACGAACTCATCAAATGTAATTAATACAAGTGAATAATAAAGATAACACGCATAATAAAAATATTACTAGAAATAATAACAACAATTCTCAGTAGTAGTAGTCAGTAGTAAAATAATAATTATAGCAATATTAGTAGCATTCATAATATAGTATTTTACAACAGTACACGTGAAGCTAAGAAACATTTGAACAGAGTTGTCGTCCATTCGTATTGCTGAAAACCAATGAGATCAGCTCTAAAGTTTTATGAAGAAATAACAGTAATAATAATACGTGCAGCTTGGTGCAAATACTTCAACTCCAGAAGGATTGTTAGGTAAACAATAACCATTTAAAATAGTATAAATAACGCAGCTCTAAATTTATAATTCTATAATAAAATAAAAACATTGCAATAAACATAGACAGGCATTGAACATATTTGGAGCAGATATGCAATACTTTCGAAAGATGGAAAACTGGTCGGCAAAACACACCACATAAAAAACATCGGACCAATGGCTGCTTTCTCGGTGACCGGTCGTTACACCAGAAATGTCTGAAGCACGCTGCAATGAATGTCTAACTTCTTCGGCAGCCAACTCCATTATGCCATAAACATCACCCAACCAGACAAATGGATCTTCTCTTATACTCCAGCAGTGCACAGTTAGAAGTCCTTTCAGATGCTGCTAAAGAGCATTATATGAATGTTCAATTATATATTTAGATTTATCTCCCATCAATTCGTGTGTCTGCACAAATTATGCATACACATTTACATATGCATAACACGTGGAGACCACTGGAGAGTATAAAATGCAGCCTAAACTCAAGTATACATATCTGAAGTATACATGTTGTATTATTTATGTATTGACAAATGATGCTTAGAAGTTTCTCTGGCAAAACTACCAGATCGTTCGTCCCTGTTTCTAGCTGCAATCAACGTTTTCTGAACTAGACGTCTTTCCTAATACGGAGTCATTTGATTCTTCACAGTTCTGCAAAAATACAAACAAGACAAATGAATATACCAGGTACCCGGGTACTCATAACTGAGCTTTCCTTGCCAACCAAAATATTTGCTAATGTGTTCTCACCTGAAATATATGCAAGCTGGAGATGCCATATTAAATTATTCATTCAATAATAATAGCAATGGGTGTTCAGATACCTGTTCAAAATGAAAGTGGGTACTTGGATCATACTTTACTGGTATTACTTATTTTTAACCTCAATTCGTGGAACCAATGAAACATTGAATATGAGGGAGACAAATACCGATATATTGAAAGACACACTGACAAAATGGAACAGAGACAATGAGGCAACAGAAACAACAAGAACAAAGAGAGCCAATACAAAAAAAAACAAGAGAGATATAAACAATTTACTGAATCAAAATTTTGCAAATGAGCATTCACGTACTTTATTGCTGGCGTTGAGTGTTACCAGGGAACTGACTTTTTGCAAACTGAAAAAGAAGAAAACAACTCCATTTAACCAAAATTTATTAGTTCAGGGAAGCCAGTATCCAGTCACAATGCCATCAGAGTCACAACAATTTGTACATGTATATGTTTAGTTGTTCACTCGTCAGTATTGGTTTACAACATGAGTGTGTACGTTCCAACAAGAACTAAATTACCTTGCATAAGGCAAATTGAAACAAGCTACCTTCTTAAGTTGTAATGCTTGCCAACACACAACCTTAGAGATGTAATAACAGGCAAAATATCATTCGAGTTCACATAATCTTTGCCACATTACATCAGCTTTACAGTTGATATTTAGGGTACCACAAATTAGTAAGACTTAGGTTTGTTTGTTCCGAGTGTAAACACAATACAACTTGTCTTATTTAATGGTTGGATGGAACAATAAATTGGTAGCCATGGTTTAATATATATATATTATATATACATATAAAACTGAAATCATTCCATATGCTGTAGGGAGTGTAGGCATATGATACGTCAGCAATGTGCTTGAACCATTGTAAGTGAATTGTTAATTACAACGAAGACAATTAATTTTAATTTTGTCGTCATGTTCAACTTTTCTAACAGCATTTACCATCAATGCAAAATGATCGCTCAATTTTCCACTCCAGTATTTCACATTATTAATTTTCACATCACTCACTACAGAAATGTTCCACTCCACATCATGAAAAAAGTAAACAATCCAATTGAGCAAGCCACAATCAATTGATTAAATTTTAACAATTAAACTATTATTTAATTGTTAAAGTCCAGAGCCACAAAATTGTCATATATACACGTGTGCGTGCGTGTGTGTGTGTGAGTGGGTCATTATTTGCTAGAGCACTACTGCCTCAAAAACATTCAGGTTGCCAATCTTACAGTTATAAAAAAATTGATTAATTCACTATGTAGCACCATGAAAACAAACAGACTTATTTATATACAGAAAACGGACAATTAAAAAATCATTCAAACGATAATTACATTTTATAAGCAAGAACTCATTAACAATTTAACCATAAACCATTTCACAAAAGCAGAAAGGAACCGCTGCTGAGAAGCAAAAATGTGAAACCAAAAGACAACCTCAGTTTGTGCAAAGTCAAAATTAAATAGAAGGCAAAATCACTTGAATTTCACGTGCTTTCCACTATCATGCAAGTAACACGAAGCTAAATCAAATCCTTGCACTGAGGAAATGCAAGTGACGAGGATCTTCAGCTGTCACGGATAGATCGATCAAGGATGGATAAACACGTTTGGATCAAACGAATCGAGAAGAGGGTGATTCCGTGTCAATTCAACCAAATTTGCAACCAAAAATGACATGACCGACTCAGATTTACTTGAAATTTGGTACACTTGTTGGGTTATGTGAGACATGTAAAATCCTGCAAAGAATTTTTTTTGGGTCAACTACTACCCGAGATACGGGTCAACAAACTTTGACCCAAACCGGTCGACCACGTTCCTTTGGACGTCTGTATCTCAGCAGGTATAAGAGCTAGAAAGGTGTTCTTGGTGTCATTATTTAACTCTTTTGTTGAACTATTTGAGTAGATTTTTTATGACTGTTTAACATTGTACGATAGTGACCATATTTGACAATTTAGCACTTTGACCTTGATCTTGACCATTTCAGTTGTTTTTTAAAATCTGAAAAAATTCACACCTATAGCTTGAATGGTCTTAAACATCCTCTGAAAAATTCAGAATGGGATCTCTAATGGTTCTCTCGCTATAATTATTTTATCTATAATTCCACTCAAAATTCGAGTTCAACATTATGGGCGATTCCAATGTCAGACGACTGGACATTGAAATTTGCACAGAATTACAGACAAAATAATTATAGCGAGAGAACCATTAGAGATCCCATTCTGATTTTTTCTGAGGATGTTCAAGTCCTTTCACCCAATAAGTGGGATTTTTTCAGATTTTACAAAAAGATTGAAATGGTCAAGGTCAAGGTCAAAGTGCTAAATTGTCAAATATGGTCACTATCGTACAATGTTAAACAGTCATAAAAAATCTACTCAAATAGTTCAACAAAAGAGCTAAATAATGACACCAAGAACACCTTTCTAGCTCTTATACATGCTGAGATACAGACGTCAGTAGAACAGAATGTAGCAAGCTCGGACATTCGACCAGTATAGCCTTGACTTTCGTCCAATCTGACCAGTATAGCCTTGACTTTCGTCCATTTGACCAATACCAGCCTAAAAAAAACTGAGTGCCCGCGCAGTTTGACCAATATAGCCTTACTTTTTCATATTCGGCGTCTGTCGTAAAAAAGTAAAAAAGTAAAAAAAGTAAAAAAAAAAAAAAATTTCTCTGGCGTATATAAAATAACTGAAAAAATGGAATATACCGCTCGGCCTAAAGACAAGAGATTCCAATATAAAATGGACTACTCATCGTATAATCTGAAAGAATTACGACAAATTCCTAAACAGAGAGGACAAAGAGGATACTCGAGTTTGCGAAAAGCGGAACTCATAGCGTTCATATTGCAGGGAGATCGACTAGGCGCTCGTGTGGCCCAGGTCACCAAAGCACCAGCGCAAACCCCCGCCACTGTACGAGAAATGCGAGAAATTGCAAAAAAGAGAGGACAAAGAGGTTACTCGAGATTAGCAAAAGCGGAACTTACGGCATTCTTGACTTCTACTTGGAAATTTTTGCATCCGGGGAAAAATAAAATAGTTTTTTCGGATTGGCTGACTAGCGAGATTAGTCGGTTACCTCCGCAAATAAAACCGCCCATTCATAAGTTCAAACTTCGAGAGACTGCGACGGCTATCAAAGGGTTTACAAAAAGATACACGATCGATGGCGACAACAGGATCGATGTTGCAACTTTTCTCAAGGCTGTAAGACCGCAGGTAGTTAGGCTGCTAGCGAAAAATCGGGGGGTAAAAGTTCAACTCGATCTCATGTGCGAAATGGAGAAAGTAGATATGAAAACCGGCGAAGTAGTAACGGCTGAGCCTAATTTCAAATCAAAGAGTGATATTATTTTAGAAGCAACCGATGTGAGAGAAATATATACCAACGCAGCGGATAAAATTAAGGAGAGCATGGCAAGTTTTCAGATGCGGGGGAGTAATTGGAGATTCAAAACCGTTTTGAAGTTGGATATCGATACAGTGGTATATAAACTAGGGCTGTTGTTCGATTAAAGATTTTAATCGAAATTAATCGCGCGATTAATTTTTTTAATCGCAATTAACTGCAAATTAATCGCAATAGGCCTACATTTCCTTCAAATATGTTAATCTTACTATTTTATAAGGACCCCTGAAGCATAAAATTTTAATGACTGAATGCATTCTTGCTATTTCAAGCATATTCAATAACCCGAAGCAGGACGTTTTGGCGCCGCCGTTTTGGCGCCGGACGTTTTGGCGCCGCCGTTTTGGCGCCGCCGTTTTGGCGCCGGACGTTTGGGCGCCGGAATTTTTTTCACCCTCGTTCTAGAGTATAAAAATTATGATATTGTAGGTAGTTGTAGGAGGTTCATTTACGCACATTTTGATGTAAATATTTTAATGATATTCCACGCCATTCAAAAGTTTTGCCCGAAATAGCTAAGAATGTATGTATATGACATGTGTCGTGAGGGTCGGTTAGGGTCAGCTTTGGCGCCGTGGGGGTCGGTTAGGGTTAGGTATAAGGTTATTGTAGCCATTCGGTCCCGTATAGGGTGCAAATTACGGTTAATTATTACACCACTGAATGAAACTTGAAAATAAATATTAAACACAATTCGATCACTTCTTACTGATGTATCTGTAAACTGAACCGAAATTAAGCTACTAAGATCAATTTTTACATGGGCGCCAAAACGGCGGCGCCAAAACGGCGGCGCCAAAACGGCGGCGCCAAAACGGTTGCGCCAAAACGGCGGCGCCAAAACGGTCGCGCCAAAACGGCGGCGCCAAAACGTCACGTACCGTCAATAACCTTTGGCTTAGGCCTACTGAATTTCTGCATTGAGTTTATTGAACAGTTTTGTATGACAGGCAGAATTGAAACACTGTTAAAATCAGCCAACTACTCAAAATCCGCTAATTTTTCATTTGAGCCACCTTTATTTAAAATGATATAAGCCTAAATGTGAAAATTAGACAACCGTTTTCTGACTATCAAAATTGATTAGGCCTATTTATTTATTCAGCCAATTGTAAATTATAGACAGACCAGTTTATTTACATTGGTCGGTTCAAGGGATGCTCTTAATAATTAACAACAGTAGGTCTATATTGAACCTCATTATTTAGTCACAATTTTTCACAAGAGGTTGCGGTTCTTGCCAAACCTCGTCTCAACTGTCCTTCTGTAAACAAATATCATTTGAAACCTGAAATCCATTGGTCTTGCCATCTCACGGAGTTCAACGCAGTCTGACGGGGTGAGGAAGCAACCTTAGAGGACGATGCGTTGCGGCCGATGTCGACGGTTCATCGCTAGCGTTAAATGCATGTTTTGGTCCGCATGCAGGCAATAATAATTATTGAGCGACGAATTGCCACGATAATACTCATATTCTTTTTTCAATATTTGCCAAAGAATTATCACTAGTTTTAAATATGAGCCTTCCATTTAAAACGAGTTTTTCTGCCTCTGATTCCATTTAAATCAAAGCTAATTAACGCGTGCGATTAATGCGTTAAAATTTTTAATCGCAAAATATTTTAACGCGTTAATCGCACGCGTTAACGCGATTAAATCAACAGCCCTAATATAAACCATTGAAAGGTAGTTCCTACATTCCACTTCCAGATTATTTAGCGAATAAAAAGGCTATTATTAATATGAAGAACAAAGATGAGGAATGCTTCAAGTGGTGTGTAGCGAGAGCTGTAAACCCTGTTGAAGAACACCCGGAGAGAATTACGAAAGAATTAATTAGACAGTCTGAGAAACTCAATTGGTCCGGCATCGAATTCCCTGTAGCAGCGGATGCTAATGTGATAGGTAAGTTTGAGAAAAATAATAATATTAGTATTAATGTTTTTGGTTACGAGAAAGATGTGAATGTATTCCCACTATATATATCAAAGCATGAGAATGATAGGTGTGTAGATCTATTACTCATTTCTGATGGCGAAAAGAAGCATTATTGTTGGATCAGGAATTTCAATAGACTGATGGCGGTGAAAACAGAAAATACTACTACATCAATGTACTATTGCAAAAGATGCTTGATAGGGTTCAGTAGAAAAGAATCGCTTCACAAACATACTGAGTACTGTTCGCAGCAGGACGCCCAACGAATAGAACTTCCAGAACCTGGGACTATGCTAAGTTTTACACATTATTATAGAAAGATGCGTGTACCGTTTTTGTATTTTGCCGACTTTGAATCGTTCATAAAACCTATCGGTACATGTCAGCCCGTTCCTAGCACGTCTTACACCAACAAGTATCAAAAACATACGCCCAGCTCGTTTTGTTATCATTTGAAATGCTTCGACGATGAAGTTTATTCCCAAGAGCCGGTGCGTTTTACAGCTGAAAACGAAGACGATGATGTTGCTCAGTTATTCATAGACTCTATCGAAGAAAATGTAAAACGAATATACAACGAGTTCAAATTCCCCAAGAAGATGATATTCGGCAAGAAAGAGCAGGTGCTCTTCAACTCGGCTACTGTTTGCCATATATGCGAAGGAGAATTTATAGGCGAAGAAAAACCAGTACGAGATCACTGTCATTTGACTGGAAAATTTAGAGGTGCCGCTCACAACCTTTGTAATTTGAAATACAAAGTCCCCAAGTTCTTCCCTGTCGTATTTCACAATTTGACCGGTTATGACAGCCATTTATTTATCAAGAAATTACGAGGTGAACACGGCGAGAAAATCAAATGCATTCCCTGCAACGAAGAAAAGTATATCTCATTCAGCAGAGAGGTCGTCGTCGATAAGTTTGTAGACGCAGATGGAAAAGAGAAAGAAGTCAAACGCGAATTACGTTTCATCGATAGTTTTAGATTCATGCCCTCGAGTCTCGACGCGTTATCGAAAAATCTTCAGAAAGATCAGTGCAAGAATTTAGGGAAATATTTTGAGGGTGAGAAGCTGGATCTTTTACTCCGAAAAGGCGTTTACCCGTATGATTACGTAGATGGTGTTGAAAGATTAAACGAAACCGAATTGCCGCCGAAACATGCCTTCTATTCAAAACTAAACGATTCGGGTATTAGTGAAAAAGATTACGCGCACGCGAAAACGGTATGGGACAAATTTGAATGCAAAACATTACGCCAATATCACGACTTGTACAATTTATCGGATGTTCTATTATTAGCGGATGTGTTCGAAAACTTTAGAGACGCCGGTATGAAGAACTACAACCTAGATCCTGCGTGGTATTATACTTCGCCGGGACTTGCTTGGGATGCGGCGTTGAAGACGACTGGTGTAGAGTTGGAGTTGTTGAGTGACTGCGATATGTTGCTGATGATCAAGCAGGGAATAAGAGGAGGTGTCAGCACGATTTCACATCGATACGCGAAAGCGAACAACGAGTACATGGGGGAAGCTTTCAATCCCACCCAGCATTCAGTATTCATTCCATACTTGGACGCGAACAACTTGTACGGATGGGCGATGAGCAAGCCGCTACCGACTCACGGGTTTGAATGGATGAACGATGACGAATTGAATGATTGGAGAAACATTACCGAACGAGATGGAGTGGGATGTGTGTTAGAAGTCGACTTAGAATATCCAAAGGAATTGCATGACCTGCATAATGATTATCCTCTAGCTCCGGAGAGTGTAAAACCCGCGGGATCAAATGTAGCGAAACTCATTCCAAACTTGAACGATAAAAAGAAGTACGTCGTTCATTACGAAAATTTAAAATTGTACGAAAGACTCGGATTGAAAATCATTAAAATACATCGGGGGATAAAATTCGCGGAAAGTGCCTGGCTGAAAAAGTATATCGATCTGAACACCAGCCTGAGAACGAAAGCTACGAACGATTTTGAGAAAGACTTTTTCAAACTGATGAACAATAGCGTTTTCGGTAAAACAATGGAAGCTATCGAGAATCGAGTTGACATACGATTGGTGAGTGATGAGAAGGAAGCCATCAAGCTAGCCGCGAAAACTAATTACGACAGACGAACGATTTTCGATGAAAACCTCATCGCCGTTCACATGAAAAAGACCAAGTTGTTTTACAACAAGCCGATATATCTAGGAATGTGTATATTAGACATCAGTAAGACGCTCATGTATGATTTTCATTATAATTACATCAAGGCCAAGTACGGAGATAGGGCCAAGCTATTATTCACCGATACTGATTCTTTGGCGTATGAAATTAAAACGGAAGACTTCTACAAAGATATTTCCCCCGACGTCCAAAGTATGTTCGATACTTCAGACTATCCGAGAGATCATCCGTCGGGTATAGAATCCGGCGTTAATAAAAAAGTGGTTGGTATGTTCAAAGACGAAGCCGCGGGAAAACAGATTGAAGAATTTGTCGGTCTGCGATCCAAGTTGTACTCTTACAAAATGGCGGGTGAAGACTACAAGAAATGTAAAGGTGTGAAAAAGAACGTCGTCAAGAAATCAATCACTCACGCAGATTACAAAGACTGCGTGTTTACGAAAAGACAGCAGTCGAGAGCGATGAACGTCATTCGATCCTACCGCCATGAAATTTACACCGAAGAAGTAAATAAAATAGCTCTGTCTGCCGACGACGACAAAAGAGTAATAATGGACGACGGAATCCATACCCTAGCCTATGGGCACTACACGCTGAAAACTAAACAAAATAAAGAATAATTTACACTAATATAAAATGGATGCGGCAAAAAAAGTGTGTTCTAAATGCAAAATAGAAAAAAGCTTGGACGAATTTCACAAAGATCATACGCAGAAGAGCGGGTATTACCCCAGCTGTAAAATTTGTAAAAATGCCAAAGTGAAAGAGCTTGCACACAAATACGCAAGACAGGAAAATAGGGAGACGAAAGACACAAAAGTTTGCAGTCGGTGTAAGGTAAGTCAGAACATATCGGAATACGTCAACAATCGATTTCAAAAAGATGGAAAGGCGAATGAATGCAAAAATTGTAGGCGAAAATATTATCTCGCCTGCGTAGAAGCCCGAAAGCTCGTTAGTTTGTGAAACATCTAGATGAAATATTAAAATGAGCTATACAACTGTGAAAAATATAAATGTCGAAGGCGTAGTTCTCGCGAATCATCCGTTGACAAATTTTGAACTACTAGATGCTGCTAAGAAGCTCAATATCCCTAATTTCCGGGGAGTATTTCTCAGAGACGAGCTGCCGAAGAAACCTGGCCGGACTGAATGCGGGATATTGAATCTAGACGATTCTAATGGAACCGGCTCGCACTGGGTCGCTTTTTCAAAAAACGGCAAGGACAAAATATATTTCGACAGCTATGGCCTGCCCCCTCCTACAGAACTGGTAGAGTATTTACAGAGTCCCGTGTACTACAATAGCGAGCGCGTGCAGCCCGACAACGAAGTGTTTTGCGGTCATCTATGCCTGCACGTCCTGAAAAAAACATGCAAAGATGGAGCGACTTTTCAAGAAGTTATAAACAGCCTGCATTGAAAATTATATTCAGATGTAAAAAATGCCTGTTGATAAATTTGGACATACAGATTCAGGATCTACGCAAAGAGTAATTGCCGGAGGAGTTACTGAAAGTCAAGTAAATAGTACTTTTCTACGGCTAGATGGAGCAAACCCGGCGACTGGCGACCTAAATATGAGTGGTCATACTATTAGAGGTCTGCCTACAACGAATACAACGAATACAGCGAATACTCCGGAAGCGGGAATAGATGAGGCCGTGAGTCGGGGGCAAGTAATAGATTTACTGCGGAATCACGACGACGTCCCGACCGACAGTAATCATTTGACGAATAAGAAATACGTCGATGAACAACTTACTTCGAAAGTGGCGGCGGTGGTAGGACCCGCGGTTAGCGCTTACAGTTCAACTCAACAGGCTATACTCGCTAGATCTTACACTGCAGTTACTTTTGACGTAATAAGATGCGGTACCGCAAAACACGGTATTGAACAGGGTATCGGAACGACTTCTTTCTTCCCCAGTAAAGCCGGGTACTATATCGTTTCGGCGTACATAGAATTTTGTAACAATAATGCTTCCGCGTATGGCACCGTCCACCTGTATAAAAATGGGGCGTCGTACATGCAGATTGCGGGCGGAGGGAGTACGAAAGGTTCGCACAACCATTCAATCGGTAGTAACATAGTTTTTCTAGACGAGTTCGATTACGTCAACATACACGCCTTTTCATCCATCGCTACGAACATTTTGTGTAGGGACTTTTCGGCGGCATTCTTACGACCCTAATTAATAAAAATTATTATATTCAAAATGCCTGTTGATAAATTTGGACATACAGATTCAGGATCTACGCAAAGAGTAATTGCTGGGGGTGTTACGCTGTCCCAAGTAAACAGTACTTTTCTAAGGTTAGATGGAGCAAATCCGGCGACTGGGAATCTAAATATGAATGGCAACTGCATCAAAGGCCTGCCAATAACGAATAATCCGGATGCGAGTATGGATGAAGCGCTAAGTTGGGGACAAGCTATAGATTTGATTACGAATCATGACGACTCTCCGTCAAACGATAATCATTTGACAAATAAAAAATACGTGGACGAACGAATTGCTTCGATAGTGTCTAGCTCCACTGCTGAGGATGCATTTGGCCCGGCGTTTAGTGTTTACGCCCTCTTGGCTCAGACTATCATCGCCAACACAATAACGCAAGTAACATTTGGAACTGTAAAATTCGATCCGGATAATTGTCTAGTCAATTCGAACCGTTTCCTTCCTCGGAAAGCCGGCTGTTACATGGTTGCGACGTGTTTGGAAATACGCGACAGTAGTGGTAAATATTTCGAAAGTGTTGGCTTGTACAAAAGTGGGGGAGTGTACACGCATATTGTCGGCGGCGTTGTTGACGGCTTTGGGTTGAAAAAATATGTATCGAGCACTACCCTAGTTCGATTAACTAATACCGATTATCTCGAGATATTTATTACTTCGCCTAATCCGGTAAATATTTTAGTTCGCGATTTTTCAGCTGCATACTTACGACCTTAGAATTCAAAACCGAATCAAGTTTTGAATTTGAGTACTACACTTCATCGACCATTCTATCATGAACTTCAATATACCACGCTCATTTTCTGACCGTCCGATTGAAACCTCAGTAACTTGTCTGAAATCACCATTGCGTACGCTTCCGTGTTAGCCGGCGGCGCCGTATTAAACGTGCCTTTGATCTGGATATCGACCACCGATGACTTCAGACGCTCGGATTGCTTGCTCACGTCAAACACCATAATCGGAAACAGATCTTTGAAGTCCGAGGGTGTGATATTGCATTGCGTCATTAGTTCGTCCATTCCATAGTATTTTTCACTGAACGCGGCTGCTGCTCGGTACGCCCGCGCGAATTGTTGATTCGGAAATGATAGGTTGTAGTCGACAACTGGGTATCGGTCCTGGTTCATCATCACGAACATGTTCTTCAGATCGCAATGATTGAAAACGGATGGATTGTGTTCTTGATCGCCGCTTTTGTCGGTTTGAAAACCCAAGATGATGTACCTAGGCTTCTCAGGTAATGTCTTGACGCTAAGTCTCCAGCTAAAATTAGTCGACTGTGCGACGGAGGTGGTATCGCATTGACGGGCTCTGTACGCAACTGGCAGCGACGCTTTCGATTCGATCGTTTTGTACAATTGCATCTTCTCCATATCCGCGGGAATAACGTGAGGCATGAACCATGAGATTTTGTCTAGCCTAACTTTCCCTGCACCCGCGGCGGCGAGTCTAAAAATTGCGTCATCATCGGCTTTACGAACCAGAGTTAGCGTATGTTTCACACCAAAAACAACCTTGTCGTAATCATCGCAAAATCCGAAAATATGCTTCAATGGAACTACAAAGCTGAAAGTACCTTTGGCATTTGGTTTTTGAATTATATACGACTGTCTCACGGCGAAACCTTGATTATTCGCGATAGCAGCCGTCGCTCCGCTGTCCTTGTACCACAACTGATTCAGACCTTGTGCTAGTTGAAAATCATTCGGGTATTTGAGTAATCCGAGCATCGTCGTTGCTTGACCCGGGTGAAATAACGATTCAATTTCCTGATTCGACAGTGAATACGAAATTTGACTGAAAAGATGCATGAGCCCATTATTCGTAAGAGTTGCTTCATCGACATCGGCGTAGAAGTGGATGTTGTTCGCCTTCGTCAATCTACCCTCGAACAGCAGGTAAGATTCTGATGGATGACAAAATAGATCTTGAAGTTCGATGTTTATTCTAATCTCGCCGGAGGTGTTTAGATTTGCCCCCGATATCGGCTCATACTCGTACCATTCGTAGCGTTCGACGCTTTCATCGCTCAATGGTTGTTCGGTAAATCTCAGAATATCAGATGATTGCATTTTTACTATTACGCGATAATATATTTTTTACGCGACCTTCATTCCAGCGCCGTTTAGCGAGCGTACTAAATCTTGTATCGATATGGCGCCGTTCTTCTTCAGGCCATCCCCCATCATCAGATTATTAATATTCGGGATATTCGGGCTCGACCCGACGCCACTCAGCCGCTCTAAAATTTGTCTAGTTTCTGGCGTAATTTTCTTGGAGGTGGGAGTAGGAGCAGGAGTAAACAGTTTGACCACTGCTTTGTCCACTAATCGTTTGCCAGCGTCGATTGCGGTTGTTTTCCCAACGTCGATGGCCTTTTTCCCAATTTCTTTCGCCACGTCTTTACTCGCGTTGAGAGCGGTCGTTGCTAATTGTTTGGCGGCGTTCGACGTTACTAGTCGTTTGAAAAATCCCGAAATTGTATCGAATATTCCCGATCCTCCGATAACGTATTGTTTTCTATACCTCCTTCTATTAATGACTTGCATTTTTTCTGCATTTTACAATGTCATCATTATATTTTTGTAAGCATCATTACTCAGCACTTCCTGCCTCAATAACGCGTCGCACATCGCCACGATCTCGTTTCTCACGCCGGTATTACCTGCTTTGAAGCTTTGAAATCGTAGTTCTAGCTGTTTCGCTAATACGTTTGGATCTTCGGAAATAACGATTACACCACCCACGCCTTTACCCACCGCATTACGAGTCCTCTTTTCCCATATCGGCTTGATAATTTCTCTATATTTGACGCTCGAAGATGCTTTCGGTTTGTTGGGATTTTTTGGCTGTCTGATAGCATCCGACGCGAGTAGAATCTCGGCGTAATCGTCTCTATCATTATTATCGTATATCGACGCGTTCGGCTGTTTCATCGTCAACAACTCCCAAAGCCCCGGTGTTCCGCCATACGTCTTATTTCCAACCGTCACATCGTCTCCTTGAATAAAAATCGGAGTATCGCCGATGTAGAATTGACCATTTTTTGATCGTATTCCGAACGTCGTGTCTACGATTTTTCTATCGGAGGCGTATTGATGAAGGTACTTGGTGGCCACATCACCTAATTCTAAAGTTCTAATATCCTCAGTCGGATCGTCGCTATACGCTTCTATCGAGGGATACTGAGGAAATTGAACCTTCAACGACGCGGGAAGCGTTTGTAGCGCGTTTGATGTGGCTATCGAATTTTCGTTGATGGAGGATAGTAGGACCTTCTGCTCTTTAGAAATTGCGGATTGCGAATCGACAATAGGCTTGTACAGCTTGGTTAATTCTTGTTGCAGCCCCGAATCCCCCAATCTCTCTGATAAAAAGTTCTGTTGAATATTCTTCTTGGATTTCAGAAACTCTTCGACTATGAAATTTCTTTTCGCCGGGTCATCTATCTTTAGAAACGACATTTTTAATAAAAAATTTAATGTTTTTCGACATGTTTTCCGGCGTGTTTTTCTACATGTTTTTCGACGTGTTTTTCTACATGTTTTTCGACATGTGTAAAAACACAAGTTAGACGTATTTTCAGACATAGCGACATAGGTCTACATAGGTCTACAAAACTCTACAAGTCTACATGATTTCGTACATGTTCACGTTAGTCGTCTTTTTCACAGATTCGGTATTTTTCTCAAACATGCTTTGAAAGGACTGCCTGACTTCCTCTCTTCCCCGATCGATGAGAGATTGTTTCGTTTCCTCGTCCATCGCGTCCATCGCAACTTTCGACTTACTTTTGATTTCTTCTTTCATGCCATTGAATTTTTCAATCTCACTTAGAATCAGAGAATATTCCTCGTCTGAAATGTGATCATCCACGAGTGCTTTTGAAATATGGTCGCTGATCGTGTTGAGCTTCGCGTCAGCTAGCGTTTTGATCTTTTCATGCTTCTCCGCCTTCAGGGCGAGCTTTTTACAGATTCGGCTGCCAATTATACTCAATAGCCCCGCACCTAGCGCTGTCCCCTCCATAGCGATGGCGATGGGGGTTGCAATTATGGTGGCTAGTACGCCTATTCCCGAAATTCCAAGCCCCATCGTGACCACCATGAGGAAGCTGTCTACTACGCCGATTACGCTCACACTTCTATGGTACTTTTTACTCAACGTTGCTCTTTTGTCGCGTTCTTGCTCGATCTCCTTTTTGATTTCGCTAATCTTCTGAAGTCGATACGTTTGTGCGGACCCTGCGGCTATTTGTATTTCACCTTCTGGCGCAGAGGGCGTTATATTTGTTAGGTTTGGATAGAGTTTGATGCCTTCGTATTCCATTCTTTTATTTATTAGCAATATATATTTTTTTACCGTTGATAATTTACACAGCATAGCGAATCTCCTTCGTTTATCGTTACTGCCGAATCGGAGTTGTTTTGAATGGAAACTATGATATCATCAATCACATCTTCTGAAATCACTCCGTCTAGTAGGCTGCATCGTCGTTCTTTGATACTCTGTCTGAGGGAAACGAGGCAAAGACCCGCCGCCATTTCTACACCGAGTCCAAGCCTTAGCGTATTTGCTGTCTTTGGTTGTATCGTGATATCATTTTGCGCAAAAATCTCCCATCGCAGACCTCCTAGTTGTCTTACTGGGGCGCGAGTAACACCGCTCGTAATCTTCCAAAAGACTGAAACGGGCTGCGTTCTAACCTCTACCGGTCTAGTTGGTTTAGTTCCAAATTTGTGTATTGGTCTCGACATTTTATAATAGAATAGTTTATAATATCATGCCGAGAATCGGAATGTTTCGAAACGGAGAGTTGGGGCCCAACAAAAGTCCTTCGCCCCTCGCATAGCCCGACCCTGTCTTCATGTACAGCCCGGATGCCGTTATTGAGCTACCTTTTTGCCACGGGGACATGTACAAACCAGATCCAGCTGCTCTTATTTTGCACGCTATGCCATCTCTCTTGACATACATTACACCCGAACCGCTGATTTTATCTACAAGCTTAGTAGTTGCCGCGGAGCCGAGACCACTTAGTGCTCCCATCGCCAAACTTGGCAGTGCATTAGACAGAAGGAACCGTCCCGCCGTCGCTAGAAACGGAAGTATAGCGCCTATGAATCCACCTTCGACTTTCTTGTTGTTCTCCAATTGCGTTTTACTCATTTTAATAATCATGCCAGTTCCTTTTTGGTAGGCTGCTGCCATTTTATTGATTTGCGCCTGGGTGAGAGCCAAAACGTGTTCGCCATTCAAATCATCGTGCGATAGTTTGATACTCACGCCGCTCCCCGCTTGAAGTGATCTTTTAATTTTGTCTTGTTGCGCTTCTGAAATATTAACTTTTACGCCCGTGTAACGATTCATTTTATTAATAAATTACAAAAACTTTCAAACTTCTCTGATGTGAAATCGAATCGCCAATTCTTCACCTCGAAGATTTAGTAGGTTCCCGTGTTGGTCAGTGAGCCTCGTTTCCATCGTTGAAATTGTAGATAGCAAAATCGGGAGATATATCAAATTATGCGGCACTTCGATAATCTTGTAACCCGGGCCTACGTTTGGGAAAAAAGAATATATCACGTTTTCCGATGTTCCGTTAGTGTACGAAGACCCGATAATGTCGCTGGTCACTCTCAGGCTGCTTACACTCATTATATTTACCAAGTTCTCTGATTCGTTGTATCCCGCCGAATAAATCCATTTGTCAAACCCTAGAACCTTTCCGATCGAATTCTTTGGCGTAAAGTCAACCATATAATCTGCTTCTATATTCACCACAGACCTCAGAGTATTGGTGTTTGGCGCTATTGAGATACAGTAATTTCCATTTACTCCGTCGTAATGCCCATTCCCCTTCATCACTCTCTGTATATATTCGTTGATATCCGTTATTTCATAGCAGCCCTCGGGAACTTCAATGTTTACCCACTGTGAGTCGCGATTTGGCGAATACCGAAAGACGTTGTTTGTCGCGTCGATATTTGGAAAAGAATAGTACGTCTCGAGGGCAACTAAGCCCATTTCATATTTCTTATTCTTCTCCAGTTCGAGTAGTGGATTAAACTTCGTTCTGATTCGCGTGCTCTTTTCGCTGAGAAAAATGGAAAATGATGTTTTTGGTTCCGTGTTGCAGGCCGTCTTTTCCGTGTTTTCCGATATCTGTTTGAGAAGCGATGATTCCATTTTTACTATACAATACAATTTTACAATGGCGGATCCTCGATTATATAAAATTCGTCGAGTCCGCATCGGTATTTACCATTGTACTTGTCGCTAGTCAGGTCTAAAACCACGAATCTATGAGGTTGCTCCCATACTGTTTTGCATAGTTTTCGAAATTCATCTTTCGACATGTCTGTACTCACATGATCGTTGTAAATATGATTACAATTTTTCAGGTCTTGTTTGAACAGGCAAATAAAGTTCGCATTTTCTCGGATTGTTTGGCGCGGTAATTTGAAATAATTCTGGGCGAGGTAAAAACAATCTACATTACTATGCCTCCCCCGATTGTAATACGTTTCACATTTGTTTTGTTTTTCCAATTGAAGATCATCAAAAATCATCAGGTTCTTCTTTTCAGCGCTCAAATCTCTCGGGTCTGGTACATCATCGGCGCTCTCAAAGAACTTGGCAATTATATCGGATTTAGCTTCTGAGTTTTTTGCCATTTCCTCCATAACAAGGTCTGGTGACGCATTTAGGCCCACGATTTCATCTCGGTGCTCGAACAACCGAACGATCGCTGCTTTCGGTAATTTTTCTTCGTATGCTTTTTTGATAATGCGATATTCCGGTTGAAACAGAGAAGTGCCGAATACCTGCAAGTTATTATAATCCAACCAGTCTGGCCTGAGTAAAAGATTGAGAAGAAGCGTTGTTTTTCCGCACGCCGATTTCCCAACTATCAAACCACGTATGCTTTTGGGTAACAACGGATTATTGAATCTTTTCGAGAGCGCTGTGCCCCAACTCATATCTCTAATCTCCATTTTTAAAAATATATATTATTAAAAAACGAAATGTATTGCGTAAAATGTAAAGAACAGACCCAGACGACAGATGTGCAGAACGCCGTGGCTAATAATGGGAGATCGATGCTCAGGGGTGTTTGCGCCGTATGCGGGAAAACAAAAACTCAATTCGTGAAGGCGTCTGCTATTGTGCAAGGCGGTGATCTAGTTAGTTCACTGAACGCTGCCACTAGCAACATTAAATTACCTTGGGCCAAGTTTGCTGGTGAGGTACATTTGCCAGGCCATCAGTTTACTGGTCCCGGTACTAGACTAGATTTGCGTCTGAATCCCAACGAAACCCCCAAAGATTGGAGCAAACCTATAAACAGGGTAGATAGTGCGGCATACGTTCACGACCTGGCATACAATCAACACACTGATACGGCTTCTAGGAATGTCGCCGATAGAGCAATGATAAACCAGCTGAATAATATACCTAATCCAAGCGTGCGGGAACGAATAGAGAGGGCGATAGTCAAACCTATTTTGTCCGCTAAAACGAGTCTCGGGCTAGGTTTAAAAAAAGCCTAGAATTACAGCAGGACCTGAAATGGACTAATCAATTAGCGAATGAATTACACAAACCAGTAGTGAGAAATTTTAGGACGAGGCGGATCCGTGTTGGCGGGATTGACCAGATTTGGGCGGCTGATCTAATCGACATGCAGGCCTTCGCTAGAGATAATGATGGCGTGAAGTATCTATTGACCGTCATAGATGTATTTTCCAAGTACGGATGGATCGTTCCATTACATGACAAGAGTGGGAAGTCTACAGCTGATGGGTTCGTGAAGATACTCGGGGGTGGTCGACAGCCAGTCAAAGTTTGGTGCGACAAAGGGAAAGAATTTTATAATAAAAATGTGAAGAATTTAGTCGAGTTGTATTCTACCGAAAACGAGGGGAAAAGTTCCATCGTAGAAAGATGGGTGCGTACGATGAAAGAGAAGATGTTCAAATACTTTACAGCTAATTCAACAAGAAGATATATCGATGTATTAGACGAAATGGTTAGTAATTATAATCATACGAGACATTCTTCCATTAAAATGACCCCCGCGAAGGCTAGTATGAAAGTGAATGAAAAGACTGTATTTATGAATTTATACGGCGATGAGATTTCAGAGCCTATTACACCGAAGTTTTCAGTCGGCGATCGGGTCAGAATAACTAGGAAGAAGAACATTTTTGACAAAGGATATATACCTAGATGGACCGAGGAGGTTTTTGTAGTATCTCAGGTTCAATATACAGATCCACCAACTTACAAGATTACTGATTCTAATTCTGAGGAAATACAGGGGTCATTCTATGAGCAGGAGCTACAGAAAACAACTCAAGAAATATTTAGAATCGAAAAAGTGATTAGGAAACGCGGGAAGAAATGTCTCGTGAAGTGGTTGGGCTACCCAGACTCGTTCAACTCGTGGATCAATAACGAAGACTTGTTGACATTGTGATACGATTATGAAAAGTAGCCTATGTCGTGTTTGATATCGATAACGAAAGTGAATGAAAAGACTGTGGACCTAATAGCACATCGTCAATACTGCGGGAAATTTACACTTTTTACGCGGTGTTCCTAAAAACTGGACCTCTACTATAGCTGCAATAATTTGTACATTTTGGTAAAACTTGGAAAAACTTCAGTTTGGGGGACCCGAATCAGATTACTGTTGGTGTTGTAAATTAGTCTATCTCGCAATAATGTTCCAAAATTTCTGCTGATAAATTCTCTTTTTTACGTTCGCGGTGTATTTAGCTTTGAGGAGGCGGTTAATTGCACGTCATAAAAATTAGGCCTATAGCCCGAGCGGCGCATAGCTTCGGCTAGCTGGTTTATTCAGCCGTGTGTGTAATATCGAAAGCGAAAACGAACTTAGCCTCTTCGCTGTGTAAACAACAACTAGGCCGAGATCGTTCTACATATGTGCTGCGACTCCGCGGGTGTCTGTATCTGAGATTACGATTATAAACCAACGGTGTAAAATCGTTTGCGATATTGTAATCCCGTATCTACGTCGTAGTCCACTCACGCCCCTGCATCACACGGGGGTGGGTTGCCATTGCGCCGACGACGAACGACGGTAATCGTGCCTGGCCCTTGTTGTCGATCCGGCCGTGGATTCTTGCATGGGCATTCATCGTCGTAGCATTCGCGGATGTGGGCGTCAATTTTAGCAATGAACGCCGCTTTCCACCGTCTTGTAAAATATCCATCCCGGCCGCTCGGCTCGGCGATTTTTCGTAATTCTGTAACAGTTTTCTTCGGGTAGTCCATTTTGTATACGCCGGAGAAAAATTTTTTACTTTTTTTTTATACTTTTTTTACTTTTTTTACTTTTTTTTAAACTTTTTTTTACTTTTTTTTAACTTTTTTTAAAACTTTTTTTAACTTTTTTTTACTTTTTTACGCCAGACATCGAATTTGAAAAAGTAAGGCTAGTATTGGTCAAACTGTGCGGGCACTCAATTTTTAAGGCTGTATTGGTCAAATGGACGAAACTGAAGGCTATATTGGTCAAATTGTCCGAAGGTCAAGGCTGTACTGGTCAAATTGTCCGAGCTTGCTACATTCTGTTCTACTGACGTCCAAAAAAACGTGGTCGACCGGTTTGGGTCAAAGTTTGTCGACCCGTATCTCGGGAAGTAGTTGACCCAAAAAACTTTCTTTGCAGGTTTTTACATGTCTCACATAACCCAACAAGTGTGCCAAATTTCAAGTAAATCTGAGTCGGTCATGTCAATCATGTTGGTTGATTTGACACGGAATCACCCAAGAGTAGAATCTTATGAACAACAGTCTCACTACAGGTCAGCATCTTCAATGAACTGTTGTTTCAGTTGAAGCAAACTTGACTGACAGCTAAGGTTTCATTGGAACGGTTGATTCTTTTTTACACCGCTCTACCAACAGAAGTTTGCGGGGATGTGATTGTCCGCTCAAGCTGAAAGATCCTTTCGTCTGAAGATTAGATCCAACAATAGCGATTGAACAACAGCGCAAACCTTTCCTTGCAAGTCATGTGGCACTTGTAACAAAAGTCATACGAAGAAACTGATTGACAGACAGGCCGATATAGTAGCAGTTGTACACAAAACAACATCAAAAGCCAACGGTTTGAAGACGAAAAGCAAGCCACTTTCTTACTCATCCTTGATCCTGAAGCCATTGCGTAGCCAACAAAGCAAGACGACAGATTCCCTCACCTGTTGCTCGAGTTTGAGGCAGAATTTGCATCCTGCCTGCTGCTGCTGCCTGAGTTACCCATCAATTTTTCGACAAGTCTCGCACTGTTACGCGCCAGGGACTGACGCAGTTTGCTTACAGGCGTAACGATTTTAACAGGATTCTGAGCAAATGATGCAACGAAATGGTGTACATGCAAACTGAAATGTGCACTGCATGCATAACAACCAGCCCAGCCCAGTAGCAACCATAGGGGTAGATTTGGATTGACTTCATTCAATGCCAAATTTTTATTTATAATTTACCCTTATCTATGGACATGCACTCATCAGTTTCATAGTTTTTGGAACTTCACCAGAGAAGAGCTCAGAAGATCGCCTGAAAATTCTGCCAAATTCTAAATTGCATTCTGAAATTGAAGTGATCTTATAAAATGGGATTGATTATGTTGCATGAAACCTTTGCTTTTCATTATTTGTTTCACGGGGCCCACAAACTTAGCATAAGGAATTCTGCAAATAAATTTATGTTGCATTAATTATGTTAAATCAATACCCTGAAATCTTTGCAAGCAATGATATACAATAAAGATATTTTGGGCTATTTGGCTATTTAATCCAAGCAGACAAACAAATCTTGTGCTTTTGTAAAGAAGTCAGTGAGTTGTGCAAGCTTACAGCTGTGTTGGAACGGCTCATAAATCAAATACTATGTACATGTGGAAATCCACCGACACGCACCTGTTCCAGACTGGGTTCCAAGATGGCATCCATTGAATCCGGACGCGGAAGTTCTTTTCCCGTTTGGTCAGGAGTTGTTGCCGTGACGACGGTCTTTAGATAATCAGACCCAAGCACATCGGCAACCTTGAACTATTTTAAATGACAAACAACAATAGCCATAAAAAAACAACAATAGCCATAAAAAAAACAATAGCCATAAAAAACAATAGCCATAAAAAAACAATAGCCATGAAAAACAATCGCCCAGAATCCATGCACAGCATTGCATGTGACTTAACAAGTTCATTAAAGTGCTGTACAACATAAGATCAACCGACGAGGTAATAAATGCCACATTGAGCAATGCACACACAGATTAACTTAGATTATACGAACAACGCACGGAGGTTAGCGATTAACTTTAGCTTTACATTTATTTATTGTAAATATATTGAATGAAAAGCAATAAACAATGGAATTTAGCAATTGTGTGTAAATGACTTTCATTACACAGGAACTTTAACCCTTTAATGCCGAGATGGTAGTAAATGGTATGGAAAATCCTATACCCTCTGGCATTAAAGGGTTAACATTAAGCTCACACAATCTTCGTTAAATGGCAATTGCTCAATAAGCAACATTCAGGCCAGCAAGTCGTTTTCATAAACATCTTACATTTTTGCTGCGTGACCTGCTCGCACATTCTTCTAGCGTTTCCGCAGCCTCAAGTTTTCCCTGTCGCCTGTAGAGGGCACCAAGGTTCTTCAGAGTCGTTGTCACTGTCGGGCTGAAAAACAACAGCTCACTCACTCAGTTGTTGGCAAAATTAACAGCAAGATAACACAACAAGGAAGAAATTCATTTGTTTTGTCAACAGTTTATATTAAAGCAATACAAACGCTTACAGTTCACAAGCAACATTGCATAAACAGTGTGTAAAATATTACGCTATTAAAATCATCACAATGACAGTGAAATAACAATCAAAATCTGTAATAGACTCAAACAGTGTTAATATTATCACTTTTGTTCACACTTTATGATTATGCAAAACACGGTCAAAGAAACGCACCTATCAACTTTAGCCGTCTTGTACCAGCTTCCGTACTCGGAACTTGGCGACACTTCTTTTGCTTTACCCTAAAACATCACGATAATTTCAACATCAACAGGAATCTAACAATGAAACTGAATGGCAGCTATGAAATAACTGGGAAGACATTTTCCATTGAGTACCGAATCCGAGTATTTAGATGCACTATTTGTCGGATCTCGGTAGAAAGAGTACCATTGTTCCAAATGTGATGCTGCACATAATACCAAAATGTCTAAATAATTCTTTAAATAACTAGCTAATACATTTTTCATTTTAGAATTAATCAAATAAATAGACTTGACTTCTGCTGGTGACTTTAAAATTATTGTGATTTCCTGTGAATAATTATAAATGAAACAAAGTTCAACAAACAAAGAATCAAGAAATTTCATTTGTAACCATTTGCGTGCACATAGTATCTGATGAGGCAAATGTCAGAGGCGAATTGCAGTTGTTCCCTACTAAAAGCATTGGATATATGCATAGCAGGTCATTCATCAGAACCTGTAAGCTGAGCCATGCTGTCCAGCCCCATGAAAATACAGTAAAGTGATGCACGGGAATTGAGAAACAGCATAGAAATGAGAAATTTATGTGATCCGAAATATTTAAGGTTTGCATTGTGATTTAAAGACCAAACACACACTACAGTAGAAAAGGCAACAGCAGAAAAGCAGCAACAGAAAAACTTAACAGCAAATAACTGTTCTTGTCTTTAAAACAGTTATAGCAGCCAAGATTTGGAAGTCAGAGGAAAGTCTTAGCAGCCAGTACAGAACCAACATCTTAGATATTAAGCTTTACAACCTAATTTGCAGTTAAATTACAAACCAATCAACAATTCTGTTGTAGCCGACCTGTCAGTCACTACAGTATGCACAGAGCACAATAGGTCACGAAACCTGGTGAATATTAATTATCCAAAACTATATATATGTATATATGCTATATAATATATATTTTATATATATTTCTGTAAAAAAAACAACCGACCTTTTTCTCCTCTTTTTCTTCAGCATGCATCCAGATCGGTTTATTGTCCCCTAAAAATAAAATCACCAATGCATTCACTTTGACTGATCTTGTGATGATACTGATAAAGTTCTGTAAGCTACTCTTTCCATAGTTAATGTTATTTTACATGTATTTAAGTATAAGCATTGATGGCACTAGAAAATTGTGTGAAGGACTTTTTCAAGGTCACTTACACAGTAACTTAATAAATTGGCAATTCAGAGAATTCTTGAACGCGCAAACTCCACAATCAAATAAACTAATATAATTGGCTAACCGGTGACATGGCAGAGAACGTGCAACACAATATGGCCATCGTGTAACATGGCAGCCAAAGTGTGGCATTGTAGCTGCTGCACAAATCTATCGTTACATTTTCTAACATCAAAATGTTTGCAATAAGAAATTAATCAGCCAGCATGATTACCTTACCTCCTATTTTCCCAAACTCTCTTTCATGGGCTCGGGTTAGAACCTCCTTGTACAGAAGCTCAGCCTCTTTGTATTTGCTCTGCTTCAAATAAGCTGAAGCCTAATACAAAAAAGCATTCACACAATTTACAAGTACTTTCTGTTACACTGTCTTGAGGTAATAACACTTATTAATAGCACTTATAAAAAGTCAGTACTTAATATGTATTAAGCAGATAATTCCATCCTAAAGTAATTAGAAATATCATGAATTCACTCTGTAATGCATTATTCTGCAAGTCTCTATATAATCTAATCTGAACTACTACTGAAATCATTAAGAGTAGCATTCAACTACCTTGTCTTAAATTTCAAGAATAGTATTTACGTGTTGAGTCTGTTGACCTGCCAGAAGAACAAGTATTTAATAACTTAAATGGTGACCTTTCAGAAATGATCTAAAAGACTGTGGAGAGAAACCAGAAGAACCAAACACAATCTAATGTACACCAGCACCTTATCAAAAGACAGAAAAGTGGTTGAGAGGTTATACCATCATTCTATACAGGATAAAACTGGGTGGCAGAAAGCTGAAATTCATCGTAAATAAAACCCAAAAATGATGCAGATCAAGGATGTGAAGTAAAGATGGGGCAGACCGTGTGATCTTAAGAGTCTGGTAAACTCAGAGCAAACAGTAACTCTGTACAGTTAAGGGCATGAATGCAATTTCCATTTTAAATCTACCGTTGGTTACAGGAAATAAGACTTTCAGGAACCTCAAAGTGTCACAATAAAAATGGCTGATAATTCATATCATCTAAACTTTTTGAGGCTCGTAGAGTCGTCTTATCTCGTTTCAATCAAAAAGAGCAGGCAATCTCATTAAAAAGAGTAAGCAATCTCATTAAAAAGAGTAGGCAATCTCATTAAAAAGAGTAGGCAATCTCTTTAAAAAGAGTGGGCAATCTCATTAAAAAGAGTAGGCAATCTCATTAAAAAGAGTAGGCAATCTCTTTAAAAAGAGTAGGCAATCTCATTAAAAAGAGTAGGCAATCTCATTAAAAAGAGTAGGCAACCTCATTAAAAAGAGTAGGCAATCTCATTAAAAAGAGTAGGCAATCTCATTAAAAAGTGTGATTTTGATGGTAGAGTGTTTCTTTGCAATGCAGAGTGTACACTGTACAGGCCAGAACCCCGAATGTGAAGAGATATCAAGTACCGTAGATACTCGCGTATAACGTCACCCGCATATAACGCGAGGTTTGGAATTTTGGCAGATATATTGGTAAAAAGTGCAAGACCCGCATATAACGCGAGGGCTAACATTTTCAAAATTATCAGAAAATTATACGGCCAAACTTTAGCAGTTGTTATTAAATCTGATGCAAAATACGACCCAAACCGTGTCCGAATGCTGCAAAATTCGATCTTCCTAACTAAATACTACAAAATAGATCTACGGTCCGAATGCTGCAAAATTCGATCTTCCTAACTAAATACTACAAAATAGATCTACGCACATCTGACATTTTGTTTGTATTTATTAAAAATATATAAAATGCAACCAAATTGCGAATTTGTTCTTATTTGAATAAATTAAACTTTCTTTCAACATGTGAGCGAAAATTAATGTATTTCATGCAATGCTAGTACCAAAGACTAAAAGTTTCGAAGATCAAGTCTCTTACAAATTAATGTCTGCTGGCACAGCCGATGGAGTCAGCCTACCATCCATGCATTTAAGCTATACAGCAACACATGCGTCAGCGCATTTAAAATTTGTTGCATTCATTGGTCATGTCACTACAAGGACTGTGGGGAACCAGCGTATCGGAGCCACTGGAATGCAAATTACCGCGTGTACAAACTAATATAAGGTGGTATGCGATAGCGATCATCCAATATCAGTTTAAAAGCATCAAATGACTTCAACAGGTAAAATATCTTGTGTAATAAAAGTTAAGTTTCAACTAGTCTCGCGTATATCGCGACTACCCCACTTTCTGCTCAGAAATTTGACCTAAAAAACTCGCGTTATACGTGAGTATCTACGGTAAGCCTTTAATGCTATCACTTTACACTACTTACGGATTTGATACCTTCTATACTAGACAATAGAGTCACATAATATAATATTAGCATTTAAAAGTAGAAATAACAACAGAGCTCAAGTTTAAGTTCTTACCAAATTGTTTTTGGCTCTGTCTATGCTTGGGTCATCACCTTTTAAATTATGAATATATATTTCAAGTGCTCTTTTGTAATATTTTTCTACCTAAAATGCAAACATAACACTTAAGTATCCAACAGAAAGGCTGAATTCATAAAACCAAAGCAAAAATATATGTACATAACATATGGGTAATAGGCTGATATAAGCAACTATAAAGGAACTTAAAACGAACTGCAGTATTAGCAAATAACCTGAAAAATAAAAAAGCATTGCAGCAGTCCACTATTAAAAAACCTGTAAATGAAAGTTAACGAAACCAATAGTTAATAAACATAACCAGGAAATAAACATCTGAACAAACAGCAATAAGTAACTCAAAAACGACTTAATAATAAATAAAAAATTCCAGCGACGGCAATTTTAATTCTAATTTACAATAATTTCGATATACCACAAAAGCATCATCTATACCAAAGTAACATGCTAACAACACTAATAAAACCTTTTGAATCACATCGAGAATAATCAAGGTGATACTGTTCAACCACATTAAATTTTCCATCCAACAGAATGAATCCTGTTATATGGTCCTTGTACCAATAAAATGATGCCGCATAGTGCATACATTTCATAACTCTTCAAAAATGTACACAAAGAAAAATTCGTCAAAGAGCCTAAAAAAATTCATTGCAAAAACCTGAAAAAAAATTAAGCTACATTTTAGGTAAAACAAAAAACAGCAAATAAAGACTTTGTTTCGTTTCAGTTTTGCTTACATTCTATCTTGAAAATTTAAGCCACTTTCTGAGTATTCAGTCAATAAACGCAAAAATGCCAACTAATTACGTCAATTTTGTCACAAATTTGATGAATTACGCCAAATATGTGCTTCAATGCTCTTTAAGAAAGCTTACAAAATTAATGTCTGCATCAGACTGCATAAATTTCTGAGTTACTAGCAAAACCACTGAAACAACACAAGTAGCTAAAACTATCTAAGCACAACTGCTAAATACATTTTGGCTGATCCCACAAATTACCAAGTTATTTTTAGTCTTGGCAACATTTGGATCGTCAACACCAAGCTTGGTCTCATAGATTTCCAGTGCTCGCTCATAATACAACTCCACCTGGTGGTAAAAACATGCTTCATACAATCAATGCCACGCATTGTAACCGTGCATTTATATATACCATTCATCTGAGACATCCAATCAGAAGCATCTGAATGCTGTGGATGTGCAAATTAAAAACTTGAAGTGTTTCACAGTGCAAAATATAACCCACGAATAACACACGGATAGTTTAAATGTGAATTATTTTTTCTGCAGTGTGCCATAGAACCATATATTACATCACTTGCATTACATCCTATTCTCCTTTTTCAAAATTACTATCACAAACGTGGTAGCATCCACTAAACATTGCCACAAACAATCAGTGGATAATTCTGAAAAAACACAAGCATTACGCATTACGCAACCTCTAGTGCAGCATCTCATTCAAGTATTTCTCTCAAAGAGGTGCCGCATAAAGATGCAAATACGAGCTACTGTGTTGCTATCAAAAGGATTTTGAGCTGAAAGGTGACAGAAATACTGCTGAGCTGCTAACATGTTTTGTCAATCTCTGAAGGCAAGAAGAAGAATCAAGACAAATACCTCCTCGTACTTTCCCTGGTTCTGACAGAGTAGAGCCAGATTATTGAGCTGTTTCGCCACATCTGGATGGTCCTTACCAAGAACCTAATGCAACAATCGCAAAGACCAAATGTTATCATTAAATATAATAGGGTGAGGGAAAGCTGTGAGAGCTAGCAGTTTCAAATGTCTTATTTTCCTCATTCAAATGTCAAGACTGAATTGCAAACTGTGGAGATTGGTGCTGCTGCTGCAAACTGCGCACGCAGTTGAAGCCCTTTAACTACTACAGAATTTAGGAATACTCAAGCATAAACGATGATGGGGGATGCCATGACCAATAGAGCACTTCAACACAGGCTGAAGTCACTAGGTAACTTCTGTACTTTGATAAGCAATACTGAAGTGCACAATTAACTTAATTTGACTCAGTTTGACTAACAAACAAGGCGTGGCCCTATTTAGCAACAGCATTGGTGATTTCAGTCTGGAGTTATTGCTATTGAGAGTTTACAATTAATCACTGCTACAGGTTCATTATCATCATTCAAAAACAACGCTAGGGGGTTATTATCCGGGAGCTAGAGGCATGGATGTTATTGTCCCAAGGGCTATTGCCTGGGGTTGGGGTCATTGTCTTAAAAGCCTTTTTGTGTTAATAGTACTCAGCTACAGAGTGAATCTCTTTACCTTTTCTCTTATAAGCAGTGCACGTTTACAGAGCGGTTCAGCTTCCTTGTATTTGCCTCTCTTTCCATACAGCACTGCCAGATTGTTCAGCGTAGCCGCCACCTGTTGCATGAAACACAGAAATTAAAGTTGTGCAACCTGAACACAAGATAATAATCAGTTCATAAACAGACCAGAGCATGCGAAGCAATGACTCATGAGTAACTTTACATTGGTTGTCAATTTTACTAATGAGTAGATGAGAGCGAATTTGATGAAACATCAGACAATTGAAACAATGGTAACAATGAAATACTGCAAAGAAATGGACAAATGGTATGGTGATAAGTGATTACTCATTATGGTTCCTGTGTTTATACGCATGCAAGTGCATCCATGCGCTTGTACTTTCATGAGGTTTTAAGAAGATCTCAAAATTATGCTTCTAAAAAGCTGTTCAGTATCAAGGATCTTTTTGGGAAGACCAACATGACAAGTTCTTGTCAACCAAATAACAGAACAACATTCTTCATGCACTGCATGTCCCAGCAACAAAACCGTTCAGTTAATCTAGATGCAATATATGCAATATCATGACTCGCTTCTCTAGTCTCAAAGCTCAAACACCAGCAAACCATGCAGAGAGAGATAGTAGAATGATCTTTTATTTACTTACTTTTCACTTTCAGTTCTAAATTTTTTTAACCATCCAGTTTAGTTTTAGCCATACTTTTCAAATCTTCTCAGTTTCAGTTTTTAGATTCTTCAGTTTTTAATTTAGTTTTGTAAACATAAGGAAACAGAAGCAATTACTCGGTAAATATAATTTTTTAGTAACAATATTCATTTTGATTAGTAAAAGCAACAGATCATAAAAAAATAATGCTTTCATGCTAATCAGCCGTAGTTTCAAGCAGTGAACGCTAACTGCTGCAGACATGTCCACCACTTGGTTTGTGTGTACCACACAGAAAAAGTTAATTAAGTTTTCAACTTTCATGTTTAACCGTAGTTCTACTCGTGCACTTGTCAGTTTAGTTTTGCCACAAAATTTTTCGGCATCATTTAACAATAACATGACCAGCAGTTTTAGTCAACTTAAATAACACTGGATTCCAGACAATGATAAATTAAAGTCTGCAAGTGGAAAGAAAATTAATCCTCTGACCACATGCTCTCTGGAACACTGAGTAAAAATCAAGAAATCATCCGTCATTGACTAAGAAGAAGGAAGCACAGCCTACCGCTGGGTGATCCGGGCCAAGAGTCTTTTCGCGGATGTTGAGGGCATCATTAAGCAGAGCTGCTGCTTCTTTGTATTTGCCCTGATCTCTGGAGATAGAACAACAGGTAACTCTATAATAAATTATAGAGTCTATCTAATAAATTTATCTAAACCATTTGCATAGCACTTTATAAAATAAACAAGCACTAAGAGAAGACATAAATAGTGTAATTTAGTGTAAGAAGTGGCACAGAGTAAATTCATATATATATATATATATATATATATATATATATATATTATATATATTATATATACATACATACATACATACATACATACATACATACATACAGTATTACATACATACATACATACATACATACAGTATTACATACATACATACATACATACATACATACATACAATGTCATACATACATACATACATACATACATACATACATACATACATACATACATACATACATACATACAATGTCATACATACATACATACATACATACATACATACAATGTCATACATACATACATACATACATACATACATACATACATACATACATACATACATATCTTCATTTATTATTATCAATCGGGATGACAAACTGCAACCGTTACAACGCAGACAAAATAATAGCAGACAGTCAATTATTATTATAGGATGGTCAGAAGGGCTTAAATGTTTACCAATTTCTACATGGTTAGCTGTACGCTACATGCTATCAAATACTTATACAACTGCATAAAGGTCTAGCAGAGTCGGCTGAAGTCTAGATTTATAAGCAAACACTCTGAGGTCAACGGGACCTTGCCATACTTCAATATAGTAGTAAATCAAGAGTCTTAAGTATACTTGATCATGAGTCTCATTGGTTAGAGAATTTGCTTTTAATAAACTCTCATCATGAAAGTGTTTGTCACTTATCAGAGTTACAGTTCAAATCTGAGGAATAAATGGGTCTCAGGATAACGGAGATAACACATGGTCCAAACAGCTCATCTACCTGATCGAAATCGTTCATTCAACTCATCCAGACGGTCAATTAACTTGTCATAAATGACCGATTCACCAGTCATAAATGACCTATTTGCTTGTCATAAAAGGCTCAACTGGTCATTTCCTGCTCAGGACTTCTCAGAGACACCGCAAAAGACGTGGAATATAGCTTATTCACTTAGACACACACACTTCAAATTAATCGCATTTCAGTTTCTTGCATTTTGTCACTTTTCCTCACATACTCATTCATTCGTCTTCTACATAAAATGAACGCATCTGGACAGAATTTTTAAAAATCCTGGAAAGACGTACCTGTACACCAGCGCAAGAATGTTCAGCATCGTTGCCACATCCGGATGGTCATGTCCACTCGTCTTTTCCAGGTCCTCCAGCGCCTGCTTGCAGAGCGGCACTGCGACCTCGTATCGACCTTGGGATGCGTACTGGATCACGAGGTTGTGGAGCGTGCGCAGTCGTGCGGGAATTTCATATCCACCACTTGCAGCCTGAGCCATGACGCCCGGCTGAGACGGAGACAACACTACAATGTCAGCAAGACACACAATGACAGGACTGCAGTAGATTTTAGTTGTGATAGAAATAAATTCTCGCAATGGTTGAGGAAGAAGCAGTGGCACAGCAATACTCTGTTACGACAATCATTTAGAGCCCCAGATGGTCGCAGAAGTACTTTGTCAACATCAAACTGTGGTAAAATAACAGGTCTCTAAAGGGCCATCATATCAGTTTATGGAGCTGGTTCCTAGTTTTATGACTATGTAGTATTGCAGAGCTGCAAAGAAGGAACCCATTTCAGAAATATGGAACAAATTCACCACACTGAAACAGGCTCAAAAATATAGAATAATTCTGTCACAACACAACACTGATAAAAAAGAGCTTATGAAAGTACACATACACATAACACAAAGTAAAAGCTGGGTCAATGTCTTGATTAAATAGCCTATGGATATAAACTTGTTGGTGTCAGTGCCTTCATTCAATGTTGCCTACTGTCAGACAATTTTTGTGATAAAGCCACAGTTGAGTGAGCCTATTTTCTAGAGTGAATCACCATTCCGGTCACATTAGTGTCGGCAATTAGGTTAAGCATGGAAACAATCTCACTTAAGTTGGATAAAAACTGTGATCAACTTAGTTTTTCTCAAAGAAATCTGTAAGAACCGATCTTTTAATACACAAAACAGATATCACATTGAAATCAAACGCAAACTATAAACTCTAGCAAGCAAAGAATCCTCAAGAACATTACTGCTCAATGAACTGGAAATCTCTAAGACATTCATGAATTTTAACAAACATCTTATTTGTCTAGACGAGAAAATCACAAAAAAACTATCCACTATCAAATTCTAACTCAAATCTAATTGTTACAGTAACTTCTTATTATATAAAAAGCTGAATGTAAAAATTCCAATTTTGTTATACCAGCAGTAAAACTGCTACGAACAGTACAAACTAACGCCCTGGAGCAACAACACGTTATGAAAAGAACAGAAAGCAGACACTGAAACTTACGGAATCCTTTTTCTGAATGTCAAAAATCAGCAGCAAGACAAAACGTTAGTAAGACTTAGGGTAGGCCTACAGCTGTTGCAACATAGATGCAACGTCTAATCAGAAATGGTGAGGTTTAGAAACATTAAAATAGATGAAAAGCCAGATTTAAGCCGTCCAAATGAAACTCTCAATGCTGGTCACAGAATATGTAGCAGCGAATAAAAATCAACCATTGTCAACCGTAGTAGCGCCTGAATAAATCAACCAAGTCCATTATGAAACGACCTTTATGGCTATTTCCCAACAGAGATGGACAGCACACAAGCAAACACTGTGTCTAGTTGCCAGCCTGCCTGCCTTTCTCCCTCTCTCTTCCTCCCGCTCTCTCTCTCTGTGTGTCTCCATCTAATTCTTTCTTTATCACTCTGCCACACATCAATTAATTATTTCACACGGATGGATGAAAAAAGACAAAGACTGGATAATTCACAAAAGATGATTGGATGTTAATGGCACAGTGATCTCATTTCATGGGCACAGTTGGGTAGGCGACTGAACAGTGAACAATGAACATAGTAGCGAATGGGTGGATAGACGGAAGAATGGATGGCTACCGTACATAGACAGTTCCTATATAGGGCAACATATAAATGCTTTTACATATACATATATGATGCATACAATACATGGACATGTATGAAGAATGCATAAATACTGGATCAATATTAGATGTATCTGAATATCCAAATGCGACATTTTTAACCTCAAAAGATGTTAAAAACACAGTTCTTGAACATTTCTAAACAACTACAACTAAAAGATAGCTTTACACCAAAGTTGTCATGTTTGATTACTTAATAAGCTGAGCAACATGCAGAATGTAGTTGGGTGGACATATACATGTAGGTGAAGGGATAGAAACACAAATGGGCAAATGGCTGGACGGCTGGAAAGATCAATGAATACACGAATTGATACCATATCCATGGATTCATTGGATTGTTATACAAAATGAATTGCAGATAGATTGATGAATGGATAGATGAATATATCCAGGTCTTGGCAGACAGCATGTCAAGAACCTCTTTAAAACGCTGTGGTCAGAGCTAAGGGATCTAAACAGGTACATCAAAACCTAAAAAGAGAATCTAACGAGACCAATCTAGATGGAATAGAATGCTGGCTTTAAGTTCACCTGTGGCAAACTATTTCAAAGGATTGAAAAATGCAGAACAGCATCCATTGCTGAACATGAACAGAAGCATGGACCTGAAGATTTCCCAGGGCAGCGAAACGAAATGAATCAAATCCCAACTGGGTTTTATCCAGCCGAAACAACTCTGATATAGGTAGGTGTTGGAGGAAGAACCAAAGTACAGGTCTGATCAGGACGATATCATATATTATCTTGAATTTGATCTGTTTGTCAACAGATAGCCACTGGAGTGTATCTTTCATATATTATGAATGAATAGATGGATACAATCATCATTAATATTATTATTATATAGCAGTTATTATTATTACTCTGCATTTATTGATGACCAAGATCAATTAGTGACCTTAACGGATGTGAGCGGGAATGCCAAGAGAGGGTGGGGGAGGGGTAAATGCCCAGGGCACAATTAACTTCTAGGGGGCCTGGCAGCTTGGTTATTACACAAAGTTTATTATTTATACCTCTCACAAATTAATAGTTTAAAAATTAGCAACTGAATAAAATCATAATGCTCAAATGACTCGCATCAGCATTTTTATCATTTATTTCAATTTGGTTGTTTTAACTCTCATAATGCCTATTTTAAAGATAGTTTAATAGCCCATGACTGCTTTACCTAGGGGCCCAGACTTTCTGTCACTGGCCCTGGTTGTGAGTGAAGAATTTGCTCAAGGTCCCAATGCAGCAACCATATCATGGGCCACAGTAGACATGAATGATGGAGGAAAGGATGAAGTGATTAACAAATAGCTGGATGGGTTGGAGATTAAATGGATAGACGGATGGATTAATGAACCAACAGATGCACAGAAAACTACATTTATCGATGTACAAAAAGATTAACAAATAGATGGATGGGCAAATGTGTGGCCATATGGTGAACACTGAACAGCCTGGTTGAATGGATGTATTGTATGTACAATTGTACATCAACAGATAAAAGTATAGGATGGATTAGCAGCTAGATCTGTGCATAGACAGATGCATGAATGAATGGATACATGGAGGGGTAAAGAACTAAATGGTGAAAACATGAATGTATGCTCATATGGTTATATGAACTGGTGTCTGTATAATGGAAAAATGGTTAGATAAAGAGATAGGATTCCCGCTTTCAATCGATATATTTGTCAATGATGCTTTTCATTAATGCAAAGCAGACTGCTGCTGCTGCTCTTTTGAGACCTAACCAACAATAGCACCTGCTGTCAGTAAATCCATGGCCAACAATTCCATGCAGAAATTGTGACAATCGCTGGCATATATAAGAGCAGTCAAAGGAGAAACCGTTGTTTCATCCTGGAGACAAAAGATCTTGTTTTCAAAAGCACACCATAATATTGAATAATTTCTTGTTGTTGTCAGTTTAAGGCGAAGAACAACAAGGAAGACAGTACTAACGGAACTGAATTTCAGAAAGAAAATAAAAGTCTAAGGGAAAGGGATGAGAGGGCATGAGGGAGAGAAAAATGGGGGTCGCCAGAGAGAGAAAGGGGGTGGCCAGAGAGAGAAAGGGAGAGGGTGGTGTACCTTCGGGTTGATGGTCATCGTCCTCATCAGGAAAACCAAGATCCAGATTCTGCGAAGATGAAGTGTCCAAATCTTTGTCACCCTCACCAAGTCCCTATAAACAGCCAGATTAGACAGACTGAAAGACAGACAAACACAGACAAATAGAAACATATATAGATAGGTAGATTGATAGATAACACCTAAGCAAACAGACAAATAGACTGCTCATACAGAGTTATAAAGCATGCAGAAAGACAGATGAACACAGAGAGATACACACATAGACAGACAGACAGGCAGGCAGGCAGGCAGACAGAAAGACAGACAACTGATCAACCAACAGATGAACAAACTTAAAATTGAACAGAGAACCCTATATTTTATTGTTATATTTTGAGAAATTTTGACGGACGAATTCTCACCTGTGGATTGTCGACATCGTATTTCTTCATTTCAATCATGAACTGGAGGTGCGTCTTTTCTTCATCGAGCGTAGCACAGCGCTGTTCGCTGACCTGCAGCCTCTGCTGTGTGTTGGCCAGTTCATCCCGTAGCCACGCATTCTCCTGACAGAGTCGCCGAACCTGTGCCCGCAGTTTCTGCTTCTCTGCCTCCACGTAGCGTAAATGATTCGCCAAAGCCTGAATCACCTGCAATCACAGAATCTCAGATTTAGTTTAAATCCTCAATCTATATTTTTGTATGTGCACTTGTTATAGCGCCCCTTCAAACTCTCTCAGCTTCAAGGCAATGACGTCACCACTACACCACCGCACCCCACAATACATTGTACATCGATAAATATAGTTTTCTGTGCATCTATATATAGATAGCACAGTCATGTTGGAATTTCTTATGAAGTGTGATTGTTGTCCAAAAAAACTTGCCTCTGCTTCACCGATTCCAAGCTCGAGTTTCTCGATTGTTTTCCCGATGATGTGGAGCTTGTCTTCAATGAGCCGAGTGACTGAACCATCTTCCTTGCTGAGCGCCGTCAGAGAATCCGTGAGGCTGTTGAGGATCTGCTGATGCTCGACATGAAGCGACTCAAGGCCTTGAGCCACAGTGCTCGTCTGGCTCAAGATCTCCTCCTGCGTCAGAGTGGAGGACATCTTCTTAGGCTGCTGAGTAAAATGCCTGCACAACAATGAACAACAATTCATGTCCATCACTGACCATCATCAGTTGCATTGAATTCAAGACAATACATATGTCCAGTGAAGCAAGACAATATGTCCAGTGAAGCAAGACAATATGTCCAGTGAAGCAAGACAATATGTCCAGCGAAGCAGGACGATGAGAAAGAGCGGAGAAAAAGAGGAGCAATAGGAGAAAATTAAAAATTTAAAAAGTATTGAAATTCTGGGGAGAATCACTTGTAGGTAGTCCCAATTTAAAAAAAACCATAATGATATTCATGAGATTGCAAGATTGTAGCTACCAGTCATAAAGGCATTTGAAGCAAAGTTTTCTCAAAAGTAATACAAAGCAGAGACCTAACAAGCTGTGGAAAAAATCTTTGCGGTTTTCAAATGGCGGTATGGACAGCCATAGCGGTACACAAAAGATTGAAAAATTAATTTTCAGTTCAGCCCTCTTTGATTATATATTAGAACTACATCCCCTAACTCTAAGGACTTCTTTGATATATGCTCTCAGTTTTGTTTGGACATTCTTGCGGCAAGATAAATTTATAATTCACGCTCGGTTGTCATCAATTACAAATAATGATTTCTGAATCAAATTCAATATTATAACATAGTGTAGGTAAAGCAAAACAAAGGCATTAAAATGATAAAGTACAAGTAATTCCAAAAAATCATAGCAAAGTTCCATTGTGCATCGTAGAAGTTCGAGCCAAGTCTACGCCTATGAGTTCATCCATCCAGTACAGTCAGGCAATTGATGAAACCAAAGACGCAAAACTCCCTCCGATAAAAGATGCAGCAGCACAGCAGGTAATTCTGTGCAGCATTAAGATCTTAAACACAATACATTCGTGCAACGAAAACCAGTGCCGGTTGGTCCTGCATTGTAACATGATTGGCTATCATAGCCCACACCAGTAAGCAGACGTTTTTTAAGTTCGCAGGATCAAGCCTGCATGCTCAGCATTGCAAGGCCAGCACTCAAACCAAATAACTATATCATGGAGAAGGAGAGATCCAATATTGAGCAGCTATTCAGAGGCAGATCTATTTCACAATCTATAGCTGCTGCACTGCTGCAGTGGTGCTACATTTATGGCAATCTCCTTATTTAATGTAGATCTCCTAAAGGAACTTCTTAAAAGCGTGGTCAGCTATCGGAATTATCTTTCATGTGAAAAGCAAACATGATCAGCTGCAAAACAGCAGGGGAATATCTCTTTTGATTTCTTGCGTAAACAACACTGGAATTCATCATACACAGATCCAAAACTGCTGGCATACTGAAATAGCCCTGTATTCCATGAATTGCATTCTTTGAAATACTGAACAAATTCAATGCCACTTAATCTAATCTAATTAGTTTAAACATTTGTAAAGCGCTTCTCACAGTGCAGAGCTATTCGGAAGTGCTCTCAGTGTGACAGGCCAGTGAATAGAATTTACAGAGCCAGCCAGTCAGACAAACAGGTTGAGTCTGAGTTTGAGACTAGACACTAGTAGACATCCAGATATATGTGACAAACCAGACAAAGCCACTTGGACTCTGAGTCTCTCAGTCAGACAACTGAACCAACAAAACAGCAGATGTAGAATGAATCAGACCAGAACAAGTCAAACATGTGTACCTTAATGCAATTTCAAATGTCAGCCTATTTCTACCTATTATCCAACTATATCACCAGTATCCACTTCAAGGATTACTTATGCATAAATGTGTGCACATACATATGTGAGCACACACATTAGGGCTGCAGATTTCGATGAATAACTAATAAATTACTCATAAAACAGTTAATTGATTGATTTTTGGCCTACATACAATTTTAATTTAACTATTAATTACAACGATAATGTCATTTTTTCTCTCCAAAACAAACAGTTCGATTGACTTTTTTGTAAGAAGAAACTACGGTGACTACAATTTTGACAGTTTTCATGCTTTATGTAACATAGACCAAATTAATCAAATTTGATCGATAAATTGTAATCAAATTCTGGAGATTACACTAAATGTCAAGTCAGTAGACTAAATGTCTCAAACATAAAAATCTAAATTTTAACAGTAGACCTCTCAATGCTGGCTAACCGACTCCAGTATTGAGTATCACTAAATGTTTTTTCTTGCTTCAAAACAGAATTGAATTGCTGTACATTTATATAAAGTATCATTGCAAGCTTTATAAACTACCCCCAGCAAAGACGTTTCACTGGTAGAAGTATTCACTGGTATAGAAGTATTTACTGGTGGAAGTATTGTTCAGAAACTTCACAGTGGTATTAATGATGGGACTTCCTGAGAAACAAAATAGAGAACTTTCATAGTAATCATAAACTCTGCTTTTCTTTAGCATATACATAGAAGCTGAGGCAACTGATTTTTTCACAGTCACTATGACATGCATGCTAATGAGGCGCAGTTGCAGACCACAGCCAAAATCCAGCAGCCCTGTTCCACCGGATTTGGTGATCCATAGACCGCAATTTATCATGCAGTGTTACGACAGATGGACTGAGAATAGATGACCATAGGCACTGGAATCAAATTACGAAAGACGCGCATTGGCAAACAGAACATGTCCCGGAGATATACAGCAGCACAGGCAAACCACAGCACACCCATCACACAGTTATGTCTCACAACAGGAGATACTGTGGTGATCGGAAATGACCAATCACCAGCTCATCAGATGCCTGGCTATATGACACAATTCCATTATTTACACAAAATGTCTGGTAATCTGGTAACAAGTCTTAGTAGCCACAAGGTCTTAAAGCCATGAATCTGATGCGCAGTAAACAGTCTCAGAAGCTTTTCAATGCAACCAGAATGAAATGTCCACAGTTATTTAAAATAAAGCAGAGCTCTGCAGAACTATTGTGCCATTTGGCCAAGTCCTTTGTAGCCTGGACAAATTAGGCCAAAAAATGTTGTGTTTCCGGTAACAGAGCTAAAAAAATTGGATAGGTAGGCCAAAAAATCTTTTTATTTTGTTAAAATATTTTTATGCAATGACAATCCGAAAAGTATACTCCTAGTCTTTTTTGCACAAAGGTACACGCTGCAACAAAGTACGTGTTCTAAGCAAGTATAAACTGCATATTTCCAGACTGTCTGCACCTAAAACTGCTCTAGAAAACAGTCCTATTAATTTCCTTTTGTTGACATCTTTTCTGTTATGTCAATACAAATGTAAAAAAAATATCTAAAAAATATTTTTTAATTTAAAAAAAAAAAAATTTAAATAAATTTTAAAAAAAAATTATTTGAGTCGCGGCAATAAAAGAGGGTCGGTCGGGTTACCGGAAACACAACATTTTTTAGGCCTTATATTATTCATTCAATATGTATCATTCCTGAATGAGGATCAGATCAAACTAAGATTAAATAAATGGCATGACGATGATGATGAATGAGGAGTTGAGGACACAGTGACTACAGTGTCCAATATCACCAACAAACCCTCAACGTCTCCTAACATCCGGGCCACACTCTTCACTTGAAGACCTTTGGTCGGCAGATGGAGATAGATTGTCCATAATGAAACAGCCAGACGGGTCAACAAACTGGCCAACAGATGCAACGCAACCAAGTGTTCAACGCTAGGTGATTCATCAATAAACTACGTCCCGTCAATTCCATCGCAGTAAATCTACTTATGATCAGCGCCATCATATGCCATATATATATATATATATATATATATATATATATACAAAATGGATTTCAACAAAACATAGATCAACAATTCACCCATAACTCGGGTGTTCTGTCTGCACCTTGGCCAACTACTGCAAACACTCATAAGAGATAACAGAGGAGTAAAACATTCCTCAGAATAAAATCTATTCAGACATCTCATAACGTAATGTCATCAAATGTTTTGAACCATCAACAACAAAATAAATCACGTAGAAAGAAGACATCATAAGGATTCACGAAGCATCATGAATGCCTTTCAAATATGTCATGTCTATTGTATCCTTTTGATGAGCTGGTGAATAACAAAGTAAAGGAATGTCGGTTACCTACATTTGTTACCTAGATGCTTGTCAAGGCAGGCAGGTTCAATAGGAATACCACAAACAGCACACCGATGTATGCTCAAGGCAATTGTCACCTTGGGATACTCAAGTCAGCCCCGAGAATGGATATGAACTATGGTCATATGCATGGGTGTAGATACATTTTTTAAAACTTGGGTGACCCTTCCCAGCAGGATGTCCATCCCTTTGAGCCCCCTTTGTAGCTAATGCATGCATGTTTTGTACTTTTACTGTTTTCTTGTTCTCTGGTTTTTCTGGTAGCAATAAAGTGAATTGTATTGTATAAATTGTGTACTAGATAACACTCCAGTGATTAACTAACAAACAACCAGAAAGATTCGCATTTCCGTGCGACCACGTGTGCACAAAAACATTAGCATATTGCACTGTATTGAATCCATAAACACAAATTTATTATATCGCACTCGCATTGCACACTAATCAGAGGCGCTCCGTAGTAATAATAATTTTAGCAGAATAAGCTAAGGTGATGCAATATGTATACTCCTCTTTGGCATGGAGTGGATAGGAAAACAGTCACAAACACTTGCCTATCGCATCATAAAATGAATAAACAACACAGAGTAACCCGACTATGGCATGTGTACATGTACATACAGTATGGCCTTTTTAAAGCAATAGATGTCTAATGACAACTGCATGCATGCAAACCAGACAGCATGTTATAAAAAGGAATGATGCTAAAAAGTCAATATTTAGCAGTAAACTATAGCATTAAACTACACCTCTTGAATGGTGCATAAACCAACACAGCATGTCTTTTAAAGTTAGCAGCTTTGTGGGTCATAACATCACCTAGTGCTCACCCGATTAGCACATAAACAGGGACACGTATGTATGCATGTTTGTGTTGCTGAATTTGCATCTATAGCAGCTATTGATAGCTTCTGAAAATGTGCTGGTATATGGTATCTAATAAATCTAAAGAGGTGTGCTTGAGATTGGCTGAATTTTCTCCTCGTGTGCATCTGATGAACATTTAAATTTTCACAGGTCTATATTCACCACATCTAAGAGTTGGATGTTAAAGCCATAACGCCTCGACGGCAAAGAAATTCTTTTCTGATTAGCAGGCAGTAAAGTTGCTCCCAATTTAAGTGAAAACTGATGGAACCATCTGCAAGTCATTGAGCTCTAGTGCTGTGTGAACCTGCAAACATACGATCAAGTTACGCTCTTTAGTAAATTCTTCTCAGGCATTTGTAAATGTTCCCTCAGGAAGCTGCCTCTGCATCCGGCTTAAGATATTTCACACATCTCTTGCACAATAAGTAACACCAACTATCAGGCTCCAATAGATGTCTTGACATTGGTCTGCTGCACTGCGCCTGTGTTTGCACCTCATTTGAATAAGCCTTGGACCATCTGTTGGACAATGCTTCTGAGAATTACCTGTTAACCTGTGTAAACAAGCTTGCTAATTACATCGTTTATATTTTACATCATATGACACATAGGCTATGATTTCAGTTAGTGTGTGTCTGTTTACAGTCCTTTAACTATGAAACATAGTTCCCTCGTGAGTCTATTTCTGAGACAGTGATAAAAGAAAGTGACAGAAATGAGAGTGAAAGGTCACCCAAATAAGTGTTGCCAGTTCGGTTTTTATTGGATTCACGTGGCTACATGTGTGTGAGTTTGAGAAAGCCATTAACCTCATGAACCACTGGACCTGCTATCCGCAGGTGCAGTTGTTGATTGAACTCTAGTTGAATTTGAGCAGCAAACTCTCAGCTAGACAACAGAGTAGTAAAACATAATTTCCGTCACCGAAATTCTTTCATCGACGAGTGCAGCACGCGATTATAAATCTTTTAGTTTCTAATAATTCATATCGGCTGCTTATAAAAGCTAGTTATCCCGACTGACTCGCAGACCTAAAAATAGGCACTCGAGTCAAACTCGCTTGACTATATTTTCTCCCTACGGAAAATGCTGTAAGTAGACAGAAATAACAGATGCATTGTTAACTGCTGCCCGACTAATGATCTTACCTGTAACAGAATTTAATTTAACTTTAAATAAAAACAAACTCTCAACATAACGGAAGTCGGTCCGTTGACCAGATGATGCAAAGGCAACGCTGGTTCCCCACTCGTCATCATTTGTATCGCTCTTCAGCCGAATGCATTTGAGTCTCCGTTTATAACGCGGTTAAAGTAGCCTATGGCCTGAATTTCAAGTAATTTATTAGCCTACCTATAAAACTTACGGACTTCCCAGTATTAGGCTACTAGTACATCACAACTGCATCTAGATATTTCACTTCATCAGCCTCTAGAATATGGAAAGATTATCTTCCCTCTGACAGAAACTCTACATGGACGACTACTTTCAAGAAACATTTAACCCAGGCCGACTTTTTCTCTGCTCCAAGTGCTTCTAAATCGTGGTTACAATTTAAATCGATTGCCTAACAACTTATAGTACTCAAATCTATATGTATTAATATTATTACTACTAAGACCTAGGCCTATATGTTAAACTATATGTTAAACTCTTCATGCGAGTGATGTGACTCAATCAAACGGTCAACCTTGATGTTGATCTCAACCATAACAGTTCACTGAAAAATGAGAATGGTCGCTATACAAAAAATTCTAAATTTGAACTTACATGCTCATGATTTCTGGTTGGTTATGAGTTATGACCAAGCAAAGTCAGCGGGAGACAGAGGATACGCGACAAGCTGCCATTCACAACATTTTCGTAACTTCAGTGTGACAGCGTCCCCTTGATATGGCCTACGACTCTAATATCTTTGATTATGGCTATGAAATTTTTTGATTATTCACGGTTTTATCATTTTCCATTTGAATTAACTTGCAACCATTTAACAACTTTTTGAGTAGTAGGCTATACAAGGATGCCACAACAGACATTTTAACCAGGTTAGTGGCCGTACAAGTAACCATAATTGTAGAAGGCGATTTTCTGTAATAAGTAATTATTCTTAGCAAGGCAAAATTCAAGAAGTTTTGTGGCAGAGCAATGACCGGGGTAAAGCTTTTTTACTATGCATTTGCTCCGACTTGTCCTGCTGTATTGCTACCATGGGGTACAGATGAAGCGGACATCTTTAACGAAACTCTGCCCTAGTATAATACAAAACTGACAAATGAAGAGTGAACCACGATATTAATCAGCATCGTCACCAGTACACAAAATACACATCTAAAAATTTAGCATGTGGTAGAATATCTTGTGAGAAAAATTGTACAAATTCGACCCGGACCCCCTTTGGACTACTCTTTTGGACAACCCTTTTGACACAACGCAGCGCTCGTGAAAAATTTGGTGCCCTGCGCTCGGCTTTCGAGTAGAGCTTTAGAAATTTGGAGATTACGATTACTGTAATGAAATGTAAAGCAAACAAACATTTAAACATTACATTTGAAAGGCTCTAGAAGTACATGGTTCTTTGATGAAAGGGCAAAGGTGCAATCTCAGCCACAATCTTTGAACTGTTTATCTGAGGTGTATTTGACAAGGTCTGTTTTCAGCAGTTAAGTAGCTCCTTTTTTGTAGTAAATCGCATGCTTTACACTTCTACTACATTGGTTGCATGCTCCTGTTCTTTCTTTTCTGCAAGACCCACAAGCTTCCGTTTGATGTTTGCGTTGACGTTGTAAAATTCCTTTCTTCTGCGAGCAGACGTCTACAAGCAGACAAATTGTGTCGTAGTGCATGAATATATATTTATATACACATATATTTTCTGCAAAAGTCCAGTTCATTTTGTTGTAAGGAGTTGAAAGGGTCATGCCAGGACATATGGCCACAAAGCAACCGAACCAAAACTGTCCAAACGTTTTTAATCAAGTCCATATTTACTTTAATCGGAAGTAGCATCTGACTCTAGAAGTAACCTAATTTAAATTCAATAGCATATTAAAGCCGAAAGAATCATCAACACGCTCCACTCAGTAAAATAGAGAAGAAGAAACTAAGACCAGTCAAACAACAGGATCACAGTGCGTAGTTCTCCACTGGAATTGCAGATGTTTGCAAAGAGGATTAGAGGAAGGCTAATGCCAAATGCACACATATGTGGAGAGTATAGGAAAGGTTTCAAAGTAGGTCATTTTTTCTAGTGCCTTTATGGAGGATGCCAGTTGGACCAGTTCAAAGACATAATACAATGCAGCTGACCCCTCCACAAAGAGTGATTAACTCAAGCCTGAAGGAAAAGAAGAATAGATAAAGAGAAAGATAAAGTCAGCAAGAGTGTAGCTTGCTCGGTCAGCAAAATAATTCAATGCAACACAAATTCTGATTAAATGCGACTGAGGACAGTAACAGGTAAAGGTGAAAATAGTAAATCCATTGACCTAACGTTACCTTACATTATGAAATTCGGCAGCGCTACAACAATTACCTCAATCTGCCACAGTAGATCTACATCCCATTTGTAGCAAATGTAGCTGAGTACGAAGCATGACCCGGTCGTTCCCACTCGACCCACACGACCCGCTCGATGAATGTAGTCAGATATGAAGTTTGGAAATTCAAAGTTGATGACATGACGAGCCTGAAAATCAGAATTTAACAGAATATTTACAGATCAATTTAATTATGACATAAAGATCAATTAAACCATAAAATTATATGCTCAACTGCTCATATTACGTTTTAAAAAAATAATCAGTGTTTTTACAAAACAGTACAAGCGAATTCAGTAACATGATGCCACAGACTTAGAATCATAAATAATTGAATTAACTTTACCCCTTCATTTCTATAGCATCAGTAACTTCAGTTCGTCTTTTGTAATCGGCCATCGTTTCTATCCATGTAACAAACGGCATGCACATCTGGTGCACAGCAATGCAGATAGTCCCATGACATGTAAAAAACGAAGAATTTGCAGAATAAACATACTCTTATTGTGTCAAGTCCTCGTGACACAATGTCGGTGCAGATAAGGACATCCGAGTCACCATTCTGAAACTTTTCATACCTTCCTTCACGCACCTACAAGCAGGACACATGTTGAACAAAATCACTTGATTATTGCAGGCTGTCTGTTCAGTTAGTGTAGTTAGGCCTAAAAAAATGTTGTGTTTCCGGTAACAGAGCTAAAAAAATTGGGTAGGTAGGTCGGAAAATATTTCTATTTTGGTAAAATATTTTTATACAGTGATTATCCGAAAAATTATACTCCACAGCTTTTTTTGCACAAAAAACAAGCTGCAACAAAGTACGTGTTCTAAGCAAGTATAAACTGCCTATTTCCCGACTGTCTGCACCTAAAACTGCTCTAGAAAGCAGTCCTATTAATTTCATTGTTGGTGACATCTTTTCTGTTATGTCAATACAAATGTAAAAAAATATTTTAAAGAAAAAAATTAATTTTTTTATAAAAAAAACTTGTTTACAAAATTATTTGAGTCGCGGCAATAAAAGAGAGTCGGTCGGGTTACCGGAAACACAACATTTTTTTTGTTCGGCCTTAAGACTTATGTATTCTGTAATCTGAGTTCCTGTAAATTGTTTCAACTGCATAAGTGTACACTGTAACCGGTCACGTTCTGTCAACCGGATTGTAGAATAAACAAAAATTATTATTATTATTATTACTTCAGTTGACAATACTTATTTACCCCTTCTGAATTAATTAAAGTTTGATTTAACAAAAACTGACATTAATAACTGCATCCAAAAGCATAGCTCACATTAATTAAACAAAGTCATGCCGCTTCTACAAATCGATAAAATCTGTCATAGCTGTACTGCAAACTTTTCATCTCTCACTCTTCATCAAAACTAATCAAAGTAACGTACGTTTTGAGGCATGTTGGCGTGGAGGACAATATTCGGAACGTTGCTGGAGTCCAGAAGATGTGCGAGAAAACAAGCGGAACTCGTCTTGTTACAGAAAACAATTGTGGGAATTTTTCGCTCGACATTTGATTTAAGCTGAGTCAGCACATACTCTGCAAGACAAAGCAAGAATTTCTTATATAGACTACAACCGTGCCACACATTACACTACCGTAATCGACAGCTCTAAGCTCAATTATAATATCCTTTTATATAAAGATTTGATCAATTCAACTACGTACAACTACCTAACCTAGTCCTTAAAATCAACTGAACTGCTGTATCCTATCATGTCTGATCTACAATATCAACATAAATGCAGAATGTAGATGCATGACACATGTCTCCTTGAAGGTGTGTCATTTATGTATCGAAAGGAGTGGCCCTAATCTTACACAGCAACTACATGTTAGGATCTGCTAAATGGTCTGTACTCCATCATCATCATCTCAAGGACATCTTCACCCAGTACATTCCACTCCACCACTCTCAAAGTCAAACAAACAATTATAATCTACTACCAAAATTATATATTAAAATATATAATATTACACTGAACTACTACTATTATTATTGTTATTATTGATCATCATTATTATGCAATTGTAAGCTGTCTTTGTGGATACTGTGCACATACCAGGTCTCTGTGAAGGACCAACTCGGACAAACTTCTGCGCGACGTGAGGCATAATTTTGTGAAGATGTTTAGTTGTAACCGTGTGAATGGTGTCAGTCTAAAAATATGTGAAACAGAGAACACACAATTAATACAGGCTTTTCTTTATTTAATCCAGAATCATTCTGGTAAGATTGTTAAAACTGAATTTGAAATTCGATTTTAGATAACTGCCCAAAGGCGGTGGTGCCATGAAATTTCAACAGAACTCGTCAGGGCCACGGAAGTTTTTTTGGTGATATTTCAGCTCTAAAAACAATTCTCAATTTTAATTCTAATTCAATTGAACAAAGCATGCGTGCATATTGCATAAGAGGTTGGGGCACTCTGTTCTCGACAAAATGTAAGTACGCAAAATAAATGTGTAATTACCGGTACATGACACCCATATTAGCCTATCAATAACTCTGTAAATATTATCCTATAGTCGTCCGGCGACTTTGATTACATTACAATTAAATTCTGTTCAGATCTAAACAGTAAAACATAACAGTTAACAAATTTTAGCTAGCAGATATGATGTTAAAAAAATAAATAGCAGCCAATGACAAAATAAATGTTTTACAGACGACTTCAACTAATTAACTTTTGCAAACAGGGGGGGGGGCGGAGGTAGAGCTTTTGCATATGTAATACATGGATGAACCTCTGAGCGACTCTGCTCCAAAGTTTTATACAGTAATGAGCAGCCTACTGAATTACAGAAGTTAATTTCACTCTGACAGTTTCTTGTGTTGTGAGTTGCACAATAAACCACAACTTCCACAATAAAAACATAACCAAATTGAAAAATAGAAATGATGCCAAAGTCTGCATACCGGAACAACCTCTCCCAACGTCTCTTCAATAGAACGAGGCATTGTCGCTCCAACCAAAGCAATCTGCATGCTACCGTGATCATCACTCGCTCTCACTTTCGCATTCATTTCAAGAACCGGCTTCTCACTGGACACCTACTTTCAACAACAATCCATTGCGAGGTAAGTTAATTGCAGACAGATGATAAATCATCATTCACTATGCACACCTTTTTTATCTTTAGACATGTTTGGTACAAAGGCCAATTGCCTGACGTCTGATCAGTACTTACATTTACTTATTGTGCTCAGGATTTGAACCCCAGACTTACTGTGCAGCGTGCTACCATTACACACACACACAACTAGCACTCAACTAACGCAAAGAAAAAACAGAGATGGCAACTTGAGAATCTGAACTAAATTCAACTCAACCTTCAGTTTCTGGATGATTTTGATCGTCATCTGACTAAAGCTGTCGTCGAGAAGAGTGTCCGCCTCATCCAAAACAATCTGCGACAGTCGTGACAAATCGTAAACCTCTGAAACAAAACCAAAAAAAACCGATACAAGTTAGTTGTCTCGTGACAATGTCAATATCTGGACATTCAGAACACATTGAATGTCCACATCAAGTCCAATCAACAGTAGCCTCAGCGGTGGCCAATCAGTTATAATATGTGCATATGTCTGAATATATGTAAGACGGCTGCATTGGTTTCCTGATGGAACAAATTCAATTCAAAATCTTAGGACTGCTGCACTGGTTTCCTGATGGAACAAATTCAATTCAAAATCTTAGGACTGCTGCACTGGTTTCCTGATGGAACAAATTCAATTCAAAATCTTAGCACTGCTGCACTGGTTTCCTGAAGGAACAAATTCAATTTGAAATCTTCCAGTTTGGTAAATCAGAGTTGGATGACATTTCTTGTCAAAAAAATCAAAATCAAAATCAAAACTCGTTTATTCAAAGAGATCAATGCAAAAAACACTCAAATAGATCAGATGAAATAATATAATAAAGCACATAAGAATTGAGTAGCTAAAATGTTAGTCTAAAGTGATAGAGAGGATCCCTAAGAATAGGTAGCCCATAAAGGGTGTGAGCCCGCTAAGCCTGGGCAACCACATCAGGCAGGGAGAAATCAGATGGTGGAGAGCAAAGAGAATTGAGTGTGTGGCGAAGCAATAGGAAAACGAGTTGAGCAGGGAAGAATAGTAAAGGGAAGATGAGAATGGTCGTAGTAGAAAGTCAAGGCAAAACAAAAGTTAGAGGGTAAGTGTATACATTCACAAAAGTAAATTAAGCTATAAACGAAGCGGATGAATGAGGTAATTCGATAGTAAATAATAGGTGCAAACAGCATGAAGGCATAATATGACAGCAGAATTAAGCAGTTTGAACAACAGTGCAATTGATAAATTAACAACAGCAAAAAACATTAACAAATAGTCGGTAATATACAACTTTATATAAGTCCAGCTACAAGCCATGTGGATTGGCAAGTCATAATATTATAATAGACAGAGGGCAATAGCAATTGAAATAAAAGCTAGGAAATTATATCAGATTCAATAAGAAACTTTTTAAGTCGGTTTTTAAAGAGGGGGGTGGACCGTAGGTCGGAGATGTAGATTGGGAGGGCATTCCATATCTTAGGTCCTAGGTATTTTATAGAAAACTGTTTGATTTTTAAGTGCGCAAAATCACTACGATAGCAATTAGCATATCTAGTGGCATGGTGATGCAATTCAGAGCCAGTAATAAAGTATTTATTAAACGAGCTGGGCAGGAGATTGTGACAATAGCGATGCATAAAGAGACAAATTTGGAATCTGTTAATATTAAGAAGAGACAGCACCATGTGATTATAGTATAATGGGATAGAGCTAGACCACCATTGAACACCACAAATTAGTCTTAAGGCACGTTTTTGCAAGGTAACCAAGGATTTAAGACGTGATGGGTAATTAGAGCCCCAGGAGATATTAAAATAAGATAAATATGGAAATATAAGTGAATAGTACAGATGAAAAAGAATAGTTTTGGGAAGGCAGTGCTTAATCCTGTGAAGAACCCCAATATTTTTCGCAATTTTCTTGGCAATTGCTGAAATGTGGTCAACCCACGTAAGGTGCTTATCAACAATAACCTCAAGAAATTTAGACGAATTAACTTGGGTAATAGGTACATTATTAATTAAGAGTAGCCTTGTTATATCAGGAACTTTTTTCCTGTTTGTGTGGAATAAAATAAAATTAGTTTTATCAATATTCAAAGAAAGTCTATTGGTTTTAAACCATATTTCAATTGTGGCTAGTTCATTATTTGCTATGGCAAACAAATGATCTATGGAATGGTGAGAAAGAAAAACATTAGTATCATCGGCAAAGAGTATAAATTTAAACAAGGAAGAGGTCATAGACAAGTCATTAATATATAACAAGAATAGAAGGGGACCAAGTATTGACCCTTGGGGTACACCACATAACATATTCAAGGTTAAGGATTTTTTACCCTTGAAATAAACATATTGGGTTCTATTAGTAAGGTAATCCAGGAACCAATGATTACTAACACCACGGAAGCCATAGTACTCAAGTTTTTTTACTAGGATATTATGGTCTACAGTGTCGAAAGCCTTTGATAAATCGAAGAAAATACCCAAGGAGAATTTTTTCACATCCATTGAATCAGTGATATTGTTTTGAAGGTCTAACAGGGCCATATAAGGAGAGAGGTTCTGTTGAAAGCCATATTGAGTAGAGGATAGCAATTTAAACTTGACAAGATAATCAGTTGCTCTGTTGCACATGAGTTTTTCAAATATTTTAGAAAAAAAGATAATACAGATATTGGACGATAATTACTAATCATTTTTTTATCCCCAGATTTGAAAATGGGGGAAATTTTAGCAATTTTCAACTCATTAGGTACAAGACCAGTAGCAAAAGAGGCGTTTATAATAGTACTGAGGGGGGTAGCAATAGACTGTATAGAGGATTTGGCAATTGAAGGACTGATTTCATCTGGGCTAGAGAAAGATGCTTTTAATAAACTAGAGACCTGGATAATCTCCAAGTCGGAGGTTGGAGTTATACCAAAAGAGCACATAGGAGGAGAAGGCATGAAGTGTTCAAAAGGGGTTGTAACAGCATATATCAAAGAGCTGACTCACAACTTCCAGTTACGAACGAGCCACCCTGGTCAGTGGTCACTGAACACAGTGTCCAGATCCTAATCAGAACCGCCCTGCAGTGATGTATTACTCTGATTTGATAAAAACAAGATTTAAACATGTTCCGTTATGTGTGGCTGGAATGTAAGCTTACTACTGTCCAGGATTACCCAAAGTGTTTTGTCAGTATCTAATACTTGCACAGATTAGATTAGATTATAGTGAAAAGTACTTACTGTTTGATAGCAATTTTGAAAAGACGCCTGGTGTTGTGACAAGAATATCAACAGGAGCCTCCAAACCTTCCCTCAACAATTTCTAAGAAAGCAAGTAACCAGCAGAGTTTCAGATTTTCCAGCATACAAAGAATGAGAGTTCTAGGATTGACTGATATTTTTCCCACTGATCAACATCCACAGCAAGTAAAGTCCAGTCCAATAACCATTTCTTTCAAACAAACCCCAACAGCATAAAAACAGCAAACTTGTGCCAAAAGACAAGTATTTGTGTTGAAAAAAAGAAGAGTGTGCAACTGTGTAATGTGTATACATGCATGAAACAAGCATGCATATACCATTACATACCAATAAAGACACTTCACCTAGAACCTGTTACAATGCCTCTCAATAACAATGCTGTCACAATATAATCACAGTTGGATTATTTACCTTAGTTCTTCGCCCTCCGCATTTAACATCTGCAACAAATTTGGTGTATGCCCCAAGATCAGCAGCAACACGCTACAACAGTCACATATAATATCAGTAGAATGAGGCTCAATCAGAGTGCTCAGAGCAAAGCTATCAATGGTTATTTCAACTGTCCCTACCAGTAACCGTTCTGAGGCATTGCCCCCGTAGGGGCTCGTACTCAGGAACCTCTGACTGATACGGAAGCACAGCATTCAGTACTCAAATTTTATGGTACAATGACTGTGAAATTTACATGAGGTACTGGAATTTGAACTCTAGAGAATCAAAGTATCACTACACAAAAGTAATCAGAGCAATCTCAATCATATGTAAGAAAGAATACGAAGAAGAATCCACTTACGTGAATCTGATCAGCGAGTTCTCTGGAAGGAGTCAGTATGATACCAATTGGACGGTTTGGTGCTTCAGTTGGTCCAAAAACGGATCGATAGCGGTGAACTCGTTCGATCATTGGCAGAAGAAATGCCAGCGTCTTCCCACTTCCTAACAAAACATCGCTCGTTTAAAGAAACCCATTCCACTTCTTTAACCCTTTCGCCCCTGCTGCCCTGGTTCGATTTTCCTTATTCCCTGGGCTCCCTAGAAGAAACCCTAAACCCTAATGTTGACATATGCGATACTAAAACTCACATACATACATACATACATACATACATGTACATACATACATACATACATACATACATACATACTAACATACATACATACATACATACATATATATATATATATATATATACACATACATACATACATACATACATACATACATACATACATAGGCCTACATACATACATATATACATATATATACACATATATATATACATACATAGGCCTACATACATACATACATAGACCTACATACATACGTACGTACATACATATATATATATATACACATACATACATATAATACATATATATAAATATATATATATACATACATAGGCCTACATACATACATAGGCCTACATACATACATACATATATACATATATATACATACATACATATAATTATATAATATATATATGTATGTATGTATATATATATTATATATAGACATACATACATACATACATACATACACCTACATACATACATACATACATAGGCCTACATACATACATACATACTTACATACATATACATACATACATATATATATATATACATACATATATATACATATATACATATATATATACATACATACATACATACATACATACACACATACATACATACATACATACATACATACATACATACATACATACATACATAGGCCTACATACATACATAGGCTCTCGGGGATATAATGTAGAAAGACGAAAAGCCGCAAAAGCGGCTTCTCGGGGATACGTAAATGAAGGAAATGCCGCTTTTGCGGCTTCTCGGGTCGACAGGGTTAAGGAACATTATATTGTGCGCACGCCACAGTATAGGACCCCATGACAATAATATTATATAAAATAACAATAATAATCTTTGTCTAATTTCAAACTGACACAAAGCAGTATGATTACAATCAGTAATGAATGGCTGAATAATATAAGTTATTACAGGAATCGAATTTAACTGTAAGCAGCCATGCAAGGCACCCATCAGTTTATCAACTCTAACTGCCGAATGGAAGGTTGAGTGGACCTTCTGGGAAGGTAGCAGGAAGCGATCCCGCATTCGTGCACTCTTCGTGCCAGAGTGTTTACCATTTAATTACCGTAACCCCTGTCCCTTTTAATGCATCAAATATTTAGACGAGTGATTTTCAACTGACCTGTTTCAGCGGCGCATATGACATTCAGACCCTTCTGCATCAATGGAATTGTCAAAGCCTATCAAATGAAAACAGAAATCACAGGTCAGCTGAATTTGTTGTCATCAACAGAGGCAACAAACAGACAAGCTGATAATGCATTGTTTGACAATACTGGTGGCATTGGTAGACATCATAGTGAATGTCATCACTGAAGAAACTATCATCATCATCATCATCATCATCATCATCATCATCATGATCATCATTCTTATCACCATAATCATAATCATAATCATCATGATCATCATGATCATAATAATAATCATAATAATAATAATAAAAATCATCATCATCACCATCAACATCACCATCATCATCATCCAATTTTTTAGAATGCATTGGTTGGATAGGATATTCAAAACCCTGTGATGCACAGTCAACTGACAAACCTGAATATTTGTTGGCTTAGTTATGTTCTGCATCGTAAGTCCATGAAGAAGTTCCTTGTGAAGGTTGAATGCCTCAAAAGACGTGACTGATGGAGGAGCCCCCAGTTCTTCTTCCAGTGGTAGTAAAGCAGGATTCTGAAATTGTTTTCAGCAATAATTGCACAAAGAGATTAAACAGAAATACTACATCAGTAATGCATAACTGTATACATACAGTTAAACTACAGTTGAATATCCAACAGGCTAGTTTATCAACAGACACGATTATCAAAATTACAAATCTACTAAATAAAAAGCAGCATGCTGAAGATTATTCTTAATATGTTAAAATTTTCAAGGAATTCAACGTGCAGACGACGAGCGGCTTCTTTTAAAAATCCTATTATAAACTGAAACATTCCAGTGATGCTATCTTTAACGCTGTCAATTGCAACGTTATGACTCAGTGGCACCATTTTCATAATGCTCGGTCAATGGCTGCACACAAATGAAGCTGCATATAATCAAAGTCAGAGTCCATCAGAGATGCCATGCCGAAACTAATTACATTGGAGAAACCAGAAATCACACCATGGAGGGTAAGAAAGCTGAAACAGAGGAATTTCAGGCTCAGTTCTAAATGGCTTCGAAGATCAGAGAATTGACAAAATGCCTCAAATGGGCAGTGAACTCGAAATAGTTGTTTTTGAGTGATGTACAAGAAGACAGGATATCGAATGATCAAATGCAATATTTGCTGATGGAGATGAATCAGAAGCAGATATACGTTGGCTAATTGGAGTGCAATGTTTTGTGAAAGTCTGTACGTAACACTGATTACATCGCTTTGCTTGATGGATCGAACAGAATATTGGTGCCACATGTTGATACAGGTAGTGCTTGCTTTTTATTATGGCACTTGTCAAAGAGTTCCTCATCACAAATGTTAGAAATGGTTACTTCAAGAAAGTCAGAGCCACCTGTATGCTACACCTGTATGTTACAAGTGTAAACATATTGTTCTTGATCCACCTGTTTGAAAAAACTACACAAACACTGTGTTGTAGGTGCTGCACTGCTCATCTTCTATAACCTACCATCCAGTCTCATGGGTTTCAATGTGTAAAACAACAAAAAACTGAGTTACAATTACAAATGCATGGATTGGATTACTGTGTTGATGAAAACATTCACGAACCCTTAAAACCATTTTTCTCAGCACTGTAGGACAGAAAGAAACAGGCAACAGTTTTCGTACCCCATGTATCGCATTAATAGTGAAATGGTCTCCTTTTGACTTTGGATGTTTCCATCCACCGGATGCCAGTTCTGCCGGACTGAAGTTGCTGTACGTCTGCCCCGCATGATGATTGAACTGCGACCGATTGCATGTTATGATCAGTTGACCTTTCCTCCTGTGAGAACGCTGGTTCAGCCTTTCTTTGGCATGCCTCCTCTCTAGTATCTTCAACATTCTCTGCGGAACTGTAATTCTTCTCTTCGTCTCCTCAACCACAGCAGACTAAACCAACACAACGTTACAACAACACATAAGTAAGTAAGTAAGTATGACGGAGTAATTGGCAAGTGAGCAAAACAGACAGAAAGATTTCCTTAGACCACATAAACTCCATCTATAATCAAACAATCAATCAATCAATCAATCAATGTAAGCTTCATATAGCACCCTTCTCCCACCCCAGTAGAAAAACTTACAGAGAACTGTTTGGTGAACTGCCTTCTGGCCACCAGAAGGCCCATGAATAGACCCCGGTTTCCAATCATAACATTCATCTAAAACAACAAATTTTCGAAAATACTGAAATCGCATCACACTAAACAAATAAAGTAAAGTAAAGTACTATACGCTCATGATCAATAAAGTTGATCGATCAATCAAGTTAATTGTAACTTGACCATGTCGATTCAAAAAACCATAGATTAAGTTGCAAGTCAAGTCAATAAATTCATGTAAACACACAACCATTGTATCAACCTGATATGAAATTCAGTGCATATAAAAAGCCTTCTGGTGCTTTTGTATTAGTGAAAGTTGCAGAGAAACCTTTCCCCACAGGTTTTCTGTGAAAATGGAGCGATTAAGATATGTCAAGAGTGCCTCAGTTTCATGAAATTTCAGCTCTGTAGTCAGTAATGATGATCTAAAAGCGTTCAAAGGTCAGTAAGTTGGAACAGGACTTCCCGGTAAACGCCCAGACTGGCTGACCGTACTCCAAACAATATGGCTGCCAACGAATGCAATAAAATTAGAGCGCGACCATCGACGACATTGTTCATCAATTCAGCTTCAATTTCAGCAGAATGACTGCACTAACCCTAAAACTAACCCTAACCGACCCTCACGACGCCTAACCTGAGCCCTAACCGACCCTCACAACGCCTAACCTGAGCCCTAACCGACCATCAGGTTGCGATGTCGTCTATAGGTCGCGCTCTAATTTTATTGCATTCATTAACGGCCATATTGTTTGGAGTACGGGCAGCCAGTTTGGGCGTTTACCGACTTCCCACACAATGCACAAATCATGTCGACTTTCCCATACTGCCAACGATTATGGCAGGACTGGTCATTTACCCTCTGGACAGTTTACCCACCGGACGTCTTCCCCGGTTAACTGTCCGCGCTGTAGTCGGGAGTGCCTCTGAGTAGTAATTTGAATGGGAGCAAAGACAAGTTCTCATGTATACAAACATGCATCTATTTGTATGTATATTCACAAAACACATGGTCTTGAAACGGAGCGATAATAGAAGAATTTACTTGTCAATCCTCAATACGCAAGCGTCTGTAAAAAATAACGAAAATTATACAAAATAGCCACCAACAAAACAACAGAACGCTGTTTGAATACAGCCTTAAATTTTGCACACTGGGCAAGAATAAGTTTTATTTACAATTGAAAACAACGTCTTCGCATCTCTGCTAGTTTGTACACAACTAGGTAACGTTGCCAGAGCAGCCAGACTGCTATGTCGCGAGATAACGTCAAAACGTAGCCCAAAAGTCGCGAGGTGAGCAGCTAAATGAACAAATTTCTGTAGACTTGAACTTAGTCAGTTTAAATATTTTAAGCAAGAGCTTGATTGCTTGAAGAATGCAATGCAAGATATTGGAAGCGTTTCAATGGTTCTGTAAAAACTCTGACCTACATGATCATTTTACGCGCTCAGCAAACAATTGTCATCAAAGTGTACGCACCAACAATAAACAGCATAGTGTCGGAACAGTCACGGACCGCTGGTTTGAAACTCCCTGCCTAAAAAATTAACTGATCTACCCTCAATCCATCAGTTCAAAAATAAATTTAAATCCACCTTTTAGCGACTATTGTAAAAAAAAATGTGAAACATGGTTTTGTGCATGCATTGATGTGGTTTTATGACTTAAAAGTTTACTTTAATATGTTCACTGTATTAATTAAATGTTTTTTTATTGTTGCATTCCTGTAGATTAAGAATGGACACAATATTCAGGCAATGTTTGAAGACATATTGTGGCGTTACATAATGTTTGAGCAGACATTGTCGAATTAATATCTGACGAATCTAGGGTGACCTTATTTGGTGGAACCTTGTTGTTCCTTTGAGTTTACCCATTGACAGCGTTGACGCCAATGTACAGGAATGTCCAATCTGTTGATTGCATGTATCATGGTGATCAATAGAAAGCATTGATTGATTTGTATTTTCATACAGGTTCCTAAAATCAATGCAAATTTCTGTTTCACTTTGTGTATCTTTAGTGCAAAGAAATTTGTTAAAACTGAAAACGAGAATTTGCAAAAAATAGGTGTCAATTTATTATTCAGTGTGGAAAAGGAGGCGTGCGGAGATTTTTAAATTTCCAGATTGTATTAGATGGTAGCATATTTTAAGTGTCAACAGAGTTGCTCTACTATTTCGGTGCTGATAGGCATGGTTTTAAGGCAATGGGTGTTCTCGCATCGGGCCAAGGGGCAACCACTCTGTGCTTACAAGTTGTCTTAGTGTTGAGGTTCTACAGTAGCCTCTTCATCGACTGGTAACTAATGACCATAAGCATCATTTTTTGCTGTAAATATATCTTGGTTAAACTAAGATCTAAACACAGTATGTGTTCACGTTTTCTACTTCAGCCTATTTTAACATGATGCATTCAGTGAATTCATCCGCATTAACTACCACTGTAGCACCAGTCTCCCTGGCTTTTCACCTGCCACCGAAACGTACAGGGTGGTTCTGGCTATTGCAGACTTGATTTGATATAGCACCGGTGATAAGCTGGTCTTCCTGACGTGGCTTTTGCGAGTGCGGACTGAGAAATTCTCAAATATTTACATTACATTAGGGAGAGTTTCGATATATTGCAAGAAGAAGGCATGGATTAGGCATGCAAATTACATAATGAAAATATGTATGTTATTCAAATTAACTTAAATCTGTGTTGTGTTAATACTGCATCTTTGAGAAATCAATGCAGCCCTAGTTGTTAAAGTTTGAAATAGACTTTTTCATCTATTTGTTATTCATTGCTTAAAAGTAAGAAACACAGAAAAGTAATAACAGGAGATTAGTAATTCATTACAAATCACCGATTGTTCATAATCTTCATTGAAAATAGTGCATGGTGTCAATACCTCAACATTTCACAGCCACATTTGACAAGAGAACGTAAAAATATCTACAAGAGTGCCGAGCCCAACCAGCACAAGCTGTACAAAGTTTTTCTCTGGTTCACTGTGTTTGCATTTAGCATGCCACAAAATTTGTCATCTTCAGCAACTTTATTACACTCATCATGTGCAAGTAGATGCACAGAGAGTTTACATTAGAAGTCAATAAAGCAGGGCTTTTTAACGTGCAGTTCTACACAAAATGTGCAGTTGTAAATGAATTTGTGCAGTTGTAAAAGCAGTTCAGTGCAGTGAAAATCAATAGAAGAAGGTAATTGTAGCCAGTTCATCACGGACGAATGAAGGACGTGTGCAGTGACAAAGAACCAGTAAGGGTAAAAACGAATTTTTAAAGCGAACGACTAAAAAAAGGCTATCAGGTTTTTTATGCGGCGACTTGGGCTTGGGACATTTCTGGGGAAAGTTGACAAATTTCTGCCAAATGACTAAAAAAAGGTCATCAGATTTTTTCATCACCGACTTGCGACAATTTTTAGGGAAATTTTCCGAAATGATGAGAAATTTTCGCCAAACAAATCTGCATTAGAAAAACTTCCTGATTGTGCAGTTCTACAAGTTTCTTTTAAAAAGCCCTGCAATCACGTTAGCAATTGGCACTTTCTTTATGCACTTCTCATAATAGGCACTTCTGATTGTCTGATTGTAGTCTATCACTGCCAAAGAGCAGCAGAAAGTTTCATAATTGCGCCAGTCCTCATGAAGTGCGAAGCGTATCACGATTGCAAGCGACTGAATTGCACTAGGACTTGCTTAAGGCCAACTCAGTGATCATCTAAAGGAACACAACCAAGTGACAACAGACTTTACAAAGTCGAGTAAAAAAGTAACCCAAGATTGCTTTTAAACACAGAACACCTTTTGTACACAATTGAATCATACATAAGCAAAAACAAACCATATTTGAAATGGAATTCCATAGTTTATCTCCAAAACTAATCGCAATAATTCAGTTAGTTCACTAAAACTGTGAAGCACAGCAAACCCAAAGCCTGTGGACAGTGGCTGACCCTAGACGATTCGCAATATGCCACGGTTCAAGAATCATGATTCATATTACTCTGAGACACATCATAGCACCTTACTTGGATGCAAAAGATAGAACTTGCCCCACTTGCAGCAAAGCCTATTTTACTTTGCCATGTGAAACTTGTTGTGCTTCATGTTAAGCAAGGCTAACCCCTATTCCGAGAACTCGGAATTATTTGTCTGAGCTTGCTTTATGTCAACAGGAACAATGGCCTCTCTAAGACACATGATTCACATCTAGTGAACACAATTGAATATGGGATTTTATCAATCAAAACAACTGAACACAATCGTAAATGAACACATCGTTAAGAAGTAGGTCATGACTTGGCACAAATTACAGGTCAGCAAAGTATGTACACAGAACAAATGCAAGATAAACAAAATCTGATATGTTGTGCCTGATTTACAAATCACTACTACAAAAAATTTTAGCTTAAAAAAACTGCATGGACTGAAGACATTAACTTCAAAAATTCTAAAACAAGTTTGTCTATAAGTAAACACAATGAAATTTACAAACGCATAAAACAATCACCAAAAAATCTACCAAAGCCAAAGTAATCTACAAGTAATTATCTGTTCTCTACAACGTGCCATTTCTAATCCTAAACAACTTCTCAGTTATAACCCTAAAAAACAAATTTTTCACGGTAGTTAATGATTATTTAAAAATACATAATTTCTTGTAAGAAAATTTAAATAGCACCTCTTCCTCACAATGATCGAAGTAGTCACATTTGTTCTTTAAAAATTTATATAGCACCTGATAAAGTGTCTGAACTATCATGGTAAATGAAGCAATCATCAGATGCGGGCAGTCAAGAGTTTTTTCAAATGATCTGTTGACTCTAATTCACTCCAGCCTGCAGCATTTAATTATGCATAATTAGACCTTTTCCTGACAGCGGCCAGTAAAAGGTCTCTGTCCTCCAGTAAGAGTAAAGTTCACCACACACTAAACATAGAATTCGATATGAAAATCTACATCTTCTGATCAGATAACAAATCAGATTGCCACAAAATATACCATAAGTGCATTGATATCAGCTTATGTACAGCCACAAGTAAATGGCATGGAATGCGATTCAAAATAAGGTCAAATTATAAAAAAGCTACACCCGTCACCCAAGCAAGGAACACAATGCTTCTTCATATCAGGATCTGAATCCTGGCAGCTTTTAGTGCGCTCTAATCGACAAAACGTTAAATTTAAGTTTCGTACACATGAAACACTGATACATGACAAGTCAAGGAATGGAAGCAAAGCACAGACTCAGAAGTTTCAAATCAACTCTCTGCCTCAATATCTCTCAATATAAACAGTGTTGTTGAAACTAAATGCGCAACTGGATCTAAATGCAGCCACCAGATTAATAGCTAGCACGCCCATCATGCTACTTTCATATTTCTACATGTTTTGAACAACTGCATTGGCTTGCTCTCTCTCTGCACACATCAAATTCAAAATCCTCATTCTGGTCTTTAAGGCACAATAGGGTCTTACCCAAAATATCCAACTAATGTAAATACTCTTAAGCCTCTTACAGCCTCCTAATGTTGTCCACGACACTCTTCAAGCAGACTTGATTTTTAGTTCCTTATAATACAGAGCAGCTATGACTCAGTCCAAGTCTTTAATCCCAATAACTGGTCCCTCTCTTTGGAATGTACAGACTCCATCTACTCGCTTTCCATGTCCAGCTGGTAAGACCTATCCCCCCTTTTTGCCTGTCTGAAAATCTATTTCTTCTCTCTTGCAAATTCACTTGCACCGGAAAAGTGTAAAAGTAAAGAAAAAACATCCGACATAATGCCCGTTTGCGTGAGGCAGTGTATCGATTTCTGCACAATATGTGACTAAACACATAAATGGCTTTGCTAGCAGACAAAACTATCACGGAAATGTCTATAGAATCCTGACAACATAGTGATCTCATGCTTAACAGTCATGATCGCAAAAATCCAACATCTGAAGACATATTATCTGACAAAATTTTATGCCAGTAATTTTATGCTAGTAATTTTACGCTAGTAATTGGTCACCTGAAAGTTTCCATTAGCGACTGAAAGCGACTTCAGTTCCCCATCAATGGTGCCTTGCCTAGCAACTTCAAGTCTCACAACGTATAAGTACTTCATATTATGACTGATATCTGAAACAAACTCTACATTATTAGTCTCTGAAGACTGGTCCACCTGTCAGGTACACACACATAGTGTCATAGACCATGGCATAATGTTCATTCTCATAACTCACAACGCATGTCGATTGTAGTTTACTATCAAGCAGTCCTTGGCTGAGCTTAATGATGTCAATGCATGCTTCATAAGAATGCTTGTTGTAAATAGCACCTTAAATGAACAAGTTATTTCCTGACATCAAGGTGATCTCATTTTATATGCTCACAGCGCTGCAATGCCACGCCATGCTTTTCACACATCAAATAGAGATTAATCTTTTTATAGGCAGCATTTTTTACATCCTTCAAAAGAAATTTTTGGCAAAACAGAAGCCTTTAAACAAGTGACTGGGAAAGCAATGCAACCTGCTCTTAAATCAGTTGCATAATCCTCACACAATCAGGATGGCAAAATGTCTCCATGCCAATACAGGCCATAGGAAGACTAAGTCTACATGGGAATATATAGAAGCTAGATGACAATGTTCAAATTCCGGTAAGACACTTTAACGAAGAAATACAAATCTGACAAAATATATATTCATAAACTGCTTAAAAAAAGTACCATGTATTTCTGAAGTCATTGCGTCATTAAATGATATGAAAACCACCAACACAAGATATGCGAGCTTTCGAATAGGCTTTCAGTCAACAAGTCCGAGGCTTGCGAATCACTTTCTTCGAGGTCTCGTGACGGCTCGTTTCTCCGCAATAGCCGTTTTCTTTGCAACGGCCTGCTTTTTCGCAGCGATTCGTTTTTCAGGAAGAGATTCGAGTGTGGATTCCAAATCTGGCAGCTTTCTTTGCACACCCCAGAGGGAGCTGTTAATCGGCAGCAACCGTTTTCGAGTTCGTTTTGGACGTTTACTGGAATCTTGAAGGTTAACAGCAGCAGACGACGTATCAACTCCTCCTTCATTGTCGTCTGTCGATCTTCTGCGTCTTCCTCGCACTTTATTGTTGACGGGTAAAACATTCACGTTGCTTTCTGATGCCTTCCTACGCCTTTCCGACACCTTGACACGTGATCCTGCTGCTCTCTTAACCGATTCCGATGGTGCCTCTTTGAGCTTTGCCGGCAATATCCTACGTCGTTTCGACGCTTTTTTTGGTGAAGTGTCCTGCTGTTTCTTTGGTAAGGTGTCCTGCTGTGGAGCAGATGACGAACTCATCTCAATGAGAGCCATCGCAGCAAAGAAATTCCGCTTTTCCTGATCATCTCTTTCTTCCGCTTGCACTACCGCCTTCTTTTCTTCAACAGCAGGTGACGTCTTTTCCGTTCGAGCGGCAGCAGCAGTCGTTTCAGCGTCGGACAGATCACTTCCATCGGAAACACTGGAGGCACTCTGCGCTTCGTCATTTCCCATGTTTACGTCGCTGATGTCGTCCTCGTCTGATTCGCGCTGGTCGTCTGCTGCTTCGTTATCGTCATCCAATTCCGATCCACAGTCGAGACCTTCGTCGATTGATGTGGAGGACTTGTCTGAACCGGCGAGAACTTCCTCAAGTGCGTCCTCTGCAATGCTGTACGTGTGGTCAACAGACGGATAACTTGTGCAGACAAGATCGTCGACATTGCTGCATGAACTACAACAGCAGAAGAAAAACAACTGCTCATTGATATGTGTGCAGACGTTTATTTCTTACACCTCCATACATTTACCAATCACTTGGCCAGTTTCTTGCACTTTATTCTGCTGGATGAAAAAGATGGAAATACATGCGCATCAAAATCATCATATTCTTTAAACGGGTGCTTTACTCTTCAGAAACTTTCTCAAAGAAACTTAAGTATTGAAATCACAAAAGAGGACACAATGCACCATGTTCATTGTTTAGTCTCAACTAGTATTACAATATTAAAGTGCAAGACACCTTAGATATCATAAAAAATTATTATTACCACAATGATGAATTTCCTCAGACATGTTACAAATGAAATGACAAATAACATGGCAAAAGTCACACTCAGTATATAATTGATTTATCATTTTTAAACTCACTCTTTAAATCACTCCATAGCATTCGTGAGGTTATTGCAAGGCGCTATATAAATGTTCATATACATACATAAGAAATGTGAATAAACAAACCACTGGTGCACTAACGAAATGATGGATAAATAATTGCTGGAGATTACCTTAATTTCTGTTTAATAAGGCTGCGATTGGAAACGTGACTCTTCCATTTAATTGAATACGGCTTCGTGATATCGCTACTCTCTGTATCGCTGGATGTATCTCCTGATGAAACAATGAAAACAATTCATCCAGTTACTAAACAATTCAATTCGACAAAACACTTTTACACCATCAGAGAGTGAGACAGCACAGCAGAAACTCCGCAAAAAGGTGACAATTTTACCAAGTGCTATACATATGTCCAAACTAACTGCATGCAAAATACACATTTACCTCTATTAATAAGCTACATCGATGCGTACACAAGAAAATAGTAAATATATTGGAAACTTTGCTAGCAAACACCGCAACAAATTTTTCACATCCACATCAACTTATACTCACTCTATTCATGAAGTTGTTGCTTCATGACATAATTGAGATGCTACTGAGTCGGCATCTTAAATTACGCAAGTGATAAATAGATTTTTAATCATAGTAAACATAATATCTCTACTCTAAGACATGAGACCTTTCATCACAATATTACACAAGCAATAGACCTTCAATCAGAATAGAAACATCTGTGACAATACAGATTTCCTTTGCAACTGGTGGCCAAACTTTTTTACACTCAGCTTTCTACTACAGCCTTGTAGCCTTAGTCTATAGCCCCATCAAGCATTTGAGATCATTGAAGATTCTTACCTGAAATGTTAACCTGACATAAATGTTTGTTGAGGAATGGAAACAGGTCTGCAAAATAAAACCAGTTTGAAAATATACACAATAAACCCATTATCATTTCATAGCTCTAAGTCATGCACACATTCTATCTTTATATATAGTTCAAAAGTAATCATCAATTTCATCATTGCAAATAATTGATTAATGATTATTAATAATTAACATATATCAAATTTTAAAGATGAGCATCTAATGTACAATTGAAATCATAACAATAGTAAAAAACAAATAGTTTTATTTAGTAAGTTTGTATCATTTTTGTTCATAGCAGTATAACTTTTTTCTTATGAATTAGACGTATTCATTCCATCATAGCGATATAATTCTTAAATGCATGAAATCTACCTCGTGACGGTAACTTTCCATTGTTCATCTGTTGGTTCATATCTTCCTCTGTAGGCCTTCTAAAATTAACCACAACATATGAAAGCTAACAGAGCTAAAAAAATTGGGTAGGTAGGTCGGAAAATATTTTTATTTTGGTAAAATATTTTTATGCAGTGACTATCCGAAAAAGTATACCCACTAGTCTTATTTGCACAAAGGTACACGCTGCAACAAAGTACGTGTTCTAAGCAAGTATAAACTGCCTATTTCCTGACTGTCTGCACCTAAAACTGCTCTAGAAAACAGTCCTATTAATTTCATTTTGTTGACATCTTTTCTGTTATGTCAATACAAATGTAAAAAAAAAATTGAAAAATATATAAAAAATAAAAAAAAATTTACTAAATTTTTTTTACAAAATTATTTGAGTCGCGGCTATAAAAGAGGGTCGGTCGGGTTACCCGAAACACAACATTTTTTTTCTTTAGGCCTTATGACGATATAAATCTGGGCATACTACTCTTACTCCCTTCAGTGGATTAGCTAACTAATGCCTAAAAACTATCCCTTAGAACTGGGCATACGGCATTTCTTTGGCTGGCATTGATGATGCTGATAAGTTATACACCTGAAGGTCCATTGGCATTTATTCCACCCAGGATGAGATGAGTGAGATGGCTTCCTGTTTTTTTCTGATGACACAGTGGGTAGAATCATATAAATTTATTCTCGTTAATTAGGTGGATGTGCAATATTCTTTTAAATATTCCAATCTTGGAGAATGAGTGAATTACTAAAGGGATTTTACCATACTAATACTCCAAACGAATAATTTGATATAAAAAGACGAGAGTTATTGCGAAGATACGGTGTTATGAGGTCGAAGTTCTTTTATCATATCTCATGTATACACCATGCACAAACATCTTGTAAAGTTTATACACATATGAATTTTAAAGGATCTTCATAAAAGATGTCCACAAAAGAGGAAGAAAAATGAGAATGGCAACTAGATTTTGAGCTACAGACAGCATAACCATTGACCAATCACATTTAAAACCATTCATATACAAAGTCAAGAATAGTAGTAAAGGCAGGCAAGCACAGCTTACATGTCGTTCTGATCATCAGTTTGGCTTGCTCCACTGCCGCTGGAGACCATCTGAAGCTGCTGAAACGGATGATACGGAGTTCGACGCAACGCTTGCAAGAGATTTGGTCGATGTTTAGGGTCAATACACCATGACGACCCCTTCCCCAAACCCTACAAACCACCAAGTTTATATGCATTAAGGAAAAATATTTTGCTCACTGATTTCATGAAAAACTTTCAAAATTTCAGTGCATAAACAAATACATCAGAGTAAAGCAAAATTAAAAGGCACTTAGTAGCAACATTCGTAGCTTCTAGTAAGAAAATATGAGATTTTTGCAGTTTTCCAGCTGGTTTTTTAAACATCATGTTGTTCATGGATGGCAACATAGGCATCAATGGACGATTATTCTGTGTTGCAGAATTTGCAACACGTTCTGAGTAAATAAATACACTTGAAGACAACAATTACTTAGAGCTCATGATTGTTCCAAAGTTCAAAGTTCCAATAAATGAAAACATTCTCCAGAGTAAAAATATTAGAAGAAGACTACTGAAATTTTAATAATTTGAAATATTTTTTAATAGATTGAATGCCAAACTGGAAAAAATATAGTTCTGCATTGTCTGTATATATATGACATTGGCAACTAATTCCAATTAATTAGATGAATGCTGATCCTAATTAATCTGTTCTCCCCAAAAGTGATAATTTTTATTATGAAATGCCAATTCTTATTATGATATTCAAACTAATCATAATTCTAATTAATTATTTACCCATCACTGTAACAAACAGATCCTTGATGCACTTATCTTTAGACTAAAAAAGCTTCTCAATAGAAGACTTTGAAAACGTTAAAAAAACTGCATTGAAAAGAAAACAAACCTGACGATGATCACGCTCAACTTTCTTGAAGCACTTGTTCAGCGAAAGATTGTGCCGCACGGAATTCTTCCATCCATCCGGTGCGGTCTGGAAGTACGGATAGTTCCTCACGATCCAGTCGTAAATGCCCTTAACAGGAAGTCGTTTACACAACGAATTCTCGATTGCCATGAATATCAGACAGCTGAACGAATACGGCGGCTTATGCTTGACGTGGCGAAGGGGGTCATACGGAAGATTCGTCGAGATGGTATTCCCGGATGTTGCGGAGGAATTGCGTGTTGGCAGAGGACTCAAACACTGTTCCGTCGTCGGAGCGATGTTCTTGAGCAGGTTCGCATCCTGCAACCACGCAAGGCTTGTCAGTTCCTCATCGTACGGTGTTTCTTCTGTATCGCTGAACTTGTCAAGGCGGATGCTGGCGTAACAGCTCGAACTCAACGGGTCGATGTTTTCGTCCCAGTTGACGTCGTGCAGCGCTTTCGAAAGAGCGCTGCTCGGAAAGCTGCGACTGAGGCTGTCCATGAGGCGAGCCCGTTTCACAGCGTCTTTCTCGATATCTTGAAGACAAGGCATTCTCTTCTTCGGCAGTTCGCTGTCAACACAGAACTCTAGCAAAAAGCAGAAAATATTTAATTAATATTTATTTAGAATTTTATCGCAATCGCTAGTCATGCAGGCATGTGACAACTGATGTTCATCTGTTTGTCTTACGAGAAATATCGCAACAGTGAAAACTGCTGAAGTGATTTTGTGACGTGACATGGATAGCAGAAACGCAACGTTAAATTTCGATTGCTTCTCTTGAAACAGGTTGAAACGATACACAATGTGCCTTCAACGTGAATCATAACAAGTTCGCTGCAAGGGACCAGCTGTTTGATATCGAGTTATTACGAAAGTATTCCAGAACAACCTTTTTTAGTGCTGAATTACGAGACTATTCGAAAGAAATAAATGGCTAGATAAACAACAATAAGCAGTTAAGTGTCTGCATATACACAATTATACAGCCTGTTGAGCCCCACTTGCAGCAGTACACCACAGAGTCATAAACTCACCGATATATTCTCTGAACTTGTTGAAAGGTTTGCAATATTTTTCATCACCACACACTCGTAAAATCTCAACAAGACCGATTTAGTGGGCCAAACAAAATGCTATAATAAGGAAATCACACATACTGAACAGCCAGCAGGTGATGTTTTATCAAATGCTGGTCAACGCATAATAAACCGCATAATGTATGCCCTGAAATGTATCTAACTACTCCACAGCAAAGCAGAATGAGCACTGACAGGTGGATCCCACATCAGATGCAAATAGGTTCAATGCAAATAAGAAGCCTGTGGTTTGCAACAAATTAATTGCTCACGCTGTTGGTTGCGGCAACACAATGTCATACACATTGCAAAAGGTCGCTTTCAAGGTTAATCAAACACATCACCTTCCAATTTCACAGATTAACCATGAAACTAAACTCCAGTTCGGCAGAATATAGCACCAAATCCTCATAAAACAAGTTCTAAAATCCAACAGCTGATTCTACTCGAATTTTAATCTATCACAAAGTTCAGTGTTTCAGATCTGTTCATTGGCTCACCAAAGGAACATCACAAAGAATAATAAATTGTTGACTAACTAATTGAAGCCATATCTGGATTTATAGGGAGGGGGCAGTAGAGTAATGGATAACATGCTGGCCTAGAATGCTAGAGGTAACGAGTTTGAGCCCCATTGGGCAGACAAGCTTTGTACGCTGCTATTAATGCCGATTATTGCTGGCTGTCTGTTCAGTCAATATAATTAAGATTTATGTATTCTGTGATCTGAGTTCCTCTAAATTGTTTAAACTGCATAATTGTACAGTGCAACCAGTTGCGTTCTGTCAACCGGATTGTTGACTAAACAACAATTATTAAATTATTATTAATAAATACCTGAACATATTTCAGATTTATACTCAAGTGGCGAAAATTTTGTCAAAAATATTTGTGGTATGTTTCATACATTGTCTGGTTTAACAATATCATCAGAGGCCATTAACAAGTTTGGCAAACAAATAAAATTACCATAAATTTTATATAGCACCACTTCAGACTGTTTATTCAGCAACACCTCCTACCCCAGCCCATCCTCAGTCGAAAACGAAACCCCACCTTAAAGCCTATTAATCTCGAAAGTCATGCTAATGTCATAATTATGTTGCTGTAACGATAAGCCAAGTACAGACACAAGTGACTACAGGTAGCAACACCACCTCCACATCAGTACATACCATAGAACTTGCAAAAACCACATTCCCCCAATTTTTCTGAAAATTCCAATTTGGGGTAGGGTTATGTTTTTTTATGTAGTCTTGTTCAGGCATATTTTTTACTGTCTGCAAATGTTTTCCTTTGATTTTTTTCATCGGATGCCCCTTACGTTGTCTCCGTAGTATTAAACAAAGATTCATCTAATTTACATCATTATTTGACCGTTTTAACGTCATCATTTGAGAAATGAATAGCATAGTGCAGGAAATCAAATTAATAAAAATTACTTCACATCAAGTTTTTATATATTAAAGCAAAAATTGTAAGTAACCTAAATTTCAATTAAGTACACACTATGGACTACAACGTAGTTTAGTTTTTAAATGTTAATGTCAATGTACACACGGACAATGTGGACTTGTGTTTACAATATTTATGAATTTGAAAAGAGTTCAATTTTTTTGGTTTCTCAATTTCTTATTAACCATGTGAGTTTTAAGAAATAATCTAAATGTTGCAGAATAATGTTACTTAGTCTTTACTACCAAAGTTGTGTTAATTTTGAATAGAAACAATCAAGGTTTTTAATTCTATTCTGCAGTAGAATATATAACAAAGTCAAATTATTTTATGTTTCCAGGTTTTTTTGTCGGTTTTTTTAAATTCCATTTTTAACATAATGTAGATCTATGGCATATTTATGCCAAACAGTGAAATTTCACTCAGATTTAATTTTACCATTTGAATTAATTTTATTTTTAAAAACTGCACATTTAATTGTATAACTCGGTTTATTTAACAAAACTCAATCATCCTGATCTTAATTTTATGTGCACAAAATAATCAAAAATTAATTTACAAACAAGAACTGTAAAAACAACAGGGGGTTAACGATAGTTAAGTGGTTACTGTGGTTTGTTCTGAAATCAATACTGATAACAACTGACATCTCCACATGCACTAGCGTGACTGGCCAAACCACTGGTCATTTCCATTCCTATATTATCATAGTACACATCACTCCTATAGGTGGTATTTAATCATGCTTACACTAATAGAGTGGAGATTGCACAGACCTGACGCCAAATGCTTGATCAACCCTCAGGGCTCGAAAGCACAGAACTGAAGTATGACTGATACAATACATACATGTACATACATACAAACATGTACATATATTTCACGGAACATTTTCTCACTTATCACCAGCGCTGTAAAGTTATCCTAGATATTAGGGATCCTTGAACTAGCTTAAATTATAGAATCCACATGCAATGCTACATACACATTATACGGACATGAAAATGATGCAAAAACAATTGCGGCTGTCACGGTCAACCACACTTCTTTACACGATGCATCTAGAATGGCAAAACTGTTTCATTATAAAGCCAAAGATTTGTATATAAAAACTGTTTCATATATCAGATCCATGTCACAAACTGTTTGGAATATGGATCCCCTTAAACATCAGAATTATGTCATAATCTGCGTGTACTACGTGCTTTACATCACGTATAAAAATAAATAGCCCAAAACTGCTGTCATAGAGTGGTAATAAAATAATATATATTCCTCATAAAACATGGTACAATCAAATCAGGTTCTCAAGTATCCCGATGTTCATTCAGCATTTCAAAGAACCTCTCAAAGCAATAGCTTGATGAGTCACACAAGCATTCCAGTGGAACAAAGTAATACACCTGTAAACAAAACAGTAAACTACTAAATGAACAAGTAACCAGACAACAACTCACGTAACTTCGAACAACTGAACTGAGATTTAAAAACTTTAACAAGAAAGAAAACAGTCGATACACAAGTACTGTATACGTTTCACCATAAGACTATCACGGCACTTTAATAAGGTACTTAAAATGTCCTGTTATCACTGGTCTTAAAATTCATACATATTAATGCATATAGCTGTGTGTGTGCGTGCGCGCGTGTGTGTATGTGCATGTGTGTTGGAGTTGTTGTGTTGAAAAAGAAAGCCCAAACTCTTCAAGCTCATCAATTTAACTTAAGTGCACACAAAAGTGACAGCCAATAGACAATACAGATCAGCTGGCTCTCATGAAAAAGCATACATGTCAAAGTGTTAATTTTAAATAATACAGATTCATAGCAGTCAGATTTCCACTGCATACAGAGAGCGCTGACAATTAGAAAGCTTACAACTTGACTAAATTTTATCCATGGATGTGCAACTGCTGATAGGTGATTGATCAAAAAGAATGTAAACAATTCTGACATATTGCCTTGCAATTGAGACCGCAAATTTATGCAGCTCAGGCTAAACTGCATAATTACGCAACGCTCGAGGGTGGGTGGGTAGGGTCATTAAAAACGTTACGAAACGTTACAGGGGTGGGTGGGTAGGAGGAGCTGAGTGTTATGTAACGCAATGAATTTTTTTTATTAATGAATATTAAATTACATCTAATGTCACTTCAGAGTTCAGACATATTGTGATCAAAGTTTAAACTTCGTGACATTGATTTAAAGCTTAACTGAAGTAGGTCTATTTATCTGAACAAGATCCGGCAGTAGATTAGGGCTGTTTTAAAGAAATTTCTAGAACTGCACAACCCCTTCTTTCTTTTCTCATCCTCCATGGTAAATTACTTCCAATCGGAGGACAATGACCATTTTTTGCGAGTTTTAACCTTTACCGATCCGTAGGCCGCCCTGAGCGGACAAATAAAAAACCGCTTCCAGTCCTGTGTCCGGTATGAGCGGACATTAGTTTGGCAAGGCCCTAGGAGCTTCTATGTCCGGTAGGAGTCTAGGACAATACCCCCCCGGACAAAACCCCCCGGACAAAACCCCCCCACTCACATGCAAACATACATACATACATACATACATACATACATGCATACATACATGTATGCATGCATGCATACATACATACATACAAACATACATACATATACATACGTACGCACATACGTACGCACATACATACATACATACATGCATGCATGAATGCATACATACATACATACATACATACATACATACATACATACATGCATGCATACATACATACAAACATACATACATACATACACACATATACATACGTACGCACATACTCGCATATGTACATACATTCATATTCACACATGCATACATACATACATCCACACATATTTATTTATATATACACACGCATACGTAGATAGTATACATATATACAATTATACATGCATGCATATATACACATAATACATGCACGCAAATATACATGCGCACATATATGCATACATACGTACATATATATATATATATATTACATACATACAAACATATACACATACAAACATATACACATACATACATACATGCATACATACAAATTTCAATAGAATTATATACAAGAAAAATGTTAAAGTGATTATGTTGTACCAAATATTTAATGCAATTTAATTCGGATCTGGAGGGGCTGGCGCAAAAAATAATTCGGACCGGTAAAGGTTAACTGTACAGGAATGCTGCCACAACTGCGCAAATGCATTTAGAACTGCACATTTTGGGTACAACTGCAAGTTAAAAAGCCCTGATTAAGCCTACATGCCAGGTCAATTCTGTTCTTTCATAGTTTTACCAACGAAACAACGTGGTAGGCCTAATTCTCTTTGAATTCATGACATTGAAGAACCACTTTGATGCATGTTTTACTTAGCGGACACAATCTCAACCATTTAGAACTAATGCTTAACAAAACTCGGCAATATTTCTATTAATAATTATCGAAGTGCCCAAATTAAGCAAATAATTAGTTCATCTTAACTTTGATTAATTGTTAATGAGCAAGCCTAGCCTAGTCCGTGAAAATTTTATTCTTGTGGAAAATTTAAGAAAATTGCAGTTCACGCTTGACTCAATTAGACCTATATAAATAAAACATTTTGTATAATTATATTCTTCTTTCTCTCTTCCGTCAGTCGTGCGACGACGATGAGGCTTTCACATGACTTCTCCAGACTTGTCTATTTCTGATGAGATCCTTTGCTCTTGGCATACTGATATCTATCATCTTCAGATCCTCTCTGACGTTATAATTATATTAAGCCTAGTCTACTGCCAATTAACCTATAACTCACATAATATAGGCCTAGGCTACATCAAATTCACTATGAAAATTAATTATAATTACGCACTCATGAACATAAGTCAACAATAGACCTAAATCGCAACTGATTTTTCGTAACAATCGTTACGTAACGCTGGGGAGGGTGGGTCAATTGCAACGTTACGAAGCGTTACAAGGTTGGTAGGTGGGTCGAAAACTGTCATTTTCGGCGTTAAGTAACTATGCAATGACCCCTGATGTCTTTCTAACAAATTTATAAGGTTAGCCAATTTGTTTATTCTGGCAAAATGTAGAAAAGTCAGCAACAAGCTACTTACCAGTCACGCCAAACACAAAATGAAAAATTACAAATTGCAGTATTTATTAGATGAAAAATGCGGTCATTTATTAAGCACTTCTAATAAATAATCTTAATAAGGTACTCCACTACTCTGCATGAAATACTTGAACCTAATCTTCATTCACCAAGAAATAATTCGGTAGATATCTTCATCTAGACTAACTCTCAAGTTCTGCAGATAAGCACTACCAACAGTGGGGGAGGATCCAAGTGACCACTGACCCCCTCAGTAATATCCCAGTTACATTTTCTTTTAACACTAAAACCAACAGAGCGTACTAAAATGGACTGGGAATCCAGAACACAGTTGTCTTTAAAGTGTTAAGTTTGTTACCTGGGGCCTTTGGTCACGCTTTCGTGGGCATTCACCTGTACAGGTTCTGAAACTTATACCCGTTAGCGCTTGTACCTAAAAGGCATGAACTTTACATTGCAAACAACACTGAACTACAAGCTTTCAAAAGGCATGGCCACATCTTTATCCACTGTACAGCCACTGTACAGTCCATCATGTGGCACGGCCTGCCGGCTGGTTTAAGTTAGGGCATAGCCGGGTGCCGTTTTTCAACCGGTTACCGGGTCCGGGTAGTTTGAATAAAATCTGCCGGGTCCGGGTACCGGGTCGGGTATTAAAAGTAATCGTTAATCTCTAAACTGAGTAGTATGTCTCTACTTTGAATGCTGTCAAACGAACACCACTCAGTTTGTTAGCTACCTTTGGTGAAATTAAGTAAAACTCTTCCCTGTCAGAGTTTTACTACAGTTGAGTTCTGCCAGGGGTTATTGATTGAGAGGCGCCAGTAATATCTGTTCATGAGCTCTGTGGATAGAATCATTCTATAGTAAAGACATGCTGATCTGTCCAGTCAGGCAAGAGGAGGTCAGAGGTCAGCAGCCCTGATAAACAGTCCTGTTTCTGTGGTGTATGCAGTCCAACTACATGTAGATACATTTCAAAGTGCACCATCCCTTAATCTGTGAGATGTATACTTGGTTATATTAGGGAAGGGGGCCGTTAAGCTTGGCTGCAGAATCATATCAACAGGTGGAAGGTATCCCTTCTAACAAGTCATAGTCTCTCTGACTTCAATGAGAGTGTGACAGACCAGACTTTAAAGATAAGGGATTAACAGATGACCACTAGCCAACCTATATCCTGGGGTAGCTATGGTCAGTGAGCAGCACATGTATGTATAACATTGTATATATATATATATATAAATGAATATAAGATGTACATACATATATATATACATGTACACTCTTTCCCTTCCTATACTTCTTCACCTTCTACCACAGTTCCTCCCCTCCCCCTTCATCATCTGTCTCTCTCTGTTAGATATTTCAAACAGCCAAGCAGCAGGAGGAAAAGGTAATAGACAAGAAAGAGGGGGAAGGAAGAAGGGGAGGGGAAAAAGCATGAAAGAGGGTGCCACTGTTCTATTTAATGTATATAATATTCCTCTTCTCCCTCACAGTCTACCACTGTTCCGCTCAGGAAGGGGTAGTAGAAGAAAAAGAGGAGGAGGAAAGACAGCATGGAAGAGGGTGATACAAATTCTCCCCTCCTCATCTTGCTGGTCCTTGTTTGAAATAGGATAGTCTAATATAAAGCAACCATCAGCAGGCTGTCTGTTCTGTGATTGTCTGTTCATTGTACTGCAATGCCCAGTTGAGAGATCTTGCAGGTTAACTGTTAAGCCATTTGATGTGTGGTATGCTAAATTCATAATTACCCACCCGGCCCGGAAGACCTTTCATCACCGGTTCCGGTTATCTGCCGGGTGTCAAATAACCGGCATTACCGGTTAACCGGGTCAGCCCCCGGCTATGCCCTAGTTTAAGTGGCCTACCCCAGATTAGTAGTAGGGGTTTATTGAGGAAGCATCAAGGAAACAAAATAATAAAAGCAATCAGTACAAACTCAATGACTTTCGTTTGATCGAGTGCATAAGTCAAAGGATCAATCCAAAAAGGTCCTATGAACCCACTGAGGCTGGATTGACCCTTCCTTTCTCAATAACAATTGGCTGTTGTAAAACAGGTCAAAGAACAACATGTTGCACATGAAACGAAAGCAAACTGAAACGAAATGACAAACTGATTTTAAAAATGCTATCATTTATCAAGTACTTCTATTTAGTGTTGTGAGGCAGAAATATTTCCCGGAAAGTTTCATATCTTTCCGGAAACTTTCCGCCGTATCTTTCCGGAAACTTTCCGAAAAATTTCCGATATTTTTCCATCAATACAATATTACTAAATAACAATTTAAATCCATAAATAAGCTTAAACATCAATCACTGTAAGCTATATTGTATAGTCATTGCTTATTTTTTCATTAAATAAACAACACTTATTGCTTACTGTTAGCGTTTAGTGTACACACCGACAATACATTTAAGAATTAATTGCAATCAGACTTCACTGTTATTATGAAGAAAAGTTTTTATGATTTGGTCACCTAACTCTTCTTATTGTTTTACTTCTGAAAATATGAAGCAAAAACACAATTGATTCAGTACACTATATAGACACTACATGTTTTAATAAGGCGTAAAAAAAATTGTTGTGTTTCCGGTAACCCGACCGACCCATTTTTACGGCCGCGACCCAAATATTTTTGTAAAATATTTTTATTAAAAAAATATTTTTAAATTTTTTTTTTTTTTTCAAAAAATTTTTTAAAAATTTTTTTCAAAAAATATTTTTTTAACATTTGTACTGACATAACATAAGAGACGTCAACAAAATGAAATTAATAGGACTGTTTCTAGAGCAGTTTTAGGTGCAGACAGTCGGGAAATAGGCAGTTTATACTTGCTTAGAACACGTACTTTGTTTCAGCGTGCAAAAAAGACTAGTGGGGTATACTTTTTCGGATAGTCACTGCATAAAAATATTTTACAAAATAAAAATATTTTCCGACCTACCTACCCAATTTTTTTGGCTCTGTTACCGGAAACACAACATTTTTTTTTTTTGCCTAAGTACTGCAACAGATTAATTCCTACATACAATTATTTTATGCTTGAAATATGATGTTATTGGCAATGCCATTGCAGTGTGAGACTAATCTATTTTCAAATCTGCATTTCTTGGTAAGCAGCAAAGAATATGTTTTGGTTTAAATTTTCTATCTATGAGTTGTTGCCTTGAGTAAGTAGTGTATGGACAAGAAGAAGGCTTTTTTATTATCTTATGTAACCTTATTTATTTATTTACTGTCCATAATGATTTTCTTTAATTTATTACTTCTGAAATCCCTTACATTCTTTCCTTACTTTCAAGGATTCAGCTAATTTACATCACCATTTAACTGTTGCAATATAATCCTAAATAGCACAGTGAAAGAAATAGTTGAGCAGGCTCAAAGCAGCTGCCAAAATGTCAAATTGTCAGATATTCTGAACTGCTAATGAAAGCATTTAATGGTCATTTTAATTCTTTAAGGTGAACATTTCCCACATTGCTAATAAAAGGAACTTTAAAAACTCACATTTTCCTATGTTTCTGATAGGAAAAATGTGACATTATGTGTTAGATGTATTTTTCGGTCTACGAAAAGTTTCCGGAAAAATATCTTTCCGGAAAACCTACATCACTACTTCTAACAAATAATCTTAATACGGTACTCCACTACTCTGCATGAACTACTTGAATGGTAAATTGGTAAATTTATGTTTGCAATTTGTGTAAAAATCAAATGTCACTGGTCCACTTCAACTTGCCTCATCGTTCCACATATTGCATACATATCGATAATTAATCGATAATTAATTCACTGTTTACTACATAATAAAATTTTTAATGGAGTTAATAATTCTCAATAATTTTAGTTGCTTCCTGGTGCGACCCTCAGCTTCAAGAATACCATAATTTCTTCAATCAGTTACATGAGATTTGCGACGTGAACGTAACTGATAACAAACTCATTTAAAATACACGTCAGCATAAATTTCTTAAATGTTTCGTAGCTCATCAAACACATTGCTTAGTATAAACTCAAAACAATTGTTCATTTCTAGAGCAAAGCGCGCCACTGAACACACGGTCAATAACAAACTAAACATCATGAATGCAATCTACAGCTCTAAAGGTGCTATATAAAAGTTTATGTACTTACTTTCTAAGCAAACACAGCAAAAAAGATGCCAACCGTCTTCAACCAGTCAACTGCTACTAAAATAATAATAGTAGGTAAGCTGGTCATGAGCGCAAGTGCTGCGTGCAGGAGATTGCTTCCCATGCAGGATGATGATGCAGCCGGGTAACATACTGCGACACTTGATCACCTTTGGATCTCTCCGCTCAGATTTCACCACACAACATCCATCAAGATTAGCTAACCTTCGCTAATAAGAGACCTTCTTCAGCAGGCATCTTGTATCCATCATTGGTGATTAAGAGCACGGACCTTAATGTTTGCAGAATGTGCAAAGAATCAAAGACCATGAAACAAAGACGATTATCTCGTCATTAACGTCTCGATGAAGTCTCGATGAAGTCGGTCACACCAAGAGTCGTAAGAGTCATAAGCTGCCAGGTAAACAAGTCCGTTGTTTGCACACACTCCACGCAAACCGACCGACGCACCTGCAGTCAACGCAGCAGCAGCCATTGCCAAGAGAAGGGCACCAGAAGGACACTTGTAAGGCAAGGAGAAGGGCACCGGGAGAATGACACAAGGCAAGGAGAAGGACACCAGGAGAAGGACACAAGGCAAGGAGAAGGACACAAGGCAAGGAGGACACAGGGAGAAGGACACCAGGAGGACACAAGGCAAGGAGAAGTACACAATGCAAGGAGGACACAGGGAGAAGGACAAGACAGATTAAGACATCAACAGGACGAGAGGAACAAGGAGAAAGACAGGCAGAATGAATAAGAATCAATGGACGCTTATTAGATTAAATATGGGTTATTACTCTCGAATCGAGTCGAATGGTTTGCTTCCCATGCCAGACCCAGATCATAATTATCATATCAAACCGCAAGTCATAAGATTTCATTTCAGTCCAATGGTGATTTAATGCAAAATAAGCGCATTTTTTAATATAGCACCGTTTCTGAACGAACAAGGAGAACGCATCTAATTCTATCATCCTATTAAAACAAAACTCTGATTCTTCTGGATCTCCACCAACAGAACTATCTACACTGTACAGCAATCAAAATTTTATACTACCATATACTACACCATCTCAAGTAATTCCTTTCTGCGAGATTAACAAGGAAGACTATGCTAATATTCAAACATGTCAGCTAAAATGTTTGTATGCAAAAGCAGTTAAAGTTCAAAGAAAAACTGTAATAAAACAGCTATGTTTCAAGAATACAAGTTAAAACACAGATTGGCACAATCATATGCCCACAAATCTCAAAACTCACCCAAATAATTTCATCTTAGGCAAATACGAAGGTACAGGCTTCCAGTATATAGGTGTCCAAATCATGTTTTATTCATGCTTTGACAGGCAGATTTAGTGTAGAGCTCTTCAAAGCTGTAACTACAGATGCATGGTCAAATAAAATTAGCCATGATCTCACTAAAAACTTCACAGAGAGCAGATATAATCGGACTATAGAGGAAAAGCAGAGGCAAGATCCAAGGGACAGAGATAATACAGATGGCATGACCCGTTTTCATTTTGGCCAGTCGTGCTTTCTCACCTATTTTTCAATTTTAAGCCTTCTGTTGCAGATAGGAGACAGCAGGACTTCAGGAGATTACATTCAGACTTGAAGCAGCTTAAGTTGCCAAGGTTAGCATGTGCTCACTTCTGATCATAGGCTGATAGAGGATCAGCGAAGAAATTGATCTCTCACCCCACCCAATATTTATCAGAACACTTTCAATCGGCCAAATGGCAGTCATACTCTGATTTCAGATCAACTTAACAATTTCAGATCAACGTCATGCAGTTCACGAAGTCAATTTGCTAGCATACCATCACAGATATATTCACCATCTATATATATAAAAATGTAACCGCGTTTGGCTCCTTGCAAGTGTTCTCCGAACTTTCTGTGCCGATTCCTTTCAGAACTTCACCAAAACCTTTAGTTCCAACACGGCCGGGTTTTCAGAATGATTTTTCGCAAAAACCCAATCTTTTCAACAAAAAAACAACTTTGAAAATTCCACCGTTTTCAACACATAGCCTACGCCCGTCAATAAGCCTTGCATACCAATTCGGGCATGTTTGTTCCGCAAATTTCTTTAGCGCATTTCATTACGGCCTTCGCATTTCATTACGGCCTTCTTGCTCAAGCGTTTTATGGCGTGATCCGCGTCGCCATCGCAAAGGGAGGGGGAGGGGGAGGGGAAGGGGGAGGGGAGGGGGAGGAGGAGGAGGAGGGGAGGGGGAGTGGAAGGGGAGTGGGAGGCTCTTTTTAGCCACAGCAACGCGTGGCCGGGTTCAGCTAGTATTAAATAGAAGTCAAAGTGTTATAATCGCCAATGGACTTAAAATTTCTCACAGCATCATGGTCTTATTGATGAAATGCTAAAGTATTTTATACTTATAGCATTTTAACTTTGTTTCTAGCTTTGTCTTCACAAAATTATGAAATGATCAGTTTGAGCCAAGACAATTATCTCAGGCACTTCTGATTTGCAAAAAACATCTTTTTCTGAATGCATCATTGTTTTCTTCAAGCTCAATTATAATATTAATATTATTATATAGTTAACTCCGACAGAACACAATATTTTACTTTTAAAAAACCTTTAACTATGAGTTACTAAAAGCCACAAGCTAAACAGCTCATTGCCAAACTTGTGTTAATTAATAATCAGCAGTTTCTTGGATAGGATGTTGCACAGTTAGACTTTCATTTTTTAGCTTTCGATTTCATATCCTAATTATCGTTTCTTTACAATGATAATTTTGAACTTTGAATGTAAAATGATGAACATTTACATCCATTTAATAAACACATAATTTTTTTTACTAAGGCGTAAAAAAAAATTGTTGTGTTTCCGGTAACGCGACCGACCCATTTTTACGGCCGCGACCCAAATATTTTTGTAAAAAAATTTTATTAAAAAAATTTTTTTTCCCCAAAAAATTTTTTTTTCAAAAACAAATTTAATTTTTTTTTCAAAATTAAAAAAAACCCATCTGTATTGACATAACATAAGAGACGTCAACAAAATGAAATTAATAGGACTGTTTCTAGAGCAGTTTTAGGTGCAGACAGTCGGGAAATAGGCAGTTTATACTTGCTTAGAACACGTACTTTGTTTCAGCGTGCAAAAAAGACTATTGGGGTATACTTTTTTTGGATAGTCACTGCATAAAAATATTTTACAAAATAAAAATATTTTCCGACCTACCTACCCAATTTTTTTTAGCTCTGTTACCGGAAACACAACATTTTTTTTTTTAGGCCTAACTCTCACTTATAGTTCAGACAAATGGAAGACTTCACTCTCTAATTTTATTCTGAGATTACAGCAAACAGATTTTGCACCTTCAATTCTCAATCTATTTAATCTCATACGAAGGTGCAAAATAATTAATAACACAGTGTTTGATTCAAGTCATGTATAAAACATTGAGCAAACTTTTAAGCAAATATTGTTTGAAGATTGCGACAAAAGACGATCCATGTCGCAGAGCGCTGATCTGAGATCATGCACAGAATGTCTTCTTATAAAATCTTATGCAGCAATTAATATAAATTATACAATTTTATTTGACCATGCATCTGTAGTTACAGCTTTGAAGCTACACTAAATCTTGTACGGTACAGTGCATAAAATGAAATGAAGTCATCATCACCACACTACCAATGAAGTTTGTAAACAATAAACTTATGATCATCAAGATAATTTTATCTTACATTTTCTTAGGCCACCAAGGCAGGCAAACTAATTATGTTCATATAAGATAAGGTCAAGGATTATCACTCAACAAAAGTAATTAGTCTCATGAATGTCTGCAAGAAAAGCAGTTGAGACATGGCAAACAAGTTTCATACAATAGATCGGATCGCAACGTTTTGGCGCCAGCCCTTCAAAGGATGCAGCCCCTCATTTTGAACTTAAGATGCACTTTAAAACTTTTGAATTTAGGTTGTGCATTGAGCAGTGTAGTGCTGTTCATATATAACGTACACAGGGACGGAGATGTCACTTGATTAGGCGATCTGCATGGGGAGGGGCGTACAGGGGTATCAACAAATGTACACAAATAAATCGCAAATCATGACATCCATATTTTGTCCTGACACCCATCACCTGCCGTATACAAATGAATGCAAATCGCCTAAGCCCGGTGACCCCCCCATCACTGCGTAGCCCTCCCCTCCCTGCATACGCATCATTATAGGCAGCCGGACAGTGTATAGCATAATCATCACCGGCTACACCGCTACAGTCTATCAACTGGATTATTGAATAAAAGAAAATCATTGTTATTAAAAAAAATAACATTTCTTGTCACCTGTTTGCAATACATTCACGATGTGCCTGAGAAATGCGTGTTCATAAGCACCAAAACTAAACGTTCTGCGCCAAAACTCCTGATCCATCCCTCACAGAGATCGCAAATTTAAAATTATCTCCCATGAATCATGATACAATAGATTCTATCAACGAAAAAGTTTAAATACTTCAAAACAAGAATGCTGAAAAGGCTGAGCGCGGTTTACATTCACATCTGTCAAATATGGTGCAGGGATAGTTTTGAGGACTGCATGGTGCTTCTGTGGCGGAAGATTCTGCAACCCATCACACACAGAAAGCAATTTTTCCTTCTACTGTGGCATTTTCTGCCTTTATATGCATATCAAAATGCACAGGCTATAATAATAAAATGCAATGTATATTCTAATGGTGACCTTAGACCACTTTCACAAGGCTGAGGTCAACCCAAATCCCTGAAACCCGGATCCCAGAAATCGCTGAAAATACACAAACACCTGATCGTCTGAAAACAGTTTGCAATAGAAAGCAGATGAACTCGTGAAAATTATTCAGAGTTAAATTTAATACATGGCATATTGGACCTAGTAAGTGTTGTTGAAAGCAAAGTCTTGTTGCTAAAATTCATTACGTTTCGTGAAAATCGATTTCAGGGATCCGGCAGAAATTCGTTTCGGGGATCTGGGCTGCATCCATGACGCCTATGCTATAAAACCCTAGCCGACCGTCACTCGTCCACATTGTCACAGACCTCATAAAGGTTTGTCCTGAGAACAATTTGGCCATTTAAGCAAATTTTGAACACTAACCATATTTGGCTTTGAATGCACACGCGATCTAAGCTTTGCGCACTCGCAAAGGCTTTTGGGAGACAACCCGAAACCTCGATTCTCTGAAAACGCTCTTTTGAAATACACCAAAGCCCGATTTCCCGGAAACAGTTTTAGGCTATAGAATGCAGTCGAACTTGCGAAAACTATTCAGATTAAAATTAAATACATGTTAGTGCTGATAAGTCGTCGCCTGACAATTATCTTGTCGTATGTCCACTTTTGTGAATTCCGAGAAAAACGAGGTAGAAGTTTCGCAACTTTGGACGGAAATTTAAAAAAATGAGTGCAATAAAACTTCAGGCAATAACTTCATATTAAAGCATCGACATTAATTAAAGGATGCTGCACTAAAATTAAACTGAAACTTAGAATGGTTTTTGTGAAATTTTGGAAAATGTTGTATAAAATGGATTTAAATCAATTGCAAGTCATCCTGACGTGAGAAAATTTTAAAAAAATAGGTATTAATAAAAGCAAGCAATATACAATCAATTGCGACTTTGTTCGTTTCTATTTTCGCAAGTTTAATACCCTTTTTTAAATAAAAGAACGTTTTTATTTCCTGGACATACGACACTATGATACAACGAAGTCAACGAATAAAAATGTCGTATCTCCATCGTCCAATCAACGACGAGCTTTTATGGACATACGACAATGCACTTTTAAACCGTGAATGCGGCACCTTGTCGTATCTCCAATTTAATTGGAGATATGACAAGGCAATCTTGTATCATGGACATACGACAGGTAGTTTTCGGTGAATATCTTTAAAACGACTTGTCGTATCTCCTAACGGTTAACAGTGAAGAAAGATAAACAATTTTTTGCTACAAAACAAGTCTAAACTCGATTTTGAAAAAAATGGACATACGACAAGATAATTGTCAGGCGACGAAGTGTTGAAAAATCATTACATTGTGTGTCCCACACTTAGTAGATCGATTTCGGGGATCTGGTCGATATTCGATTCGGGGAATCGGGCTGCACCCAGGCTTTTTATTCCCAAGGAAGGACTTCCTTTTACTATCGGGGGCAAACGTTACTTACTTATGTGTGGCGTTGTCATTGCTTCACCTAACGTAGACTATATAATTAAACATACCAAGACCTATGGTAGTCTGTCGTGAGGGTCGGTGAGGTCAAGATATGCATCGTGAGGGTTGTTTAGGGTTAGTGTTAGGTTTAGTGTCATCATTAGAAACTCCGGTGAATTTATGGAAATAACTCATGGTGAAATGAGTTGGACTGCTGAAAACAGTATCGCTGAAACAGAATCTGGATTCAATAACTTTCCGGCAATGGAATGGCTGTTTTAATATATTGTCTAATGTCTATGTCTGATTTAAATCGCCCAATCACGGCAGTGTCACTTACACTGGCAAGAGACACTGCAATATAACGACCTCCCTCGCCCATTAGTAAATGTGTGCCCAGGGTTTAAAGTGGGTTGGAACGGCGTTCCCACTGCTCTCGAAATTCTTTGCTTGCGTTCCCACTGCTCACCTGCATGGAACGGTGGCACATGCATTCCAATAAAATTCTTCTTTGGCGTTCCCATTGCTCACACCTTCGGCGTTCTCACTGCTCACCCAAACCACTTTAACCACTGTGTGTGCCCAAGAAAGTATGAGTCATATCACCAAATAAGATATTCTGGATCAGGCACACAGTCGTTAATTTCTGGAAGTCAGCGTTCGCAATAAATATAGATTTCAAGGATCCGATTGATATTCAATTTCCGGATTGGAGCTTCGAGAATTTCCTACGTAGTCGCTAGATTGGCTAGAACCCTCCAAAACCCTAGCTTCCTACGATCACCGCGCGCAAATGTCACGCGAAGCATTGAAACGCAATATGGAGGACAAAATACAAAGCAGGCGCGAAACCTACTCATAAAATCAGCTCAAATTGAGTATCAACTGTACTGTCAATCAGTTTCAATACAACGGAAGTGTTTCGCTATTGAGGCAGATGAATATTCTACTCACCAATGTTTTAATTGTTGCGCACGATGCTAAAAAAATTATATTTCTCTTAACAATTCGACTTACACGAACATCCTGTATCGAATGAACACATGCTATTAGCGCATGCGCAGACGATTCGATCTTGTAATATCGTTCAATTACCTGTTTTTGTTGCACTATGACTACTTCACTGAAATGACTTAGTACATAGAGGGCCTTCCATGCTGCCACAGCATTGTTGACGCCTATTAAGCTACACCTGTTGGCTAAATCAACGGAGCGAATCGGCTTCGGCCATAGCAAGTTCTTTATCCGGCCTAGACAGGCGACGAGACAATCAGACAAAGCCAAAAGCTATTTATAGCCACTCCCGCGCGCTTTTCCCTAAACGACCGATCACGTGGTCTTGTCAGTTGGCTTCCCGTGACTATTCGGGACAAAGCGGTTGTCATGACAACTGGACTTGTCGCACGTGTCCGACTGAGTAATACGACGCAGCGCAACCACGTCCATACTACAAGCTTCTATGAGGAAGATTGCGGGGAATCGCCGGGGATGTTGATGATGATGACTCCGGCTGCGAATATAATAGGCCGGTGAAACAAAACAGTCTGGGACGGGCGTCATGCTCCACTGCCTTCTCGCTTGGCATCGCGCCATGCGCTTCATCTTCTTCGAACAAAAAGGACTAAATAAGCTAATAGGCCTACAAAGCATGATAATTTATGAGAAAATTATCAGTTTTCAGTTGTAGTTCACGATGTGCATATCAATTATCATTCTATACGCCTTTCTTCGTCAATTCATTTCTTACAATAATATTTATACGATCGTGTTGAATTGTCAATAGATTTCTGATGGAAGACTAGAACTTTAGTATTTCCAGTATACATTTTCTTTGATTATAATTAGCCTATTTGTTAAGCAATTAATGGTCTTATATAGCCTACTATAAAACTGCACCTTAAATATGTAAAGCCAACACTGGTGTTGATAAGGAAACGTCACATTTGGGCCTGTAATATCCTAAACGCCAACGTAGGCCTATATTTTAGGTAAAATGATGTGCATACGCGCGCGCGCGTGTGTGGGTGTGTGTGTGTGTGGGGGCGATTGTCGTATGATTGCGCGTGCACGTAGGCCTATATGGCTCAGAGCTCGGCAGTTACCGCTGTCTAAAATTAATTAGTTAGTTAATAGGCCTATTTATTTATTGTTCCTTCCAGACTAAGTTTTCACTTTTCACTACGTCTTCTGCATGAGAGGTCATCCCTCCGAGAAAAAAGTATTCATTCATTCATTCATTCATTCATTCATTCATTCATTCATTCATTCACTCACTCACTCACTCACTCACTCACTCATTCATTCATTCATTCATTCATTCATTCATTCATTCATTCATTCATTCATTCATTCATTCATTGAGTCATTCACTCATTCACTCATTCAATCATTCAATCATTCACTCATTCATTCACTCATTCATTCATTCACTTCAGGAATTCTTATAGGCCTAGCACCCATTCAAAAAGCAAGGCTGTAGCTATAGGGGGGATGTTTTGGGTGCTTGAACACCCTCTTCTCCGAAATGAGATGGCATATACTACCATGAACTAATGCATTATTATACAGGGTGGCCCAAAAAAAGTGATAACACCTCGTATAATGTACTATAATTAGTTCAAATCTGTTTAGACTATATCCATAATAGCTTAAAAAGTTCACTAATTTACTTACTTAACTGTTTAGTCATTTTACATCATTATTACGACAAATTCCGGTCGACATTTTTTATTTTTTATTTGCCAGTCGTCAACTTATGCGTGTTTTGAAGATATTTTATCCAGAATGACAAAAATCACAACAAAATACCGTATTCTGATTAAAAATTTGCGAATTGAGAAACATTGGAGTGCAAGGCATATGAAAAATGTGTTTCCACACAAAGCCTATAGAGTCAGTTGGGTTATTGAATAAATTGATAATGACGGTACAACAGAACGTAAACGCGGAAGTGGTCGGCCAAAGTCTGCTAGAACACGACAGAACATTGAGCGGGTGAGTGAGCTAATCTGCAGTCAAGAAGATGATCCTCACAATCACAAAGTCCGTGGGAAATTCAAAGAGAAAAGGGTCTATCACGGTCGTCGGTGTAACGTATTGTAAAGCAATATTTACAACTGAAAACGAACAAGCGTGTGATCGGGCAGACGCTCAACGAAAATTGCAAATTGAAACGTTTGCAACGTAGTTAGCAGCTACTTGAACAGTTTCCTAATGACAGAAGTCTGAGAAGTATACGAACCATCTGGTTTACCCACAACAAGATATTCACCTTTGCCACGCCAGTTAATTCTCAACATGGTCGTATTTATTCAATTGAATCAAAGAAAAGGCAATTAAGTTCCAGAAAGGAGACATACGAAAACGTGAACTTTTCAGCTGCGGTATCATGGTATCAGTTGGTGTTTCTCGCTTACAAAAAGTTGTTCAGAAGCAAGAGGGACACATTGAACATGTTTTATGAGTAGAGTAATTACTACTTGGCATACGACAGTAAATTACAAAACGTTATATTGATTCAATTATATTAAATGACCCGTTGCTAGGTTGTGTTATCACTTTTTTTGGGCCACCCTGTACAATAATATACTGTATTAGGCCTATATACATATACTGTGTGCGTGCGTGTGCAAACTGTGCATGTACGTGTGTGTGTGTGTGTGTGTGTGTGTGTGTGTGTGTGTGTGTGTGTGTGCGCGCGCGAGCGCGCGCGTGTGTAAGTATGCAGTTCTGTCAGGAAATAATGAAGACATTAGCTCTGCTATATTGCCAGCAATAATTAATAAAGCATTATGTAGTCTACTTGACTTAATAATAAAACCAGTTAATACTGTGATTTACAAATTACTGGCAGGCCCTAGGCCCGTTAACCTATTCGTCTCAAAACTGCTGCACATTACTCATGACTATAGTGATCAGCATCAGCAAGACCAGGGCTTAATTAAAGTGTGACAGGACGGTGATGTACGGCGTCTAGGCACTTATTTTTATATCTCTATACCGTCCTGCCACTTATTTGGCCAACACACCTGAAAAGGTGAGGGCTGTCCAGACACTTCTTTTTTACATTTTAGGCACTGAGCAAGACCACTGTCAAGCAACTAACTAGGGCCTAACTCATAAAAGCAATGTTCTTATCGGCAGTCACTGAGCCTGAATGAAGTTAGGCTAATTCTATGCTGAGGAGGCAACACTGGTGTTAATAGGCAACCGTCACATTGAGTTGCTGACGGTGTTCACCGTTCATTGCGGTTGTTAATTTCCGTATAGGGCTAGTTGTTGATTTTGTAGCATAACTGTCACTGTATGTGTTCATGGTGTTTAAAATGCACTTAGGTCTATTTGGCTAACTTGGGCAGCTATACTTTGTGACGCTCTCAGTAGTTCGTGTTATACTGCACGTGCAAGCATTCTTTCTTACTTATTCATACACTCTTACGCGCCCACTCGATGGTGGTACTGACAATCACGCATGGTAGATAACCCATAATTATGATCATAAAGTATGGCAATTAAGAAGTTCGTTTGTTGTTCGATAAGAATCACACATAGCGACCGTACACAGTGGCCACCTGGCGAAGAGCAATTGAATACGACCACTGTGAAAATAAGTAGGCTATAGGCCTATAGTTATTAATAAACTAATAAGTTATGTTAATAATTATTAGTTTATTAATAATATTATAAGTAAGTATCCTATTAAGTAATCTTTATTAGCACGATACAAACTTCATCTTTGTCAAGAACTACAATTACAGTGGCGAAAAGTAGCACCATAAACACATTAGGCTTATTCGAAGAAGAACAAATTAAAACGGAAGCTGGGAAGCAGCACAATAAAATATTTGATAGGCCTACAATCCCTACATGAACATAACTCATGCCTAAAATTGGAAGTCGCGCAATCATATAGGCTACCCGTGTCTGTCTGTTTGTCTGTCTCTGTTTTCCCTGTCTGTCTGTCCGTCTGTCTGTCACTGTCACTGTCACTGTCTCTGTCTCTGCCTATCTGCTTGCTTGTCTGTCTGTCTGTCTGTCTGTCTGTCTGTCTGTCTGTCTGTCTGTCTGTCTGTCTGTCTGTCTGTCTGTCTGTCTGTCTGTCTGTCTGTCTGTCTGTCTGTCTGTCTGTCTGTCTGTCTGTCTGTCTGTCTGTCTGTCTGTCTGCAAGCGTACCACGAAGTGATAAATGGGTAGTTAAGAACTTTACTCGTGCACGGAACGGGCTATATAATGTACCAAACCTTCAAATTAGACCCAGGGCTCGCGATACATGCAACCCCTGCGGGTAATCGACTGGACGTCATTTACGCCTCATACCCTACCCATGGATCATGTATGTCCCTCGGGCTTTCGGAGTCGTGCGGGGAGAGGAAGGAAGCGAGGGTCGAATGCACTGTTAATTGTCATCGAGTTAGAGTTGTTTGTGTGTTTGCCATGGCTTCCATCCTCGCAAGAACCTCATCGGCCTCAAAATAAAGACACGATCGAAGAGTCGATGACACGTGCAGCAGCAGCAGCAGCAGCAGCAGCAGCAGCAGCAGCAGCAGCAGCAGCAGCAGCAGCAGCAGCATCACATCCAGACAATTAAGAAACGATTAAAGGAAATGCCGCAGGCGACTGCAGTGGCACGACGAACCTACAGCGAACCATTCGTCCACGACGACCTCTTCCATATGTTCACACCACCACCACCACCACCACGACCAACACCAACACCAACACCAACACCACCACCACGCCACCACCACCACCACCACCATATGATTACATATAATTATATGTGTAATTATATATATATATATATATATATATACAATTATACATACATAATTATATGCAGCAGTTTTGAGATGAATAGGTTAACGGGCCTAGGGCCTGCCAGTAATTTGTAAATTTGACAATCGTCATTTCACGAGAAACTTCTTTCCCACTTTAGACGATACCCAAGGACCTTTGGAAATTATTATTATAATGCGCGACAAGAAGGCAATAAATACTGTGATCTACGACGGAGGAATGCAAGTCAAAGAAAAACTGCAGAATGATTGATTGATTAACTAATTGAAAATTTGAAATGCACGAGTGAGTGCACGAGTGAGTTTGAGCGAGCGAGTGATTGATTGATTGATTGATTCAGTCTGTGAGTGAATGAGCAAGTGAGTGAGTGACTGAGTGAGTGATCGAGTGAGTTCCCGAGTTTGTGTTATCCTATAACGAACGTATGTCCTATTATATATGGCATATCGACAGGGGCGGATTCAGGGGCTAATCCGGCCATGCCCCCCCCCCCATTTAAAACTGCCATGGGACGTGGCCCCCATTCGCTTTGAAATTAGCAATACGAATAAAGGTATATCATGACATATTGGACCCCCTCCCCATTAAGAAAATTGCATGGGACGTGGCCCCCATTCAGTTTTCGGCTGAAGGACTAAAAAAGGTCATCAACTTTTTGGCGACCAACGACAAAATTTTGTTCTCCTGTCCCAAGATCAAAGATTTTACCCCCCCCCTTGGAACAGTTCTGGATCCGCCACTGGGCATCAAGCCATCGACCCTGTTCAATTTTCAATGAATTGATCGTGTGAGATCCTTCGCCATCGCTTCGTCCGTTGGGTCATTATAGACGTCATACCATTTGAGATGCATGCACACAGACCGCGAGCAAGTTAGAGGTTTAAATCTCTTAAATTGGCCAGTATACAAGCAGTATAATTGAGAAGGGATCCGCTGGCTCCCTTATAGGGCCTATAATTATAGACCCTTGAGACTCTCTTACACCAATACAGCCAACATTGACTGAATCAATGAACGAACGAACGAACGAACGAACGAATGAATGAATGCCGGGTGAATGAAGGGTGGGTTGGGGGGCGATGGGTGAACGGGGGTGAATTGGTGGAAGTCGGTATCCGTAGACGTCGTCGCATGGGTCGACGGTGACTTTGAAATCGATCTGGATCGACACCGAGCTTCGTTCTTGACGACGTGTAAGTTCTCCGATAAAAGACGGCGGCGGGGGTGACGGGGGTTCTTAGATCAGCCGCCGTCGTCAGTTCCACCCGCCGACGACGAAGCAGACGACGTCACGACGACTATCAGTTCGTCTTGCCGCCGTTAATCTGTTCCAGTCGACGACCGACAGATAAGCGTCGATAGAACCCTTCCACCACCATCGCCCCCGTACACCCTTCCACCACCGTGCCCTCGTTCCACCTTTCCACCGTCTCCTCGCTCCATCCCCTCATCGTCCCTCGATCCCTCCATGAGTCCGTCCGTCGTTCTTTGATTCAGCCGCCACTCCTTCTTTTACCGTCGTTCCTCCTCGTGCAACCGAAGGTAACCCGACGGCGGCTGACGATAACGTTCACTTGGCTCAAGAGCCGCTCTGACCTCGACCAACCTCTGTCAATTTGTATCAATTAAGACCTGGTACCGCTCGTGTCTCCCCGCCCCCTTGTCCCGTCCCCAACAGGCGCCGACGTCCACGCCCACCGGGCACTGGGGCGGTCCATTCGTCGGTGTATGGGGCGGGGGTAGGCCGAGTGAACCTCCGTCGAGGAGATGGAGGCAACGACCCCCTCCCTTCGGCCTTTGTTCTCGCCGCGGACGCCCGCTGAGTCACGGGCGATACCCCCGGCCGACCAACGGTATCGCTTGCACCTAATTATTAAGTTAATTAAACGACCTTCGTCCCCTCTCCGTTTACAAACGCACACATACCCACACGTGTGCTCTCTCTCTCCTACGCGTACGTAGGCCTATACACTTGCGCACACCCGCAGGGAAAGACACAGACCACAAGCACAAAGACAAACACACAAAAAAACACAGTCTTAAACGAACAATCGGTGGCAGACATTTGTGTCTGGTTACTATGAATGGCCGAACTAACAGTAGGTCTAGGCCCTACTGCAGGTCACATTCAGTGTACGGTATCGATATTGTCGAGGTGTATAACCATCGTTGTAAATTGTAATCGTAATCAGAAACTATTTTTAAAAAATTAGCTGTTTTTATTAAAGCCAATTTGAAAGTGCAGACATTTGTGAGCGCTTATACAAAAGGTGTGCATTCGCGTTTGGCACAGATGATCGCCCCAATCTTAAGCCCACTGCCACCCACATCTCCTCGTCGTTCAACCTTAAGCATTGGGCTGCCAGCACAAGGGCGAAATGCCAGTCCGAGGCGTGCATTAATTCTAAACCCCAGGTATTTTTAATCCCTCAGGAAGCAATAAATTGTCCGGAGATTGTTAGTCAGTGGGTTCTGAAACGGCTACGCTTTTTATTATTTTTTAATAATAATAATAATGATAATAATATTTATCATTATTATTATCATTATTATTCAGATCAGCCAAACAGCAACATGAAAGAATTAATGATTAACAACCAGTCGTTAATCAATCAGAAGGATTAATTCAGTATAGCAACTGTGGGGGTCATGACCTCATAGAGCAACAAAGCGACAGACGCAGAAACAACGTCATCAACAGCAGCAGCTGCTGCAGCAGCAGAGATAAATGGCTGCATGTGCCCATCACGCCAGTATGGAGAGAATCACCAAACTCAAGTATATCATAGGCACACAGCCAAAAACAGACACACCGACAGGACAAGACAAGAGAGGCACACAGACAGGCAGAGTGGCAGACAGGCAGACAGATGGACAGACAGAAATAGACAGACAGACAAATACACAGACAAAAGACAGGCAGGATAATCTGAGGATATATATTTGATTATGAACTGTTACTGTTAACATATTAAAAGAGATTAATTTTTTTATTACAAATCAGCTGTATTCATTAATTCGGATAAATTATCATCATTATAAAATGCTGTTGAAGATGTCAGCAGCGGCTAAACCTAACCCCCTTTTTCTTTACACAATATCCAATGACTGCATGGTGAGTGTTGGCTGAATATAATATAGCAGAATTATATATGAAGCATAATTATGAGCCCCACATTTAATAAGTTGAAAATTAGAATGCACCACCATCGCAGGCGTACTGTAAATTTTGCGACTGGAATTTTAAACTTCGCCAGTGCAGCGCTGTTTCACTCTGACAGAGCCATACAGTCTTAACTTCTCAAGCCTGGATAAAAGAGTATCTTTTAAAGCTGCAACTATATTATACGCGCACACTTGCATTTTAGGTAAAGGCATCCTCGACCCCCAAGTTTATTTTAAAGTTATGCCTTATAAGCCTATAACTGTCATGCAAAGCCTACAAACGAAGCAAATACTTAAGTGCATTATTTTAAATGATGGAATGCTTTGTTATCTTTATGCCCATCAAATTATTTCAGCATGCATGTGTAATGTGTATAGGCCTAACATTATTACGTTTTAGTCTTGCAATCATGTTGACTCGTTGACTATTGTTTGACCATTTCATTCTTCTTTGTCCATTGTTTGACCCTTACTGTAGTCTGATTGTTTATTTTTTTATTGTCTGGTATGTCCTTTGAGCCGTTCAGAGGTGTTGCACATCACTGTAATTCTGTAACATTGCATAAAATTCAATCAATTAGATGATTAGCCGCTGCAAATAAACAGATGCTGCTGCTGCTGCTGCTGTTAATAAGATCGTGCTGTAGTTTGATGCATTGTGTACGCTGTAGATGGCGAGTAATAGTTGTGCTGGTGATGATGATGATGACGATGATGATGATTGTTGTGTGTTTGAGACATTACTCTGCAGCTGTTCGATTGAAGCTGACCAATGGATCGACCTGGGCTGGCTTCCATGCACGACAGTCCGTATCCGGTACGCCGCTGCGGGTAGATCCCAGCCGCAGCCACAGCCGCCATCCGAAGACCCAGCATCTCCGTCACAGCTGAGTAAACCGTTGGCCACGCAGGCCCTCTCGGATCCACCCCATGGTGGTGGTGATGAGGGGGATGAGGAGGCATGGTTTCCGTCTCGTTGGTCGACCCTAACTGACCTGCAGGGCCAAGGACCGTCGGAGCATAACAGGGACCAGACGGGTATGGGTAGAAGGGAACGTAAAGCCCAGTCGTGTACTGGTGGTCGCCTCTGGAGATGAAGATCGGGTCTCGACATTTGATGGATGTTGTTGTTGTTGTTGATGATGATGATGATGATGGTGCTGAGGCTGGCGTCGCATGCAGATGATGCTGATGACTTCTGATGCTGCTAGTTCTGCTGCTGCCGCAGCTGGCCGTCTTGTGCCGCAGTATCCGACTGATGCTGCTCACAGACGGTACGTTGAATTTGTCGCAGACTCCATCCGACAGCAACCGATCGCGTATCTCCCACGCGAAGATGCCAGCGTCTTTGTCCTTGTAGCGTCGGATGGCATCAACGACCCGTGACGTCGTCACGCGTGGCTTGCTTCCACCGATCGCCCCAGGCAGCACGGAACCAGTGTCGTTGTAGCGTGCCAGGATCTTACTGACGCATCCGTGCGAGACCTTCAGCTGTCGCGAGATGTCGCATGGTCTGACCCCCAACTGGGCCAGTTCAACAATTCGCATTCGTATCGTGTTCGGTAGAGGTCGCCCGTTCACAAAGACGCCGCCCAATTGGTTGACCTCGCCGTAGGTCAACTGCGACTCTGCAGCGAAACAACAGACATGCGCAGACGAGACATTTTTACTAAAAATTTACAAATTAATTATTTATGTCTGTAATTATTATAGTCTTATTAGATTGTATATAAAGTTATCTTAGCGAAAATAGCACAGGGGCCTACACATTTATGAATTGGTTTGTAAATGTCATGCAGAATGATTATTATCGACTAATGCATAAACACAAACACATGCACAGACAGACAGACAGACGTTGACAGACATGCGGATACAACGCAATGCCTGCATGCTTGACTCAATCGTTTCTTAATTAAATGAAATCATGATAGATCTGGAATGTCGTTGTGCCCTCGGGGCACAACTACACAGGGCAGACATCTCCTGAGTCGATTGATTTTAAAGGTATATGCTAATTCTAATTAAGGGACTTCATAGCTTCAGGGTGCCTAGCCTGCGCCTATAAGGGCAAGGCTATGCTAATTCAAATCACAGAATGTCGTTAACTTGACCCTCTGTTGCAAGTGTAGATCTAAAGTCGAATTATCAGCGGGGTGGCGCTACACCAGAGTAGATTAGCCTTTACCAGCTGGTAGTATTGCCCTGACAGAGGTTTTGTCCTGCATGCCCAGAACATGCTCCAGCGTAGTTTTTCTTACTATAGGCCTATTGCCGTCCACAGTCCTATCGAGTCGTAACATACGGTTAGGCCCTATAGTATACATATTTTTATGTACGTAACTTGATATAAAGTAACATGGGCGCCCGCACATAGGGGCAAGAGAGGCACTTGCCCCCCCCCTGGAAAATGGAAACTAATTTTTATAATTACTACTTTTGGGTTTTTAACAAATTTCTACGCATTAAAGCACTAATGAAACCATTAAAGCACTAATGATACGAATGATACATACAGTGAAAGTCAGAAATCTAAGTTTATAAATCTCTGTAGATATAAACATGCTCTTAAATTTCTGCCTTGCATTATCGACATCTTGTTAAAAGCTGGAAAAGTGACCATTGACTGTTAACTCTCTTGCAGGCACCCTTGCAAATAGTATTTTTCTATCGATTATGGCCTACTTAATTGGAATCTCGCTGTCATGCAACCTTTCACAATTGCAGAAAATTAAGTATCAATAGAAGTAACTAGAGGAACACTTGCACCTTGAAAACTGACACCTATTTTCTGGTTCACTTATTCATTCATTCAATGTCATGTCATGTCAGTCACCGACGTCGCTGCGCGACGGTTGGTCACATGCATGTTGCATTCATTCAATGGACTTATAATATTACAGCGCCGCTTCAGGAACCCACTTTTAACATATACTTTTTTAAAATTATTTTTGAATTTCTTCGCACTAAAGAAACTATTCATATTAAAGCTGATACACAAAATGAAACTGAAAAATTTGCATTAAGAAACCTCATTGAAAAGTAGGCTACCTGTGCTCTTAATTTCCAGCTTTGCATTTTTCAAGCACTTACATTTACGGTAACTGATCATCGAAAAAATTTTGCCCCCCCCCCCTGCAAAAATTTCTGCGGGCGCCCATGTAAAGTAATATTTTTATGACTTTATTTAGCCTATATATAGGCTATTCTTGTACTGTGTTATTTAAATCTGTTTTTCAAATGATGGCTTTATAATGGTTAAATTGATAGCGACGTAAATTTACTGAATCCTTGAAAGAATAGTCTATAGGCTATAGGCATGAGACAACGTATAGGCCTAAGGGCT